>JAPDVU010000005.1:122203079-122593079 GCA_026230045.1 Corynorhinus townsendii | reverse complement strand
TAAAGCAGGAGAAACTTGTCACGATGACCCATGGTCCAGACCTGGCTCACTTATAAGGTGCTCTTGGAAACAAGAAAATTACTCTCAGCCCAGAGACAGACAGGAACCAACAGGTTAGAATGTGAATCAAGTCCACAGAGTATAAAAAACACTAAGGTTTGGGGTCAGTACTTTTAGAGAATAATGGCAATCATGTCTGTGGCTGTCAGTTTGGACAAACTGCAGCATTTTTGCAGACAGGCAAAATAACATGTAGAATGAAAAGATGTTTTTGCACTAATGAAAAAATTCTCTAATGATGAAAAAAGCAAATAGAAATGATTTGAATTTGAAAAGAATGTGTGTTGTAAGAAGCTATCATAATACACTAAGATTGCTCTTAATTATTTCTCATCAAAATTTTTGTTATTTTTGGTTTTCTTTATTAACTTTCCTAACACAATTATAAGATCCACTTTGAAATAATTAAAGTAATTACTTTTTTGTATTATTTAGAAAAAAATGAAGGTGTAAAGTAATACCTTCTCTGGGATTTTTAGTTATCAATATTAAACTACTAATACAAGTTTTCTTTTATGATAGAAAAATGAACTACCTATATTAGAGCAAAATGATTTTAATGTGAATCTGAGTTACAATGGTCTTGCTGCTTTTAAGTGTATTTATATTTAGTATTTTTTAAATTAGTACAGAATGCCTGCCAGCTATGTCTCAGCCTCTGTAATAAAAAAGGCTGACTTGGCTAAGGGGCTTAGTTTGTTGGAGTGTTGTGCAGGACACCAAGAGGTGGCAGGTTCCATTTCTAGTCAGGACACATACCTAGGTCAGGGGTTCAATGCCTCAGCTGAGGCATGTACAGGAGGCAATTGATCAGTGTTTCTCTCGCACACCAATATTTCTCTATCTCTTTCTCAAATCACTTAAAAAATAAAAAATCATTTCCTCTGGTGAGGATAAAAAAGAAGGCCATAGCCAAATAAAATCCATGGACAATTTACTCCATTTTGTTCTAGATTTAATTTAAGGCCAAATATTTAAATTAAATAACAATGACTATATACTAAGCACATATAATTACTAGTAACTTATAAGTATATTAAGCAAAATTTCGTATCATCTTGTTTTTTAATTTTTGCATATAAATATTTTAAATTTCTATTATACATTACCTCTCCAATTAAAATATAAAATTTTGATGATAGATCTTTGAGCATAGATAAGAATCAGTTGTATACTTATCAAAGATCCTTTATCTGAATTTTTAATTTTTAATATAAAATTCTGATATGGACTTAAATATTCATCCTATTAAAGAGTAATATGCAAATTAACTGTCACTCCATCACAAAGATGGAGGCACCCATAGCCACAAGATGGCATTGCCTAGTCCTCTCAGCCCCACCAGAGCCCCCCAGTGCCAGGGGGGCAGCCGCTGAGAGCGGACAGCGTGAGAGGCCTGGCAGAATGCTTGCTTCATTGCCGTGGTGATGAGGCAAGCATTCCACCCTGGCTGCAGAGGCCTCTGGCCGGGCCAGGGCAAGGAAGGCTGGCATCATCGCCCAGGTAACAAAGCAAGTGTTTAGCGCCTAGCCGCGGATGGGCCTCTGGGCTGCAGAGAACCTCTGGGCTACGGGGCATGGAGTGGCCAGGCCCCGCAGAGAGCTACTGTTGCACAGATTCATGCACAGGGTTACTAGTAAAATTAATAGCCCAAAATTAGAATTTTGTATTATAACTATAATAATGTCTACACAAAATAATTACTTTCCATATTTTAATACAGATATTCATGGTCTAATAGGGTTACATTTATTTGTGTCACTGAACCCTTATTTATAATACATTGTCTAATATCTATTACTAGTAGCCCTGTGCACGAATCCATGAGCCAGTAGCTCTATGCAGGGCCTGGCTGCTCCATGCCTGCTGCCCATGTTATGCCCAGATTTCAAGATCCCCAAAGACCACCAGGGAGCTGAGTCCGATGCAAAGGCAAAGAGGCTTTATTCAAGCTCGGGCTTGGTCTCTCCACCCCCACCGGCGCAGCGGTAGGATGCAAGAGAGCCCAGAGTTTCAAAAGCACAGCAATTTTATAGGGCTGGTTGGGTGGTGGGGTGATGCTCGGACCACTGAGTTGGCCAATTCCGATTGGTGAGGGCTAGGATCTGGTTATACAAAGATAGGATGCGGTCAGCATATTTTTTGACCTTGGGTTAGTTCCCCTTGCATTCCCATTGGCTGACTTAGGAGTGGGCTGAGTGACCGGTACACTCCGTGGTTCTCCCTGGAACTCCCCGCCATCCTTCCCAGACTAAAAAAGAAAATTTCTCTTGTGTTGTTTTCAAGGCCAGCAGCAAGATAACCACTAAGTGCACAAAGGGCTGGCTCTTTAATAAGAAGGGAAGTTCTGCTTGTAGCCTGGCATAGAATTTGAATTCACTTTCTCTAAGCCGCCACGGCAAACAAAGTGCCACCCCAACCTCTCTGGCATTGTTTGATTTTTCTGGTTCTCTGTAACAGTTACACAAGATGGAGGACACAGTACAAAATGGAATCAGTCCTGCTCTACCCTTTTACCCAGAGGCTCTCTGTGGCCCAGAGGCCCATCTGTGGCTGGGCACAGAACGCTTGCCTCATCACCAGGGCAACGAAGCAAGCATTCCACCAGGCTGCTCATGCTGCCTGCTCTCAGCAGCCATCCCCCCTGGGACTAGGGGACTCCAGCAGGGCTGAGAAGACTGGGCACTGCCATCTTGTAGCTATGGGTGCTACTATCTTTGTGACGGAGTGATGGTTAATTTGCATATTACCCTTTTATTAGATAAGATAATAAAAGGGTAATATGCTAATTAGACCAGATGTCTTTCCTGATGTCATTCCTGTCCAAGCCAGGGCTAGAGGGAAGCCAGCCCAGATCCTGGGTACCTGTGGGTGGCCGTAGGAGGGAAACCCAGATCCTGGGTGCCAGACAGAAGTCTGTACTGGCAGCCAGGGGAAGAAAGGCCTACTCTTGCAGGAATTTTCATGCATCTGGCCTCAGGCTTTTAGTGTGTGTGTGTGTGTGTGTGTGTGTGTGTGTGTGTGTGTGTGTGTGTGTGTGTCTGTGTGTGTAGTTTTATATGTATACATATTGATCCATCTCAGTAATCACTACAAACATGAATGGTTTAAATACATCAGAACATGTTGAAATGTATACAAAAGCAATTATATGTTGTCAGAGAAAAATGTAATGACGCAGGATAAATGTACATATGTGGAGAAAGATATACCATAATAATATTAAGAAAACTTAAAGAGCTACATTAAGTTGAATAAAGCAGTCTGAACAAAAGATTCTCAGGAATAAGGAAGGCCATTACATAATGATGGAGTTAAGCTTTCAAGAATATATAAAATTCTAATTCTGCATTTATTTATGCACAGAACTTCAAAATACATGTAGAAAAACTGACATAACTAAAAATAAAGCTAGAGATATACTCTTAAATCCACTAGTTACATGTATACTAGTTTTGGTAATGAAAGTACTTCTATTGCTTTTTTTTTTAATATGAAGAAATTCACTTTTAAGAGATAACCAAAATTCAGTAGTATATGTTGTTGAATGTTTGTTTTAATTCTCTGTCATTTCATGTCTCTGTTAAGTCACCTCTTTTGTGTCTTTAAATTTTCCAATTTGCATGCACTTAAGACAATGGATCTCTTATCCAAGCGAAGGATGGTATGTCAGGGTAGGGAAAGTGTTTTTCAATATTTCTACTATTTAATTGGTCCTTCACAAGAACTTTCAGACAACTGGCGAAGGGGATGAGGAGACCTAAGTGTGCCCAAGTGGCTGCAGTGCTCAGAGCCCACTGAGCAGCTGTCTTTTAGAAGGAGAATAGAACTGAGCTATAAAATGTGTCATTTCTAACAACAAAAAGTTATTGCAACATACAAGTTGAAAATCACTGCTATAAACACATCATATATATATATATATATATATATAATATTACAAAAATTTCATTTTTCCAGAACCTGATATGTCCTTGCATTTTACAAATAAAAAATAACAGAATCATAAAGGTAGTCATAACAGATTAAATAAAAAATTCTCAGTGTGATTAAAGATACATTTGCATGTTTTGCCCTTAGAGCAAAGTATTCTCTTAACTTGTATCAAACTTAAGAGATTTAATTAAAACCATAAATAATTCTCTTAAGTAAAGTGATTAATCTGAATAACAATATAAAAAGATTCTATTTTAAATCACTTGTTCTGGAGTATTTAATATTAGCAGGTAACATAAAAACAGTTAATATGTTCCAGTCATTTTATAGATATTTAAATATTTGGCAATATGTAGAGTTAAAACAGTTCAAAATCTTTTAACACATGGCAAAATATTGTATACAGATCTGTTTCCAATATGAAAAATGTGTGTAGAGCATGTTATATAAAAATCAATTTGTATTTACTAGTGTTTTTCATACCAGTACAATATATGAATACACCCATTGATAATAGTCATTCAAGAGGAATATTATACACACATTCACATACCTTCAACCACAGTTGAAAATTTGCAAGCAAATGTGATAGGTGTGAAAGGATAGTCTCCTGATAAGAACTGTTATATTCTTTTAGGACTCATTTAATTTATCCATTTGCAGGCATAGCTAGTAATATGACTTTTTTATGATTTACTGTACCTATGTCAGTACAGTGAAATCTTTATCAAACAGCAAAAATAAATTTTAAGGATTATTTAAGGAAATTGAAAATTATACAGTGCTATAATATTTAAGTACAATTGCTATTTTTTCTTGCTTGCATCTTATATAAATAGCCTGGTTCACCATATGCTCTTTGTCATTTGTGCTGGGAAACTTGTCCTACACCCAAACTCTTGTTCTATTTATAACTATGGTTGTACTTAAATCCAGTAATTACAATTATGCTCCAGAGTATAAAGGTTATATCGCTCGCATCTCATATATATGAGGCTTGAAAAGCAATAGCATATTATTATGAACTATTTCTCTAATATTTTTGCTCTGAGATTTCCTACCATGCAAAGTTTCAAAGACTTTTGTAGGATTTGTTTAAATAGTGCTAGAGAATGAATGTATTTGAATGGTAAAAATAGTAATATATGGGACATGTGTAAGTTATACACATGGTATCATTAGTTATCATTGTATTTATCAAAGGGACTTATAAAATGTCTGTAAAAAATCATGTAAATACAAGTATTTACAAAGTATTATGCTACCCTGCTTAGTCAGATAAAAGAACCATTTTCCTTTATGTGGTAGGGTTGGTAGAAGGAAATAAGAAGCAATTGTACTAATTACCTGTGCCTAATTGTGGCTGCAGAAATAAACCATGGACATATCTCTGGCACCCAGCTATGAAGTCTAGTGATCTTAAAGGAACTGTAAAACATCACTCTGATTTCCATGGTTATTATTGGTTCCCACTCTTTCTACTAATGGAATGTCATAATGAGGAAAGTCATGTCAAGATAAAATATATCATTGCCAGGGACTTAGTATCACAAGGTCTTGGTAAGTTCTAACTTATAATAATGGAGAAGGAGTCTGGGAGGCATTTTTGAAATGGGCAAAATCTATACGAACAGAAGAGAAAGATGAAAATTGACTGTGCCTTCACGATGCCCACCAGCCAATCAGGAATGAGTATGCAAATTAACCTGACAAAGATGGTGGGTTAATTTGCATACACAGGTGCCAAGTGGCCGGGGGATGGGCGGGATGCTTGTGTCATCGCTATGGTGATGTCACAGGTGTTCTGCACTGCCCCAGCAGCTCCTGGCCTCGTGGAAGCGTGGGAAGGCAGAAAGGCAGCTCCAAGCCAGAGTGAAGGCAGAAAGGTGGCTCCAGGCCAGAGTGAAGGCAGTGCCGGCAGCCAGAGGAAGGAAGGCCCATTCTTGCACAATTCTTCATGCATCAGACTTCTAGTACAAAATAAGAAGTCAGAAGACAATTATTTGGTTATGAAACAGAATGCACTCAAAATTGTGTACTCTCTACTAAACTATGTCTGTCACACGGTCAGAGTCCGTTCAAAATGTCAGTGTTTTATTGAAGCATCTGGTCTCACCCATGGGCCTGCCTACTTCAAAGGTGCGTGCATTTGTCTTATGTTATGATTGAGTCATCTGGAGACGTAATCCATTGTAGAAGTTTGCTATTCAGATTACTCATTACCCCATAACTACTGCCATGGAGGGTCAAGTTCATTCAAGGTCTTATGAATCAGGTGCAAATATCAAAACCTTGAACAAAGAGAGGCCATAAAAAGTTATGGGTGTGTGTGTATGTATGTTAGTATTGTCCAGTTATTATAGGATCCAAATACTTTGATCAAAATTGGATAAATGAACTGATAGTAGGCTGTTTTTTAGTATCTCTGCCCTTCTTAGGAGTCCCTCCAACCACCTTTTCTTTCATATGTTCCAGGCTTATCCATATATGGGTACCCAGCAGCTACTGGTCTATTGCACTTTATAAGGACAACCTCCCAAATCACAATTAATTAGACCTGTGTGGATATCTTCCACAGGCTGATTTTCTCTATTGAGTAAAGGAGTTTTGTGTGTGTGTGTGTGTGTGGTGTGCACTGGATTAAGTCATTCACAATGTAAGTGCAAAACCAGAGAGAGCTAATCTGGACAGGGAAAGTAAAATTGATACACAAATAGAATGAGCCATAAGAAAATAATAAAAAGCCAGATATAGTACCCATATCTTGTCAGTCCCCTAAACACCATCATTCCCTCTAACTGTCCCTCTCCTTCCCTCCTCTCCACTCTCCTCCCTTCCCCTCCCCTCTCCTCTCCCTCTACACACAATTTAATTGAAGCAAGTGTATTTGTACTATTGTAAAATTTCAAACTGCAATTTGTCTTTTTCCAGCTAATCTTTATAAATTATAAAACATAATTGTGCACGTTGGGGTGCAGTATTCTACCATGAGGATTAAGTAAGATTAAAAATATGGAGAAACAAAGATTAAAAATATGTAAATAGGATCAAACAGATGAGAAACGGAGAAAATTGATGGCTCTTCAATATTTTTATTATGCTCCTTCATGGGTCCTGACAACCTTACTGCATTTGGGTTCTGTTGGCACAATGGTAGTGTGAGAGTTTTGATAATCTTATATAATTTGCTTAACATAGATTAATCTAATTATATCCAGCAAATATACAAACTAATATATTCTCACCTGCAAGATTAAATTTACACTAGTTTTCTCAAAGGATATAATAGGATAAAGTAATAAAATGCCTAGCAAAAGAAAGGATTTATAATACACCTGTTCCTGCATATTTGACTCTCTTTCCCTTATTCCTTGCTTTCCCAATTTTGTTGTTATTCTTAAATCTTATCACTTATGATTTATACAATAATTTTAATATTTTTTCTTAATACACTGAAATAATTTCAAATTTAACAAAATTTTACAAAAATAGTAAAAAGACTTTTCATGCAATTTATCAACTATTAACATCTTAATCATAATATAATTTAGCAAAAGCATGGAATTATTTTTCTACAATACTATTGACTAATCTATAGACCTTTTGAAAATTTACAAATCTTTCCACAAATACCTGTTCTCTCATCTACAATCTAATCCAGGATCTCATATGATATTTAATTGTCATGTTTCTTTAATCTTCTCCTATGTTGGAAATTTGCTTCTTTTTTATGACTTTGCCATGGTATTTTAAGAGTACTAGCCAATTATTTTGCGGAATTTATTCCAATTTAGATTTGTGTGACGTTTCAGCATGATTAGATTCAATTTATATACTTTGGGGAAGATTACTGTTAATCATTACTAGATATTTAGTAATCTATAGTGATTTTTATTTAGTAATAAAGATAATTATTTAATAAATATTTTATGGAAAGATACTTCAAGATTATGCAAATATGTTATATTTTATCATACTTTGCTCCATCAATATTATCATCTACTGAGATTCTTGATCCTGCAGGTTATTCCTATAGTGGTTGTCAAAGATGATATTTTATTTCTCTATCTGTACATTTCTATATTGGGATTCTACTGAAAGATAAAACAGTTTCTTTGACCCAATGTATTCATTTAATCAATTGCTTATATAATTAGGAAATCACATTCATTTTAATCTGTGGCTAATGATTCACTTTGTATTGCTAAAATTGCCCTAGATTTGACCAGTGGGGAATTTTTAAAGTTGGTTTCTGTCTTCAGACAGGCCAGTATCATTTATTGAAGGTATGGGGCCTTTCTGGCACACAAATTTCCAGGCATATCTTACTTGGGCATTGATAGTTTTTCAAAGAGCTCTGGTTTATTTCATTGGAAGAATGCTAGTTACTGTGACATTTTGGTAGTAGTTATGTTTATTGCCACTATTCTAGGATGTTATAGTGAACAAGGGGCTCTGCCCTCGAGGCCCTGGCTCCTCATTGCCCTGTAGCCCCGTCCACTGGTCGTTATGGATGGTCGGATGGTCATTCCGGAAGGCCGTTCCACCATCAGGTCTAATTAGGATAAGAGCTCTTTATTATATAGGATATATATGTTACCACTGAAGAATGATAAATGTAAAATCAATTAGAAAAAAATCTTGGCATGTATGACATAGTGTGTAAATATCAGTTACCAACTGATAACTTTTTATCAGGAGTTTAAAGTAAGCATGCTTGGTAAAAGTACAAGCAATGTTGAAAAAAGTTAACATGTGCCAGTAAAACTGTAAGTTTGAATACAAAGAGAGAAAAAAATTCTATTTGATTAAGGCAGCAAAGGAAAACAGAGTGTGGCCAAAAATACAGGAATGGAAGGTTATGAAGATTCTAGAAAATGTCATAGATAAAGAAGCCCTGTCATCCCGCCTTTAGTCTCAAATATCATTTTGCATATAAAAATACATGAACTAGCCTCAGTAAAAAAAAAAAAAAAAGAAAAAAGAAAAAGAAAAAAGCTATTCCAAAGTAATCTATGTAAAGAGTCTATATGTCTCCCCAGACTTATTGGTTGCAACAGGAAAATGAGTGTCCGCTTCAGCCTTTGGGAAGAAGAGACCAATTTGTTTATTTTTTATTGGTATTGTACCTACTAGATCATCATGTTGTTTGTCTTATCTGCAGTGTCCTTTCTGGCCTTGCACTTCAGGCAAATGTAAATCAAAAGCCTTTAGAGCTATGGATACTGATGATTCACAAGGTAATCTTGCAAATACAGCAGGGAAATATATGGTTTGCAAATTGCTTAACTGACATCCCTGCTATTATCCTAAAATATTGTTGCAGTAGAAGTCATTTTACAATATTTCAACTTGATTGTATTTTAAAACTTTACCTTTCTCAAGATAAATATATTGCTTCCATTTGCATATTTTTATTTTGTTAAATTGTACATATATTGAAGGGCAGGGTGCTTTATTTTAAGATAACCGAAAGTTCTCCTTTTCCTGTGCATTACTAAGTTTGTTAAAATTTTTCTACTAAATTTGTTTGAATATATTTTTTGCACTGGACTTTCTTACAATTAGAAATTACCGAATTTGCCTATAAATTAACATTACCACATTACTAAAGATTTTCAATTTTGTACTATGCTTATTTCATGAAAAAGACCCATTAAATATAGAATTCATCTTTAGCACTTTCAAATGACGATAATATCTTTAGTGCATTTTTCAACAGTTTAAAATACTTTTTCTTCAATAAGCATTCAAAAGTACTTACCAGTATTACACAAGACTCTTTTCACTTAAGTACCTCATGCTGCAAAAATGTAACTGTAGGGCTATTTTCTCAAACACTTTTATTAATAAAACCTAGAATTCATAATGACTTTGCCATTGTGATTTTAATGCAGACATATACTTGCTTTAATATACACTTCAAGATTAAAATTGAAATTATTTTCATATATTAGGAAATATTCTGGCCATGTATAACTTGTCAAGTAGACATTACAAGATTATTTGGATAGATGCTGCTCAAAGCAGAGTACTACACTGTAGAAGTTGATTCAATGGAAAATCATGGAATCTCTTATACCAGTAAATAAGTAAAAGGGGGGGATTGATGCAAATTATCACTAAGAATCCTACTAATTTTAACCATTCATGATGACATTTTAAACTTTAATTATGGCTGAATAAACTTTAATTATGACTTATTAAGCATTTTGAATCATTTTAAGATGTATAGAAACAAAACTAAATGAAGGAAAATAAGAATGTAAATGGTAAGAGAAGAAATGTTCCCTTCGTGTAGAGAAATTTCATCGAGGAAAAGATTAATGTAGAGTTATCCTTCTCCATAGACCAGTGGTTGGCAAACTCATTAGTCAACAGAGCCAAATATCAACAGTACAATGATTGAAATTTCTTTTGAGAGCCAAATTTTTTAAACTTAAAACTATATAGGTAGGTACATTGTTATTAACTTATTAGGGTACTCCTAAGCTGGTCTTTGCTAAAAATGTTCTCAATCTGATTGAGGTACATTTGCTGAGGTCAACCCTTTCCAACTCTCCCATCCACACTCATCTTGATACTTGTTTCGTCTATTTCCTTTTGTTCATCCTCTCTATGTGTCCAGACCATCTCAACATACCTTTCTCAATCCTCGACACTACATCTTTCACTCAACAACGTTCCCTAAAATTAACTTTATAAACTTTACTTAAAGTTTTAAGTCTTAGTTAAACTATAGGTACGTTGAATAAAACTTGATATCATACTTAATAATGATATTATTTATTGATAAAATTAAATTCCTTACAATTTACCTTACAATATTCATAAAATTAAATCATGACAATGACTGATAAACACTAATGTGAACAATGGCCTTGCAACTCCTTGGAAAGTTTGGGTAAGTAAGGTTTGTACGTTGTTGTTTTTAATTTTAGGAACGATTCCAGTTTCTTATCAATAAGACGACTTCTCAATTTACTAATGGTAAGGTTTATGCTTGAAAATGATTGTTTGCATAAATATGTAGAGCCGAATAAGGAAAGAACAGCAAACGCTAGTTTTTTCAGTGGATTATATGAGTCAGGAATACTATTCCAGGTGTTAAAAATCAACATATCTTCCTTCTCCAGGTCTTTCAAAGCAGACCACTTGTGCTGTGAACTAAGTTCACATTTGTTTTTCTCCAATATTTCTATATCAGCACAAAGATGTCCAAATTTTGAGCTCCACAATTCTTTGTTTTTTAAATCCAGTAATTGCATTTCAAAGTTGCCAATGTCAATATGAAAGGGAGAAAAATTTAATTCTGTTACAGTAGCATTAAGTTTTTTTAACAAAGGCTAACGTCCATTTGCTGTTTCTGAATTCCTGAAACCTGTTGAGAAAAGCTTCCCTCATATTTAAAAGTGTTGTTTTGAAATAGCAAATGTCAATATCAAAATTACTTTCTTGGCAATGTTTCAACAGGCTTGAATCAAAGTTTCTCTTTCAAATTTTGAGCAAAAAGAGATAACTTGTTTTCAAATGAAATAACTTACTTCTAACATCGAAAAAATTGTGTTTTCTTTCCTCTGTAGTTTACGATTAAGCTGATTTAGATGAGACGTAACGTCTACCATGAAATAAAATTTTTGGATCCACTGATCGTTCGTTAGTTCTGGATAGTGAACACCCTTCTCAAGGAGAAATCCTTTAATTTCTGTTAATAAGGAAGTGAAACATTTCAAAACGTTTCCTCTTGATAACCAACGTACCTTCTTATGCAGCAGATGATCTGCGTACTCACTCTTCATTTCAACTAAAAATTCTTTAAATTGGCCATGATTAAGAGCTTTAGCTATAATGGAGTTGATGATGTTAATCACCAATTCCATAACTTTGCAAATTTCTTCTGGAAATGTCTGCACACAAAGCACTTCTTGATGAATGATGCAATGGTAAGTAAATATCTTGTGATTAATTTTTTCTTTCAAAATAGCAACAAACCTGTTTATTACACTGGTCATACTTTTCGCCCCATCTGCTGAAATTGAGACAATTTTATTGAGTGGAATATGATGTTTTTCAATGCACTTAATTACAGCATTTGCTATATCCTTTCCACGTGTCTGACCTTTGAATGGCAATAATCCTAAAAGTTCTTCTTTAGGACCTATAGATGAAATAAATCATACAAAAAGTGAAACTTGCGCTGTATCATTTATGTCACAAGACTTGTCAACTGCTGAAACCAATTTAAGATCTTTGACTTGCTGGTCAGTTATGTGCGAAGACATTTTGACTGTTCTATCTTTCACTGTTTTAGCAGACAATGGTAACTTCAATTTTTTTTTTTAGAATATCTGCCTTGTTCTTAAAATCCCGAAATAGCTCTTCAGATGCATTTATAAAACAACTTTTTATGTATTCACTGTCTGTATATGGTTTTTCTCTCTTAGCAATCTCTTGACTAACCACAAAACTTGCAATAGTAACATTGTTGGAAGATTGCATCCAGTAATTAAATACAGAACTTGACTCTTCTGAAGTTCCTCAACTGCTTTCTTCCTTGCATCACCGACAGGATATTTAGTACTAAATGACACGTGTTTAGTTGTAAAGTGTCTCTCCAAATTTGATTTCTTGTTATGCGCCAATTTTTCCTGAACAAATAAGACAGGTCGGAAGGCCATTTAAGTTTTGAATAAACGCAAAAGTCTCGATCCATTCAACTTTAAATTCACTGTTTTCGTCTTCCGTTTTTCTTTGCTTCTTCTTTGTAGCCATGTCAAACAGGGCACCTAAAAAAAAGTTTCATTTTATAATAATAAAGCCACCAACACAAAATAATTACAATTCTTAAATTGATGAAAAAAATACCTGTAGGATTTGCAGCTGGTTGGAAAAATACAGGTAACGTTATGCTTCGAGTAAGTACTTTTGTCACCCGCGCGTGATTTGCGGACGCGGCTAGCACTAACCACTGCACATGAGACTGCTGACTGCCTGGCTCCCTCAACTCGTGCATGAATCACGCGCACCTCCCCAGCGCTGCGTATCCCCTTGCCAGACCGACACCCCTACTTCTTCTAACACCACTTCTTCAAAATAGACTCGCCCAGGCCAAAAACCGACTTCTGCACATGGGCCACAAAGTTTCAATTGCACTGTACATGCACGCCCGTATGTGGTATTTTGTGGAAGAGCCACACTCAAGGGGCCAAAGAGCCACATGTGGCTCGCGAGCCGCAGTTTGCCGACCACTGCCATAGACGTTCAACCCAACTTAATTCAGATTATGTTGTGTCAATGTGCCTAAAACAACCAACGTTAATCCATTCATTACTTAGAATATATATCAATGTGAATAAGTATTAGAAATAGAGGGGAGGCAAAGGACATATGCATTTATTCAGAATAAACCTGAGTTTTAGGTTTCAGCATCAATGTAGGACTTTTACAGGGAAATACATAGGGAAGGAAAGCATGTTAGAGAATATCTAGTAATTAAGGCAGAGAAGGGGTTTCTTTAAAAAAAACTTTATTGTTGAAAATATTACATATGACCCCTTTTTTCTCCATTGACCCCTTATAGCCTGCCCCTGCACCCCACCCTTCCAGGCCTCCATCACCCTATTGTCTGTGTCCATGGGTTATGCATATAAGCATACAAGGTCTTTGGTTGATCTCTTCCTGCCCACTAATACCCTCCTTTCCAGAAAAGGGTTTTCTCGATTACCTGACATACAAAAGCATTTACCTACCAGGAGCAAACCAGAGATATTTCTTCAGAAGGGCCAGGTGGAGTTGAGGATGGAGACAGGGAGAGAGATGGGATGGGTGTTATCTCTCAGTTACTTTGTTGTTGTTTTAGAAGTACTTGTTGTGTTGATCACATATTGAAAGATAAATGTCAATTTTTTTATTTTTTTACCAAGACCTTTTGGAGGGTATTATCTTAGAAAGGATACCTGTATAGAAAGGATTACATCAGAGTTTTATATGTTTGACAATATTCCACATATTTACAGTGTTTTAAATTCTAAAATGCACTCCCGCCCCAATTCTCTGCTTGGCTTATATAACTCACTAATATTTAACTTTTATTTAATATATTAGCAAATTTCTCTGTTCTCTTGTCCTCAGTTTCTGGTCCTTTGCCATTTGCACATTCTAAACAAATGTAATTTATATTTTTACCTCAGGGATGATATTTTGACATAAAAAATAGTGAAGACTTTTTATTTTTCAAATATTTATTATATAGTACATTTCATATTTATATAGATGCCCTACTGTGTATATAAATTATTAGTGTAGTTTTTAAAAATGACATAGTTGAACACGTTTCTTTATCTATGTAAAAACAAGGAAAAATAACCATAATTCAACACTTTAGGATTAATGAAACTTTTTTAGGGAAATCAGAACTATTCATGATACCAAAGAACATGTAAGACTTTTATTTACAAAGGTAAATATAATGAAAGAGAGGTCAATAGGCAACATTTAGACAGATAATTACAATATCTAATTAAGCTCTGTGATTAGGTAACCTAATTATATACTCTCCCTAAATACAGTAGAATCATAACTGTGGTGTGGCCTATAGTTCTTCAAAATATACATCATTATCAGAAATAAGGAGACTCTAAGTTGCTCATATAATACCTACAAGTATGATAGTGAATTGTAAGAAATGGGTGTTCTGTAGTTGCATACTTCTTTCTTAGGCTTCCTGAAGATAATGAAGTATAAATGGGTAGAAATAAACTTTATTTCTCCAAGTAAGATGTCCAAAAAGAAGGCACAATTTTAAAAGAAAGAATATTTAAAAACAAAACTAGTATGTCATGCATTCTATTAATCCAAAAGTAAAGAGGACTTTGAAGGGAGAAGTGGGGATAGGAGAGAAGAAGAGGCCAATAGAGGGACGGTATCGCTCTCTGGAAAAGGGGTTCTTTGCAGTGGCTAAGCGCTTCTTAAGTGATAAACTTTGCTTTTTGCGACTCCTAATAAGCAATTGGAAACTTGACATAGGAAAATGTCTTGAAATGTTGATACCCCAAAGACACCACATGAAGGCCCTTAGTTGTGGCCTTATGGGAAACCTAAATAATATGTTTAGAAAGCAGAATATGAAAACTATAGAAGAGAAATTCTAAAAGAGAAAAACATTAGGCTTACTGGAGACTGGCAGGGCATGGTAAATAGAAGCATAAACAATGAGACGTGGACAAGAATTCAAATTCACATTCATATAGAATATTGCATTGCAGCATTGTGTATTAATAAATGTGCGCCAGTCGGCACAGGGTTTGATTTCCTCTATGCATGCCCAATGGAGGAAAAGTAAGGTTTCAGTAGATATGAAAAAATGCATATTTTAAATATAATTCTAAATATTAAAATGAATATCTGGTATTTTTGTTAAATTTTTAAAAAATATATTTTTATTATTGATACTATTACAGATATCTCTCATTCCCTCCTCCCCACTTTACCACCTCCTCCCAGCCTCTACACACCCCCCAGGTCGTCACCACCATATTGCACGTGTCCAGGGCCTGTGTATATAAATATATAAGTTCTCTGGTTTATCTTTTCTTACCCCCAACCCTACATTAATTAGTATTTTAAACAATTCTTAATGTATCTCTGAGGTAATTTAATTTTATCCCAATAAGTTGATAAATGCAATTTATAAACAAATTGTTATGAATTAATTTTGTGAAGGAAATTGTAGTGAGTGAAGTTGTTAGTTCTCATGTCCACTAGCTAATTACAGACAACAGCCAAAATTACATCATTATCATAAGAGCATCATATTTATACCCATGTTTTTAACTCTCAGTACAAGCTGATAAACCAGAAATAGAGAAGATATAAATGTTGACAGGGATTTATACATATGTTGAACAGAGGAGATATGTAGATATATAGAGTAATAAACACAAATACATACACATGCTAACAGACAGACAGTTAGCTAGGTAGATGATATATCTATCTATCTATCTATCTATCTATCTATCTATCTATATATATATACATACACACACACACACATACAGGTGGGGCAATAGTAGGTTTACAGTTCATGGAAAATAATACAATAATTAATAAATAATAATATAAGAATAAACTCTGTGTTTTGCAAACTCACAACTGTAAACCTATTTTGGTCCCATTCTGTATATTACCAAATGATGTGTGTAGCACTTTAATCAGTTTTGAATGCCTATCTTCCTGATCTGGAAGTGAAATATAAACAAAAAAAATGATCCACTACTTACTCCCAATATCAAACATTCAAGTACAGCTTCAATAAATACTCTGCCCTTTGTTCATCATCATTGAGGAGAGTGGTAGTTGTGCTCTCTTTAGACAAAACCTCGTTTTCACAGCCTTCACCTTGTTGAATTTTAGAGAGCTGGCCAGTGAACCTCATGTAATCTCATTTTGTGCAGCTCCATGCATTCTTGGCTCTTGAATATGATGTTCCCTAGGTCCCTGCCAGGTGGGGTTTTATCAGTCCTCAGAATTGATATCTGTCTTGGAAGAAGAGACCAGGGGCCAGGGAGGCACCAGAAGAGAGCCTTAGTCTCACTTGGCTGGGACCCTAAAACACACGCTCAGATAGGCTTACGAGTAAGATGTGGCCTATTTTTATCTCTATTTGCCTAATTACTTTGCCTAACCAACTGCCAAAAGACTGAGAATAGAGGGCATTAATTCATATACATTCAAAAGCTCCAGTATGGTTCATTGTTTTGGAATCACAAAAGAGAAATAATTACTTGGTAGAAAGTAATGCTTTAGCTGTAGACTCGTTCAGAAGATCATTTGGGTTTTAATATTGATCATTATACATGATGGTATCTTTATGTACATGCAGGTGACACGATTTTTTCCTCATCTTAGCAAATGAGCCATTTGAACCTTGAATGTTATAGCTTGCCCAAGTATTGCAGGGGAAGCTGAAACAGGCAGTCTATTGTTTTAGGTATTAGGGGAAAGATCATCTTTTTGTTTTGTTTTGTTATGCTTTTCAGCCTTGCAGTCAAGCACATTGAACTTACGTTCCATCTGTCCTACAAACACTAGTAAAGTTACAGCTTTAAATTATGTTCAGACCTAGGGAAAGCATGCTAAATTGGCTGCTAGTATTTTATTCTCCTTTATGCTTTGAACTGTATTCAGAGCAAAAGGAGGGAACTACAGAGTAGCTAACCTCCTGAATTTATGAGGCTTATTAAATATATTACAAAAGAAAATAGATTTGAGTTAACTAATTTAATAAGGTCTATAATAACTTTATTTTCCAGAGGTTCCATCACTCAGAGATTTAGCAATTAATTACATAAATAAATAAAAATCAAGGACAATATAATATGGATATTAACAAAAATATATGAGTTGTCTAAGAAGACAATTTCAAAAATCTCTGCTTATAACATCCTATCTCTAGTAATGGTTTTCTCAGAATATCAAAGGTGAACTAAAATGGTTGGAATGTATAATTCAATATCATTTCAAAATGAGAGTATTGTGAGAATTAAGACAAAATTTATAACATCTGATTGGTTAAACTGAAGAAACAGAGGGATTATTTTAAGAGAATTGTAGTCACTACGAGGACACACTAGAGAGATATGAAAAGGTCACATAAATCCTAGGAAGACATATATAAAAATTTAAGGATTGTATTTCAGATTGGTTAATTGTAAAGAGGTAATAGAAAAGGGAAGTGATATTTCTGTTGTTATAATATGAGTAAACATGCAGGGATCTCATATTAATGTAAAAGAGAAATTAAGATAAAAATAAGAATGCACTCTATTATTTCTGCATAAGAAACCAAAACCAAAAAAAAAAATATTATGAAGCCTCTCTTACAAAGCTTCAACTAGAATCCTCCTTAAGAATAATTAGAAAAATAGCCCTTGAAGTTTTGGAAATTCTACCACCTGTTATTAAATGTATCTACAGATTGCCAAGTAAAAACAATATGATAAATCTAATATTAAATATATATGACATATGGATTGATGGCAGGATACATAAGTGGGTGGGTGGGTGAATGGAAAGATGAATGAATAGATAGATAGATAGATAGATAGATAGATAGATAAGAAGCAATATCTGTGGACTAAGAATTATGCTTATAAAATTTATGGAATGTAGACTCCACTGGAATGATGAGCCTATTCATGGAAAACCAGGCAATACAAGGATAGAGTTCAGGCCAAGAGAATTTGTAGATTTTTTCTAAAGAATTCTTACTGGTTGAGATAATCAAATTCAGGGGAAAATGTTTAAAAATATATTTCTTTAAACACTGAATACATTTAACACACCGGCAATTATAATTATAGAATCCAGCAAAATGTAAAATATAGTATATCATATAACCTGGTGCTATTTATTTAAAAATTCAAGATTGGTTTAATTTTAAAATATAAGTTTCTGAAATGCATCATATTCATAGAATATAGACAAAAGGATGATGTTCTAAAAATAGATAAAAGGCATTTGGTGAAATCTAATATTCTTTGTGATAAAGATATCACACCAAAAATATTAAAATAGAATTTCCTTCACCTAATGAACATCTGTGTAAAGCCCATAGCTAGCATCATACATTACAGTGAAAACAATGGCAGCTATCCCCCTGATACCAGGATCAAGATAAAGATGCTTAGGCTCACAACTGCCATTTGACATTATACAAGATATTCTAGCCCAGTGGTCAGCAAACTCATTAATCAACAGAGCCAACTATCAACAGTACAACAGTTGAAATTTCTTTTGAGAGCCAAATTTTTTAAACTTAAACTTCTTCTAATGCCACTTCTTCAAAATAGACTCGCCCAGGCTGTGGTATTTTGTGGAAGAGCCACACTCAAGGGGCCAAAGAGCTGCATGTGGCTCGTGAGCCGCAGTTTGCCGACCACTGCTCTAGCCAGTACAATATTCAACAAACAAATAAAAAGGGGCCCAGATTGTAAAAAAAGAAATAAGATTATAAAATCCTGAGAGATCCACATACACACTAATTTACTTTGCCACTGTAGTAAATTTTGAAACAGAATCCCAGTAATAAATGAATTCAGCAGTATCATAGAATGCAAGATGAATATACAAAAATCAATTGCATTTCTATACATTCAAAATGAACAATCCAAAGTGAAATCAATAAAACAAACCCATTTGCAATAGAATTGAAATGAATAAGATACTTATGAATAAATTTAAAAAAACAAGTGCAAGACTTGTGCACTGAAAATTACAAATTTGCTGTGAGAGAACGCTTCCTCTGCAGTGCCAGCTGGAAAGGACTTGGTGGCCTGAACCGAACCTCTCTGGACTTTGCTCAATTTATTTATTGAGCAAAGTTTACTGGAAGGAAATTTAGCCATGAGTTTTACCTGCTGCTGAGTGCTGTAGGGCCTTCTTGTGAGTCATTGGACTTGTGGGTGGGCATGGGAACCTCCATTCACGGGTAATTGCAGACAAATTGATTCTTAACAGATCTTTCTTTCTAGAAAATTCCAATGAATAAAGTTAAAACTCAAGATTTAATTAATTATACAATTCAGTAAGGGGGATAAATGCAAGATAAAGAAATATGCCATAATATTGTTTGTGTAATAATAAGATTTGCCTGGAAATAAACATTCTCAAAGAATTTATCTGGAAAATAAAAGATTCTGAAATGGTTAAACTTATTATTTAAATAAATAATTATGGTTTGCTTAGCTATATCTTACATTTTAATTGATTATCTATTAGTTGCTAAAATTATTATTTGCTGACTGCAACTAATATTGTTATTATGTGAGAAGATTAGTTCTTAAATTTCTTTATAACATTATTTTAGGAATTAAAAATAATGTAGAGAGAATGTATGAAATATAATCTGATGCTGTGATATCAAGAGATGAAGAAATATGTGATTTAACTTTAGACATAAACCATCAAAAACAAAGCAAACCAAGTGTTAGAAGGTGAGTCAGAGGGATAATCATGTCTGACAGAGGACAGATACTGAGCTTTTCAAAAGATTTTACATTTGAACACATTTGTAGCCTTATTTTCCATAAAAGAGAAATAAAATTACCAACTGGTGAAACAGACCAAATATACACTTAAAGAATGAGAGAAATATTAGAGATCAAACAATATTAACTTTATTAAATACTTGTTGACGTTTTAATAGAATCGTTTCTTCTGCCAACTTTGTAACAATAGCCAAAGATGTTCTGTAGCACTTAAAAACAGCCCAAGAAAATTATTCATAAAACTTTTAAGGAAAGTATTTCTGTTGGTTTTAGTGAATTTGTTTTAATAATTATATATATTGTTGACATAACATTGTTTGTTAACGTATAAATTTAAGGTGTACAATATTATAATTTGATAACTGTGTACTCTATTGTGTGCTTACCATCAAAAGTATAGTATCCTTCCCTTATTATATATTAGATACCCTTTACTCATTTCAAGGCTCACCCTCTCCCCTCTGGTATAACCATCATTCTGTTGTCTATATCTGTGACTTTTGTATTTGTTTTGACAGTTAGTTGGTTACTTTTACTTTTATATTCCACATATGAGTGAAATTATGTTTTTTGTCCTTTTTCATCTGACTAATTTCTCTTAGCTTAATACCTTCAAAATCCATCCATCCTATACACTAAAGAGGTAATATGCAAATTGATCCTCACACCCTCATGTCACAAGATGGCCACCCCCATGTTGTCACAAGATGGCCGGCAAGGGAGGGCAGTTGAGAGTGACCAGACCTGTAGGGAAGGCAGTTGGGGGGGATTGGGCCAGCAGGGGAGCAGTTAAGTGTCAATCAGGCCAGCAGGGGAGCAGTTAGGGGTGATCAGGCTGGCAGGCAGAAGTGGTTAGGGTCAATCAGGCAGGCAGGCAGGCGAGTGGTTAGGAGTCAGCAGTCCCGGAGTGTGAGGGGGTGTCTGACTGCCGGTTTAGACCCAAACCCTAAACCAGCAGCTGGACATCCCCAGAGGGGTCCCAGATTGGAGAGAGTGCAGGCTGGGATGAGGAACACCCCCCGCCCACCTCCAGTGCACAAATTTCATACATGGGGCCTCTAGTCTATATAATAAAAGCCTAAGCTACCATTATGGCAGAATGAACAGAATGACTGGTCACTATGATGTGCACTGAACAGCTCAACACAGGAGCTTCCCCCTGGTGGTCAGTGTACTCCTACAGGGGGAGCACTGCTCAGCCAGAAGCCGGGCTCACCTCTGGCGAGCACAGAGGCGGTGGTGGGAGCTTCTCCTGCCTCCGCTGCAGCACTGAGGAGCAGTGAGCCGAGTGGTAAGGAGTGAGCAGGCAGGCGATAAGGAGTGAGGGGTCCCAGACTGTGAGATGGTGCAGTCCAGGCTGAGGGACCCCCCACCCAGTGCATGAATTTTGTGTAGCGTGCCTCTAGTGTTGTCATAAATGGCAATATTTTACCTTTTTATGATTAAGTACCATTCCATTGTATATATGTACCACAACTTCTTTATCCATTTATCCATTGATGATCACTTAGGTTGTTTCCATATATTGGCTCTTTTGATAGGAGCTGAAACTAGAAGTAGAGCAAGAATTGAACAGTCACCCTCGCTGGTTTGGCTCAGTGGATGGGTGTTGGCCTACGGACTGAAGGGTCCCAGGTTTAATTCTGGTCAAGGGCACATGCCTGGGTTGTGGGCTCAATCCCCAGTAGGGGGTGTGCAGGAGGCAACCAATCAATGATTACTCTCATCATTGATGTTTCTGTCTCTCTTTCCCTCTCTCTCTCTAAATTCAATAAAAATATATATTTTTAAAAATTCATTTCCTACTTATGCTAATAATTTCAGTTTAGACCTGTGCTGTGAGTGAGTACCTATAATGTGGCTAATGCATCTAATGAATTAGTAATAATATTTAACTTTAATTTATAAAAACATAAAAAACTTTCTATTGATTCAAAAATTTATTATTTTTATAATATTACCTTTTAACTTGTTGTATTGTGTAAGGTGCTGTCTTATTTTTTTTAAATATATTTTATTGATTTTTTACAGAGAGGAAGGGAGAGGAATAGAGAGTTAGAAACATCGATGAGAAACACCGATCAACTGCCTCCTGCACATCCCCTACTGGGGATGTGCCTACAGCCAAGGTACATGTTCTTGACTGGAATCGAACTGGGACCTTTCAGTCCACAGGCCAATGTTCCATCCACTGAGCCAAACCAGTCAGGGTGTAAGATGCTGTCTTATTGTAGTTTGATATTGGGTGGATGTAAGGTTTCAATGATTATGTATAAATAATATACCTCTCATCTAGTCGTGTCAATGGATTTATTCAATTTGGATTTTTTCCCAATATAAATATAACATTTAACTTATTTATTTGAATATATTATGCAGATAAAATAAGAAAGAGTGATATCTCTTTAAATCATACTTAGAAATTAATTGAAATACTTGTAATTTTAATATTAAATTATTTTTGTTTAAAATTAAGTAAAGACAATTTTTAAAATTTAAAATAAAGACCTGTTTCTTTTTATTTTTAAATCTTCACCTGAGGATATGTGCTTTGGTTTTGGAGAGAGAGAAAGGAAGAGAGGGAAGGGAGGGGAAGAAGGAGGGAGTGAGAGAGAGAAACACCAATGTGAGAGAGAACATCACTTGGTTGCCTTTTATAACTGCCCCCAAGTGGGGATTGAAACCACACCGTGGTATGTGCCCTGACTGAAAACTGAACCTGCAAACTTAGGGTGTACGGGATGATGCTCCCACACTGGCCAAGCCAAGACATATTTCTGATGCAATGTGTAGTGGAGATGCAGAACTACTGTTATGATTGGAACAGAAAAGATAAAAATTTATTGAAATAAGGTATATAATAATTGTTAAAACAAATGGCAATTGCAGCAGAGTAAAACAAAAAGCTATTCATTACTTTGAGAAAAATGTTTTTAAGATAATGAAGTGTATAAAATTTAAAAAAAAACCTTTTCCAAAATTGCATAGCAAATTTGATGTTCCCTCTAAACAGTCGGAAGACAATATCTGAAACAAGTCACTTACTATGAGAATTAAATACCTACTAAAATGTTTCAAAACATTTTTTATCAGAATCAGAGCTTGTAAATTGGGCAAGTTATATAATAACGGGCAAAGAAAGAAACAAGTAATGATCATTTCTGTTATGGAAATTTTATTAGAAACTCATGTGATAAAAGCTAAAAAAAGATACTTTAATATGAATGAAAGATCTTCACTTAAGCCGCCAAACAATCAGTTATAGAATCAAGACTTTTTTCAAATATCCTAATTCAGAGAAAAAAATTGTTAACCACATCAAAATTTAATTTATTAAACTTTTTAAAAATGTGAAGTCCTTTTCTTTAGATTTGGGTGAGAGCTGCAATGTAAGAAAACATATAAAATTACCACATTCAGTTTGTCTTATCTCAAAGAACTTTCAAATTTACTAATAAAAGTTTTAGTGCATTAATAAACAATAACATTGAACTCACACAGATATTTTATTTATTTACATTTATCACAGAAGAATATCAGCTACATCTGAGAAAAAAAAAAAAACATAAAAAAAAAACACATGTAGTTGCTATCTCAAACTACTCTAGCTTTGTTAGGCACTAAGCTGGATTGTTTGAAATTTCAAAACAGGCTGATATTTCCCTTATTGACTTGCTCCACTCTGCTAATATTGAAAATATGTGTGCTGTTTTTTGAAGTAGGCTCTGTACAAAATGTCATGAATACAGTGTTTAAAACCACTTCTATTGAGCAATTTATATGATTGATACATTCATTAGAAGACAATGAATTTAATGACTTAGTTCTTTGCCAATGCTTATTGGTTGTATAGTGGGAGAGTTTCAGTTTTACGCAGATTTACTCTACTATTAACTAAAATTCAAAATTATCTTAAAAATTTTAACAATGCTTGATTAAAATTATTTAATCAAAGACTAGAAGTGGCCTTGTGGGTTTGTCTTTCTCTCACAGATACTGCACTGCAAAGGAAGTTCAGTTTTATGCTCCAAGAAAATAAAAAGCTTATTTGTGATCTAGTTAGACAGATACAATGATTTATGTTTAAAATTACTTTTAATATGCATCACCACTTTAATATTTACAATACTCCTATATAAATTACAACTGATTATTGTCACTTTATACATGAGGTAATAACTGAGACACAGATACCAAAATCCATGTAATTCTTACATGGAAGTGCCGGGAGAAATCAAGAAAGTCTAGCTGCTGCTTAATCTAGTCTAAAATACTCAGCCCTAGGTATGAGTTTTGGATTTTTTGTTCTGTTTACTTTAATAGGAAAACCAAATATTTCTGAGTGCTTTATGTGGAATGAGCAGCTAAGATACTCTGAAAAAGATTAATTGAGAATAATAAAAATAAGTCAAAGAAAAGGGGTATAGGTAGTATTTTTTTGGGGAAAAAAAAAAGAGATATATAGCCCTAGCTGGTTTGGCTCAATGGCTAGATTGTTGGCCTACAGGCCAAAGATTCCCATGTTCGATTCCAGTCAAGGGCATGTACCTTGGTTACAGGCTCAATCCTCGGCCCTAGGTGGGGAGCATGTGGGAGCAACCAATCGATATGTATCTCTCTCATTGATGATTCTCTCTCTCTGTCTTTCCTCCTCCTGTTTACTCTCTCTAAAAATCAACAGGGAAAAATGTATCCTCAGGTGAGGATTAACAAAAAAATAAAATAAATTTTAAAAATGAGTAAAACGCTATAGCCTGTGTCAAATGTTTAATTGCATACTATATAATTTGGTCAACACACTTATTATATATTTAGTTTTTCCCCTTTCTGTATTTTCATACAATTGACATATAACATTGTGTAAGTTTAAGGTCTATATTTTTTCTGTTTAAAAAATTATAAAGCAAAAATTTCCATTTAAAAATATCTCTGAAATATTTCAGTCTTTCCATGTTGATTTTTGTGTGTCATATTAAACAAGTAATAAATTATTTTAATTTTTAAAGTTTTAAAATGTGTGATGTTTCTATAAGCAAAAACTTGAAATTTTTACATGCCTTGTTTCAGGCAGTTACTGTGACTATTTTATTTTTTTTTGCGGGGGAGGCTTTTCATATATTTTGCAATGCATGCAGTACTGCCAGGGTTATTTTTTGGTAGGAAACATGGCAATTAATTCTGTACTATAGTTATTGTCTCAACCTAAATACCAATAAATGACTTTAGCTCTTTAAAAAAAAAGTCAAGCAGTATTGCTGAATAAATATTATTTTCACATGTATTCATTAAATTGGTGGTTTCCATCACATTTTCAAAATTTAATCCATTCAATGTTCTAAAATAGTTATCTTTTGTATACATATTTAAATGGTATACCTATGTAAAGTTTAATTATGTAGTTAAATAGAAAATTACACCTAAATTAAACTGGTTTGGGTTCAAACCCAATAAATTCGTGATAAGTCAACAATCAATACAGATATAATAGAGTAGCTTACTAGCACATGTGCTAGTCCATATTTTTACAAGTTGAACTGAGGCCATTGATTAATCTATAAAATCAGTTGGGTGGAAGTCATTTAAGAAAGCATGTACCTCACTTGTGCTTTTATTCCTTCAGACAAACAGTAAGAGAAAACCATGTTGGTAACATTTGATGTGTTAGGAAAAGAATATCCCTAGTGGCAACAGCAAATTAATGACCCTTACCACCCAGAGGTCAAGGATTCCAGTTTCCTATGGAGTGATCAGTATATGCTGCAGTGAACAGAGAAAAGGAAAAAAAATGATGGTAATGAGTGGGCATCTGTTTCCTTAACAATTTGGCTCAGATAGTGCTTAGTGCATCCTCACTAGGGAAATAAAGCATCGCTTGAATGATAAACATCTGCATGTGTGTTTGGAGGTGGCAGGTGTGTCATTGTTCAGCATTTCTATTTGTTGTACTGATAAATTTCAGAGGTGAATATTAATAAAAGCATTTAATTTTTACATTGTTAATAATGCTGTCAATCATCTTCTAGGCATATAGAGAACCAAGGTTATTATGCTTTTATTGAATTTATGAGAGCAACAATGGTTAATAAAGTTACATAGGATTCCAGTGTACAATTCTATAATAAATCACTTGTATATTGTATTGTGTGTTCCCCATGCAAAGTCAAGTCTCTTTCTGTTGCCATTTATCCCCCCTTTACCCTCATCAACCTCCTCCCACTCCTCTATTCCTTTGGCAATCACCTACTGTTGTCTGTGCATATGAGGTTTGTGTTGGTTTTTCTTAATCCCTTCAGCCTTTTCCCCAGCTACTCAATCCACCTACTCTCTGACATAATATATGAGTCTATTCTCTATATCTATGAGTCTATGTCTATTTTGTTTGTTACTTTATTTTGTGCAATAAATGAAATTACATTCCACATAAATGAAATTACATGGTATTTGTCTTTGTCTGACTGGCTTATTTCACTTAGCATGATACTCTTCAGGTCCATCCAAAAGGTAAGATTTCCATTATTTTTATTTTTTTATTTTTTATTGTCAGGCAGTATTCCATTGCGGAACTGGTGGCTATTTTATGCACTCATCTACTCTTGGACACTTGGGCTGCTTCCAGATCTTAGTTATTGTAAATAATGCTGCAATATAGGGGTGCACATACTGTTTGAAATTAGTGTTCCAGGTTTCTTCAGATATATTCCCAAAAGTAGGATCTCTGGGTCATAAGGCAGTTTCATTTTTAATTTTATGAGGAAACTCCATATTGTTTTCCACAGTGGCTGCACCAATCTGCATTCCCACCAACAGTGCACCAGGGTTCCCTTTTCTCCACATCCTTGCCACCATTTTTGTTGATTTTTATTATGCTAGCCATTCAGAAAGGTGTAATGTTTTAATTTGCATTTCTGTTATTAGTGACATTGAGCACCTTTTCATATATCTACTGTCCATCTGTATCCTTTTTGGAGAAATGTCTATCCAGGTCCTTGGTCAATTTTTAATTGGATTTTTTTTTGGTGTTGGGTTATAATTTTTTAATGAATTTTGGATATTAACCTCTTATATCTGTCATTGGCAAATATTTTCTCCAATTTAGTGCATTGTCTTTTCATTTCTTTGATGATTTCCATAGCTGTGCAAAATTTTTTTAAATGTTTTTATTGATTTTAGAGGGGAAGAGAGAGATAGGGAGAGAAACATCGATGTGAGAGAGAAAAACATTGATCCATTGCCTGCTGTATGAGCCCTGATTGGGGACCAAACGCACAACTTGAGTATGTGGCCTGACCTAGAATCAAACCAAAGACACTTTGGTGCATTGGACAATGCTTAGCCAACTGAGCCACACTGGCCAGGGCTGTGCAAAAGCTTTTTAGGTTCATATAATCTTATTTGTTTAGCTATTGTTTTTTGCCAAAAAGATATATCAGAAAAAAATGCTACAGGAAATGAAATGTCTGAGATTTAGCTGCCTATGTTTTCTTCTAAGATTTTTATGATTTAGAATCTTATATTTAAATCTTTAATTCATCGTGAGTTTATTCTTGTGTATGATGTAACAAGGTGATCTACTTTCAATTATTTTTGCATATATCTTTCCAATTTCCCCAAACCATTTATTGAGTAGATTATCTTTATGACATTGTATATTCTTGGCTTCTCTGTCAAATATTATTTGACCAGAGAGACATGGGTTTATTTTTGTTCTATCCTATTACATTGATCTATACGTTTTTATGCAAATGCAATGCTGTTTTATTATGGCCTTGTAGTATAGTCTTAAATAGGGTGATACTTCCAATTTTATTCTTCTTTCTCAAGATTGCTTGGCTATCCATGATCTTTCATGGTACATGTATTTGCCAGTTCTCATGTGAGGATATTCTTTCATTTGGTTTTTAGAGAGACTGGGAGGGAGGGAGAGAACATTGATGTGAGATACATGGATTGGTTTCCTCCCCCACATACCCCAGGGTGCTGGAGATCAAACCTGCAACCCTTGTGTCATTGACTGAGAATCAAACCCCCTACCTTTTCATGCCTGGGCCAATGCTTTAATCACTAAGAAACACCATCTAGGGCTCCATATAAATTTTTGAAATATTTGTTCTAGTTCATAGAAATACACTATTGATATCTTGATAGAAATTGCATTCAATCTATAGATTGATTTGAGTAGAATGGACATTTTAAAGATGTCAGTTCTTCCTATCCATGAACATGGTATATGCTTCCACTTATTTGCATTTTCTTCAGTTTCTTTCTTCAAAGTTTTATAATTTTTTGAGTACAGTTCTTTACTTCCTTGGTTAAATTTATTCCTAGGTATTTTTTTATGCAATTGCCAATATGATTGTCATAGTTTCCCTTTCTGATAGTTCATTATTGGTGTATAGAAATGCAACTGATTTGTGGATTTTTTTTTTTTTTTTGTATCCTGCTATTTACTGGTTTCATTGATCAGTTCTCGTTTTTGGTGGAATATTTAGTGTTCTTTACATACAGTGTCTTGTCATCTGAAAATCTTGAGTTTTACTTCTTTTCCTATTTGAACATTTTTTATTTAATCTTCTTGTCTGATTGCTGTCACTACAACTTCTAGTACTATGTTGAATAAGAGTGCTGAAAGTGGACCTCTGTGTCTTGTGGTTTGCTAATATTTTGTTTAGGATTTTTATATCTATATTCATCAGGGATATTGCCCTATAATTGTCTTTCTTTGTAGTGTCTTTATCTGGTTTTGAGGTTATGATAATTCTGGCCATGTAAAGTAAGCTTGGGAGTCTTCCCTCCTTTTGAAATTCTTGAAATAGTTCTGACTGGCTTCTGGCCCTGGGATCACACTCAATACAGCGGTCTGTACCTTGAGATTATGTACACGCTTACTAAAAGGGCTTTAAGGCATTAAAAAAAAAAATCTGATCTCTCCTCTGGGATATTCCTTTCAAATAACAAAAATGCTATTTCAGAAAAAAAAAACACCCATAAAGAAAAACCAATATGTGAGAACAGACACAAAAAGGCACCGATTTTAAGATTCCATTTATAGGAAACATCCAGAATAGATAAAGGAATAGAGATAGATAGAAAACAAGATAGGGATTGCAGGGGGAGTATGAGTAGTGAGGGGCGTTCCTTTTGGAGTGATGGAACGTTCTGCAACTCAGTAGTGGCTGCACAGAATCATGAATGTACTTCATGCTTGGGAATGGCACTTTGTTAAAATATAAACAGTAAACTTTACATAGTATTAAAATGAATCATGCCGTGGGGAATAGGAAAATATAACAATTAAAGAAAATAAAAGAAAATAGTCAAAGAGTGGGGGTAAAATAAATTCTGGTGGAAGAGCAAGAGCAAGTTCAACAAGCGGCTCTAGAGCCGGCCCTGCTATGTTTTCAGGAGGCAGCTCCTCCTCTGTGGCAGGAACCGGGATAGGCTGGAGGGAGGGTTCTCCAGGCAGGGGTGGGGGGGTCTCCGCTATGTCTGGGGGTGCTTCACAGGGTGGTCCTGGCTCCACAGCTGCGACTGGAGGGGCTGCTGGAAGTGGCAGGTCCACTGGAGGTGGACACCCCTCTAAGGCTGCCCCTGCATTAGATTCCTCGGTAGGTATGACAGGTGCTGAAGCAGATGCGGGCACTGCCTCCTGGGCTGGCGCTGTAGCTGTGAGAGGAGAAAAGATCACCCAGGTGGCCTGCATTTCCATGTTTACCAAACACAGAACACAGCCACAGCCCAGGACCCACCACAGGACGTCCTCCCCGCCCGCAGGCCAGCAGGTGGGTGGTCTGAGGCCGGTCGTTGCTCCTAGCCAGGCTCCGGGGTGCTCCCTGTGTGTCTGGCACCCACTCCTCCTCGTAAGCTCACAGGCACCTCCATCTCCATCCCACCCCCTTCTCCCCCATCTTCTCACCCTTGGGCTCTGCCTCCTTGGGCTCCAGGTTATTTGACCTGGTCCTTGTCACGTGGGAACGGTGCTCAGCAATCACGAGCTCCCTGTGGAGCCGGGTCGGCTTCGGCAGAGGAGTCCTTCTGCGGACATCCCAGGGCCCCGGTTCTACCGACGGCGGGGTGGCCACACTCACGGCAGGCCTGCCCTGGCCCTCGGGGGTGTGGCGCTCCGCCCCCTCACTGCTGGAGACTGGGTAGAGGTCTTCGTCCACCGACTGCTCCTCTATGACCCGGGAGCTCTGCAAGGACAGTGACGGCAGCCGGTCAGGAGGCCTCAGGCCCGGCCCTCGTCGCTGCTGCTTCTGCCCCTGGACCTTCTGCTCCCGGATCAGGCCCAGCCCTGTGTCTGCACAGACCTCCACCCAGGGGAAATGAGAGCCACCTCCAGGGCTCAGGATAGACCTCGGAGAGGGCGCCACCCACACTCCACCTCCACCCAGCCAGCCTTGACCTGGGGTGCAAACATGACTGGTCCTGACCCCCACCCCACCTGTTCCTGTTCCAGGCAGGCCCTCCCCACGTGGACCCCCTTATACCTCCCCCCCCCTCCCCCCCTCCCCCCTCCAACACACACACACACACACACACTGTGAGGGCCATAGGGCTGCTCCAGGATCAGCGTGGAGGCCTGGCCCCAAGCAACCTGCCTTGTGTTACCTCCGAGTCCCGCCGCGAGAAGGGCCACAGGCGGCGTCTGGGCTGAGTCTGGACCCAGCGGCGGCCTCGGCGAAACCTGCTCTCCTCGCTGCCGCCGTTTTCCAGGTCGCGGCCTCGGGACAGGGGCAGACAACACGAAAACATGGTGTCCTTCCCGGGGTCTCCGGTCCAGTGAGCCGGGAAGGGGCGGTTATAGAACGTGGCTCCCGGTTGCCAGGGTTACAAGTTCAGTTGGGCTGTGTCGTCAGGAAGTGAGGTCACTGCCCGGGTCCTGGGAGAAGAGCAGTGGCTTCACTTCATGCAAAGAGCGGTCCCACCTGCCTGAGCCACCCCATGTCCCCTGCACCCCACATCTTCCCTGGCTCCCAACAGAGTCCACGCACGGACTGGGACATCTCTCAGGGCCGGCCTCAGAGCCGCTTGCTGCACCTGCTCTCCCTCTCCCACCAGAATTTGTTTCTCCCCGCCCCTCTTTGACCTTTTTCTTGGACTTTAATTGTTCCGTTTTCCCATTCTCCACTGTGTGGTTCATTTTAAGTCATGAATAAAGGTTATTTTTATATTTTCAGTCGTGGCTTTGCTGAGCATGAAGGACATTCACGATGCGGTGCAAGCATCACCCCTGTCCAGTTGCAGGATGCCCCATCACCCCACAAGGAGACCCTGCACCAACAGTGCCTACTCCCCACCTCTCCTGCCCCTGGCAACTCCTAATGTACCTTCTGTGTCCGTTTCTTTACCTGTTCTGGATGTTTCCTGTAAATGGAACCATACTATTGGTGCTTTTTTTTTTTAATTTTTATGTCTGCTCACATATTTTTGCTTTTATCTGAAATAGCATTTTGGTTAAGTGAGAAATGGGAGCCACGTTCTATAACCCAGATGGATTAGAGATCAGATGTTTAAAAAAAAAAAAAAGCCCTTTTTAGTGGGTGTGTGCATAATCTCAGGGTACAGACTGCTGTGTTGAGTGTGACCCCAAGCCCAGAAGCCAGTCAACACTATTTCAAGAATTTCAAGAGAAGGGAAGACTCCCAAGCTTACTTTACATGGCCAGAATTATCATCACCCCCAAAACCAGATAAAGACACTATGAAGAAAAAAAAATTATAGGCCAATATTCATGATGAATATAGATGCAAAAATCCTCAACAAAGTATTAGCAAACCGAATCCAGCAGTACATTGAAAATATCATACACCATGATCAAGTGGGATTTTTTTCCTGGGATCTAAGGTTGGTGCAATGTCTACAAATTAATTAACATGATACACCACATAAACAAAATGAAAAATCAAAATTACAACCAAAGTAACCTTCCATAGAGGACTAGATACAGAAGATGTGGTACAAATATACAATGGCATACAACTCAGCCAAAAGAAAAGACGAAATACTGTCATTTGTGACAACCTGGATGGACCTTCAGAATATGACGGTCCATATGACTTCACTTATATGTGGGATATGAAACTGAAATTCATGGACACAGGCAACAGAGTGGTGTTTGCCAGAGGGAGGGGGTGGGGGTGGAGGGGCCGGATGCATGGTGACAGAAGATGATTTGACTTTGGGTCTGTGTATATGTGTGTTTTCCAATTACTAACATTTCGCTTACTGACACAGTAGTATAATGCATTCAAATCGAATTTCTCTTCTACAATACATTTGTCACTGCTGTTCCTTGTAATTGCAGTAACTATTCCTTCCCTGTCCACAAACTAAAGTAGTTATTCCTCCAAAACAAATCAGAAAGAATTCTCCAGGGAAGATGCCCCTGACCTCTCTCTGGATAGACTTGACAGCTCCTTTATGGTGTGATTTCTATACCTAATACATTGTTTGATCACTAAGCTTCTGACATCGTTCTGTAATTTACTTCTTTCTGTATCCTTAATACATACTAGGTCTCTTGACAGAACAGACTGTTTTTCTATCCCGCCCAGTATTCCAAGTGCCTGGCAATATGTCCCATCCACATATTTATTGAAATGAATTCAATCTGTCTGATCCACATATTTATTGAAGTGAATCCAATTACTGAAATGCATTTGTGCATTTTTATAGTGGGCAGGCAACTGATTGGACAATAAAACAAAATATGATTAATACTGAATCCATGGAGGTGGAATTCTCTGTTGTATCTAATATTGTGCTTTTCTAAGTTACAGGTTAAATTATCCATCAGAATGTATACTATTATCTTAGCCACAATATTTTAAGTATTATTTTATGATTATTTTAAAGCACTCATAAACAGTTTAACTACTCATATAATCAATGTATTTTCAAAAATTGCCATAGCTGGATTGTTCTTGTTTGTTGAACCAAACAAAGAACCAAGGCATGTATTTCAGTGGCAATTTGCCTAATCCTATAAATAGTGTATGCTTATATGAATCTAAACCAAACTCATTTTAAAATACAGAATTTTAAAGGCAATTTAAATAATAATTTTTCTCAACAATGTTTTAGGAGATGTTGTCATATTTGAATATGGATATTCTTAATCTGAAATTGAGAGGGAAGACTTTTTATAAAATTTGTTAAATCCATAACCTTTTGTACAGTATTCTGTTATAAAAATATACAAACTGTAAAATTGATTTTTTCAATGACCTCAGTACATTTTATTTAAAAATTTTCCTAAATTTATCCTCAAATTCACTTGACTCTTGTAATCTTGCGTTGTTCCCCAGAGTAATTTCTTGCTTTGTCTTTACAATTCTTACAATTTTGGAATCATAGTTTGCACAATATATTTTGATATTTTTAGTGAAATTCATAGGGAGAAAAATGGATGTAAGAACCATAGGCTTCATCATTATTCTGAAAATATGAATTAATAATATATTTTGCCCCTTACATTTACAGTATTTTATTTACAGGTGTCTCATTTTCTAATTATGACCATTAATTTATTTTTTTAAACTTATTTTATTTATTTGATTTTAGAGAGGGAGGGAGAGAAAGAGAGAGAAACACTGATGTGAGAGAGATACATTTATTGATTGGTTGGCTCCCATGACCTGGGACTGAACCTGAGACCTAGGTATGTGCCCTGACTGAGAATTGAACCCACACCTTCCAGTGCCCAAGATGATACTCCAATCAACCGAGCCACTCCTGTCAGAGCTAATTTACTTTTAAAAAATTAAAAATATTTTCATTGAACTTTAGAGAGAAATGAAGGGAGAGGAAGAGAGAAAAAGAAACATTGATATGGGAGCAGCACATAGATCTACTACCTCCTGCATTCCCATACCAGGGATGGAGCCCAAACCTTGGGCATGTGCCCTGATGGGAAACCGAACTAGCAGCCCTCTGGTGCATGGGACGACACCCAATCAACTGAACCACACAAGCCAGGGCTAATTTACCTCTTTTACATTTTCTTTTCCATCAACACATCTCTTAAGATGCCTTACACAGAATAGATATTAACGAGTCTGATATTCTTGAAGAATAAATGTTAAGTTAATGTGCATTCTGGTTGATTTACTTCTTCAATTATAAATAATTTCAAAAAGAAAAACAAAACAACAAACCAGAATCTGGCTCAATGTATAAACTATATCATCAGAAATTAACATTCAAATAATTATTGATATATTAGAGAAAGGTTTATAGGAGTTTTTATGAAGGAAAAAGAAGAAATTAAAATTTATAAATTTTACTTAAGTTAAACCAAAGAAATATAAAATTTACAATTAATTATTACCATGCTCACTAAATTTCTACTTAGATTCTATAAAATTCCACTAGCTATATAAATGATCAATGCTTACAAAAATAGTTATTTTTATTTTGCCGATATCCTCTCTCAATTGTTTTAGAACGCCTTATTTTGTGTCAAGTTTATACTCTGTTGCTATTAATATTATTGATTATTTTTACTATTGTGTTCAATGGACAAATAGGTGCCATTTTTATTTAGTCAGCACAGGATTATATATATACCTTCTGCTGATGGCTCAGAACCAGAGTCTACAGATTTTGATTGCATTTTTCATCAGTTATTGCAGCAGATCTTGCTTAATGAAGTGGACCAAACTACAGTTAAATTAATACATTGACAGAAAGCATATGTATAACAATATTAAATGGCAGGCCTAGAAATGATTGTAGAGAGGCATTCTCCTCTATATACATTTTACTACTACAAATAGATCTAGGTGAGAGATTCAATTTAAAAGCAATGTTCTTTCTGAACATTTATTACCATTTCATGGGCCAGCCATTTCCAGTGATTCTCAATAAGTTTTCAAAATGGTTGCTGTTTCGGATTTAGTGAGAACTGCGATGTAATGAGACGGGGGAGATATCTCAAGTTCCAGTCTTTCTGCACATATAGTGCTAATGAGAAAGCTAAGGTCTAGTAGTGTGTGTTGATTGATATCCTTGAACTATGCCACCTCCAAGAGAAAGGACATTAGAAAGAAAATATATGTCACCCCATGAATTTCTAAGAAACAATGTTCACAAATCTACTTGGAAGACTGATAAGTTAATTTTAGGACTCCACTTGCCAGGACTTTACTTTGCAGCCTGTGTGGTGGTAGAGGGGGTTTGGGATTAGTTAGATCCTTAGTCCAATTGATGTTTGTAAACAATCCCAATTTAATGGCATAAAACAGCAATTGGTTTATTAAACACACAGATTCTGTGGATCGGGAATTTAGGCAGGTCCTAACTGGGCTGGCTTGTCCCTGCTACACATATTTGTGACCTTAGCTGACAGGATTTAGTTAGCTAGGGATGATGTGAATATTTGGGAACTAAAATTATCTTCACAATAATTTATTCAGATGTCTGGTTAATGCTTTTTTAAAAATATATTTTATTGATTGTTTTATTTATTTATTTTTTTTTACAGAGGGGAAGGGAAAGGGATAGAGAGTTAGAAACATCGATGAGAGAGAAACATTGATCAGCTGCCTCCTGCACACCCCCTACTGGGAATGTGCTCACAACCACGGTACATGCCCTTGACTGGAATCGAACCTGGGAACCTTCAGTCTGCAGGCTGACGCTCTATCTACTGAGCCAAACTGGTTAGGGCTGATAAACGATTTTTGATGACAAAAAAGGCTAGTCTCAACTCGGTCTGCCAACCAGCGTGCCTACAAATGGCTTCTCCATGTGATTGGGTGTCTCATGTTGTGGCAGCTGGGTCCTAAATGGGAGCATTCTGAGGATAAATGCTCTAAGAGAATCAGGCAACCTATATAGCATTTTATGACCTATTCTCAGAGGTCTCATAGTGTCAGGCACGCTGTTCTGCATTAGTCAAAGCAGGCATTAGACTTTCTGGTTTCAAGGGGAAGATATAAACTCCACCTCTCATTAGGAAGAGTGTCAAATGTATGACTTTTTATTCATAACTGAAATAAAAGGATGAAGGTCAGTTGAGGAAAAAATAAAAATAAAAAAGAGAGATAAGGTTGCAGTTAATCCAGGAACCTGAGTTAAGCCCAGGGTCCAGAATAGGAGGATCATGAAAAAGCACAGTGCTGAGCACATAAAGGATAATTATGAGTGTATGTAAAAAGTCTTGGCATGGTTGGGCAAATTCATAAAAACATTATCCTATGTAATAAAAGGCTAATATGCAAATTGTCCCCTCGACCTGGAGTTCAACCAGGAGTTGTACCAGAAGTTCAACCAGAGGGTAGGGCTGGCAGGCCAAATGCCCGTGGCCCCTCTCCCCAGCCGGCCTGAGCAGATCAGCCCAATCAGGGTGGGCCACCTGGTCCCCACCCATGCACGCATTCATGCACCAGGCCTCTAATTATATATATTAAAAATCAGAAAGTATAATGAGCTAAATAGGATATATAAGTTTAAATTTAGAGGTAAAGCATATGAATAATGAATGAATAAACAAGATGGGGATAGAAAAATACACAGATGGTCAAATCAAGTGTGTTTAAGAACCAAGTTTCAGATGAATTATTCCAGAAATGAATATGTCTCTGTGTTATGTATATGAAGTTAATGTTCTCACCCTTACACCATAAACACAAGTGTGCAGTTGATGACATTAATGCTATTCCTTAACTATTAATATGATATTAATATTTTACATTTGCAAAAATAATTGACCCAAACTTTGCAATTATCAGTTACCCAAAAGTGCTGGTCAGAGAGGTATTGCAATAAGCTTCTGGCAATAGGAATGTGATTCTCTCTCTATCTCTATCTCTCTCCACTGGGAGACCATTCTCTCTATGATTACCAGATGAACAGAATATAAAATCAAAGCTTTAGTTCTTTTTGGTTCCCAGTATGCAACACCATCAATTTAGATGGTTCTACACAGGAATACTGTAATAACATTGCACTGTGCCAAGAGTGATTTTTGTTTACATTTATATAGACCCATGGGAAAACTACATTTTCATAGAGTTTCTTATTCATAAATCTCAAAACCTTAAGGTAAAATATTTAACTTTGAATATGGGTCATGTCTGTGTGCTTGCTTGTTAATGAGTACTTTTTAGCAATAATTGGAGTGAAGGGAAAGCATGCTATACAAACTAACTTAGTTGCCAAACACTGACACATAGAACAAGTGATGAAATTAAACAGGTTTTAATATTTTTGTCCTGATAAATTACATATATAAAAATCACTTTCTACATAGTCCAAAATTGTCCTTAGAAAGCAAATTTGCTCTGGGTAAACAATTAGGAAATAAGAATGAAAGATGAAGTTTTAAATAAATAAAGAGGCATCCACAAATGTCCTTAACTATTTGCTATTAACTGTTCCCTACAGTACAAGCATACCACCATGGTGCTTTTATAATCTGACCTCTTCTAACGATATGACTCATCTGTTATCTCCCATCTATGCCAACCTAGCCCGAATCACAAGGATTCATTTGGCATTTTTAGGTAATCCATGGACACTCACACTTCTATGAACTTACTGATACTACTAGAGGCCTGGTGCATCAAAATTCAGGCACTGGAGAGGGGTGTCCCTCTGCCTGGTCTGCCCCCTCTCACAGTCCAGGAGCCCTCAGGGGCGGGAGGTTACCCAGTGATCAGGGGAAGGCAACGCCCGCATCACACCTCTGCTGTGGCCACTGCCAGCAGTGCAAGTCTCTGCCGGACCTGGTTACCTGAGCCTCGGGCAGCCCTGGGCAGCTGGGAGGGGACTGGGGGACTCCGGAGGCAGGCGCGTGGAGTGACCAGACCCACCTAGGCCCAGGCCTGGCCAAGCTGCACGTCTGCCGCTCCGGCAGGGCTCAGGGGACTGGGCACTGCCATCCTGTGGCCGTGGGTGCCACCATTCTTGATGCTGTGGCAGTCAATTAGCATATTCCCTCTTTATTAGATGGGATTATTCCCTCTGCCTCAAAAGTTGCTTCTTGACCTCATCTCACCAGTGAAGGTCTATTTCTTTAGTCTATTAAATTTCACATTTTAATGGAGTGTTTCCAGTCCTAGAGGCAGAGCAAAGCATTTCCACTGATCATTCCAGAGCACCTTATACCAATTTCAATAAAGAAGTTAGCACAATGCTTGCTCTCTCATTTAGAGCTCTTGGAAAGCCAGGAACATATTGTATTTATTTTTGAATCTTATGAACATATTTTAGCAGACAACAAGTTCCCAATAAACTTTTCAGAATTAAAATGATACTATATAAGCATGCATTTGTACACTGCATGCTTGCACAAATGTAACTCAGGATCAAAAAGGCTATCCAGGAGTTACAGGGCAAGAAGAGCTAAGCTTTAGTTGCCCAATGTACAGGTAGAGGTGAGGAGACAGAAGCTAGGTAGATAGGGGCAGGACCATGGGAAAGGATGTAACCCAACTAGGTGGAGTTACTAAGACACCCCAACTGGAGGGAAGGGTGCGCACAAGAGGCACAAACTTTAAAATGTATGTATATTGCTAAGACAGACAAGGCAGTGAGGCATATAACCAATCTCAAGGATGTTGCTAAGACAAAGCTATTTGAAAAGACCAATCAGGAACTAATAAGCATCTATATAATAAACAGGTAATATGCTAATTGGTCCTAATGGTGTCACAGTCACGACCAGGCTTCATGTGCACAGGAGCTGGTGGGCAGGGACGGGGGCGGGGACTTGCGCCACCATCGGGACATGAGGCTGCCACAGGGGATGGCCCCCCCCAGCGGAGGCACGTGCAGGCCCACGGCACCACCTGGCCAGGAGAGGGGCCTCAGGATGGTGGCGGGGCCTCGGCAGAGAGCTCTCAGCACTCCTGCGCCGGAGTCTGAAGGCGTGGAGAGGAAGGGAGAGCACATAGGCACTTAAGGGGTTTAGGTCAGGAGGGGAGTGTAAATAGGCAGTTAGGGGGATTGGGTCAGGAGGGGAGAGCAGATAGGCAGTTAGGGGGATCAGGCCAGGAGGAGAGAGCAGTTAGGGCCATCAGGCTGGCAGGGGAGCAGTTAGGGGCATCAGGCAGGCAGGTGAGCACGTAGGAGCCAGTGGTTTTGGATTGTGAGAGGGATCCCAGATTGGAGAGGGTGCAGGCCAGGCTGAGGGACACGCCCCCCTCCGGTGCACAAATTTCATGCACCGGGCCACTAGTATCTACACTAATAAAAGAGAAAGATGCAAATTGACCATACCTTTGTGATGCCCACCACGGATCAGGAGTGAATATGCAAATTAACCCAAACAAAGATGGCGTGTTAATTTGCATGCACAGGCGCTGAGCGGCCGGAGGTGGGGCAGGACACTTGCATCATCACCATGGCAGCAACGCAGGTGTTCCACACCGCCCCAGCAGCTCTGGGCCTCTGGGCAGCATGGGGAGGTGGAAAGGCGGCTCTGGGTCAGAGTGAAGGCAGACAGGCGGCTCCGGGCTGGAGCAAAGATGTTGCTGGCAGCCAGGGGAAGGAAGGCCCATTCTCGCACGAATCTTCCTGCATCGGGCCTCTAGCATGTATATAAAAACACACTTCCTTCTTTCCTCTCTCCCCTTGGTGCAGCACACAGTGGATACAGGTCTTCCCATTGTGGGGGTGCACATCCCCTGTTGCCCACATGGCTTGTGGCTTATGACCATGTGGGCCTCTATACATGGACCAATAGATTTTAATTAGCTTGGATGCTGAACTACTTTTGACTATAACATGAAAAGGAAGGTTTGGACACTGGGCTGCTCCTGGAACCCCAGCTACACCTTTTCCAGGACTGGATCCTCCCAATAAACTTGGGTCCCACTAACTGTTTTCGTCTGAGACTTTATTCTTCACCTTTGCTAGACAATGAATTCGGACTTAACATCCCATATTTTGGTTTCATAGGGAAAACAGGAGAAATTACATGAAACAAGAAAGAGCTGTTTCCTCATTTTGAGACATTAATCCTCTCCATTTACTACAACTGATTATGCTCTTGTTTTCCTTTTTCATTACATTACACTTTATTTCACTCTTTCTCCCTATCACATTCATATATCCATCTCCACCTCCAGTACACAAACACACTGTTCCATGGGAAATATTGGTCAAAAGGAGGAAAAGTATAATAAATTCAGGTTTTCTTTGGCTATTTATTTTTAAGGGACTGTTTCCTTTTCTTCTTGTCTTATGTCCCTTTCATGAAATAACCATACCTTTAAAATAAAGTAGCCTAGAATAAGGCTGAGTTCTGAATTTTGAACTCACTATTTTTGGTAAAAATATATAGTAATAATTATTGAAATATGCATGCCTGAAATAGGAAGAGATTAAAAGTGGCTAGAGAAAGAGTTGAAGAGAAATATATATGGAAATACAATACAATGTACTGTTGATTTTGCTACAAAGTAAAATAAAATAAATCTGTTTTTAGATTCTATATACAAGAACATATAATGTTTGTATAGGAAAAAAATTCTGCATATTGAATATTTACAAAGTCTATGTAGAATGTTTTCTTTTGTGTGGTATCTATTTCTATAATTTCTGTTTTGATAAAAAAAACATTTTATAAAATACTGTGTGCCATGTACTATCTATATAATAAAAGCCTAAGCATCTATTACAGTGGAATGACCAGAATGATTGGTTGCTATGATGCGCAGTAGCCACTAGGGGGCAGGCGCTTAATGCAGGAGCTGCCTCCTGGTGGTCAGTGCACTCCCACAAGGGAGCACTGCTCAGCCAGAAGCCAGGCTCATGGATGGTGAGTGCAGCAGCAGTGGCAGGAGCCTCTCCCACCTCCATGGTAGTGCTAAGAAGCAAGCAGCGAGCCAAGGGGTAAGAAGTGAGCAGGCAGGTGGTAAAGAGCAAGGGGTCCCAGACTGTGAGAGAGATGTCCTACTGCCGGCTTAGGCCCGCTCCCGGGTAGTTGGACATTTGCCGAGGGGTCCTGGACTGCAAGAGGGTGCAGGCTGGGCTGAGGGAACCCCCACCCCGCAATGTACGAATTTCAGGCACCGGGCCTCTAGTGTTATATAGTTTGTTAGTATGGATTTTCAGAGAAGCAGATAACAAGACATGATTAAGAGTAATGACTCTATTGTGAGACATGCATCAGAAGGGTAAACGGTTACAGTGAGAAGGATAGGTTATCGTGTGTGTGTGTTTTCAGACTGCAGTGCAAATCAGACACTATGGGTTAGAAAGGAAAAAAGGAAGAAGGAAGCTTGGGTAGGAAGGATCTTACACTGCAGCACAGTTCTAAGAAAGGTTTGGTCAGGCCCAAGGGGGTCCCCTGGGCAAAGCCTCCACTGGAGTCCTAATTTCTCTCAGGAGTGAGCTTACCTTGGCTTGGCCCCTCGCCTTTCGTAGACATTGTCCAGAGCAGCCCTTAGGCAGCATCGGCTCACACAGATGCCGTGTGCACTTAGGAGGGCCAGGTGCGCCTTTGGTCAATTAGCCTCCTTATCGAGCAGAGCTGAGTGGTGCATTTCTTGGGTCTGTTTTAGTTTCTCTAATGACAGCTTTCTGAGGTATAAATCCTCCCTTTACAGAAAGGGACTGGAGGTTCAGAGAGGCTAAGTAATTTCCCTCCAATCTCAGATAAGCAGGTGGTGATGGAATTCAAGAACAGATTTCTCTGCCTTTTGAGTTGGAGCTCTTTACACTTCTTTCCTATTGTTAGAAAAGCAGACACAGAAATGACATCAATATCATTATATGTAACCCATGTGATGACTAAGATTATGATGGAAAAGAGCCAATGTCCCTACAGTTACTGAAAAATACCGTGGCAGTGTTCGGAGGGCCTGCTCACACAGTACGTTGTCCAGAACTCCTTGGCTTGCTTCCTTGTCTCAATTTAGCACAGCTAATTGCCAATTACATTGAGAGAACTGAAACAGCTAACCAAAATACTTAGAAAAATATTAATGATTTTTAAAAAATATTCTTTATTGATTTCAGAGAGGAAGAGAGAGGGAGAGAGAGAAAGAGAGAGAGAGAGAGAGAGAGAGAGAGAAAAACATGAATGATGAGAGAGAATCACTGATCTGTTGCCTCCTGCACAACCCCAGCTGGGACTGAGCCCACAACCCCGGCACGTGCCATGACCAAGATTGAACCACAGCCTCCTGGTTCATAGGTCGATGCTCAACCACTGAGCCATGCCCGCTAGGCAATATTGATTTTTTATGTGTGTATCTAATTGTATTTGTGTACACAGATAGTACTTATATTTTGTATTCAAACAGAGTATGTATAGTAGATATGAGATATTAAATAGCAAGTGTTCCCTTCTGAGGAATGGTGTAATTCCTTTTAAGTGACATGATATGTTGTAGAAGATAGAAAAATAATAATAATGATTTATGAGTAATAGTTTTACCATGTCACACACTGTTCTAAATCATTGCAGCCATTAAACTCATTTAATCCTAACTACTATCCTATGATATACGTATTTTTATTCCCACTTTGTAGAAGGAGGAGCTGAGAGGTTCAGAATTCTTGTAATATGCTCAAGATCATAGTTTCTGTTAGAGTCAGGATTTGAACCCTAATAGAGGGTCTTTTTGAATAATGAGAAAACTTTCCCAAACAATACTCAGTTCAACATATTGATTTCTGCTGTATCTACACTAATAAAAGAGAAAAATGCTAATTGACCGTACCACCACTATGCCCACACCCAATCAGGAGTGATATGCAAATTAAACCAACAAAGATGGAGGGTAAATTTGCATATTTGGGAGGGGCAGGCTGTGCCTGACATGGCCTGCGGGGAACAGGCAACCATTGGGGACCAGGCAGGCCAGGCTGGCAGTGCCTGATGCCACCTGTGGGGTCCAGTCCACCATGGGGGACTAGGCAGGCCAGGCGGGCTGCACCTGATGCCGCCTGCTGGGTCAAGGCCGCAATCAGTAACCGGGCAGGCAGGGTAGGGGAGAGCAGCACCTGATGTTGCCTGTGGGTTCCAAGCAGCCATCAGAGCTGGGCAGGCCTGGCGGGCAGTACCTGACATCGCCCACAGGGTCCAGGCAGCCATCGGGGTTGGGCAGGCCTGGAAGGCTGCACCTGACGCTACCTGAAGGGTCCAGGAAGCCTTCAGGGTTGGGCAGGCCTGGGGGCAGTGCCTGACGCCGCGGGCAGTGTCCAGGCCACCATCGGGGACCTGGGTAGATGGGGGTGTCCAGGGTCTCTGGGATCACTGTCTGCCCCTGGGCCGCCTGTGGACACCGGTGGAGCAGGCCAGGGTTGAACATTTTAATGAAAATGAAATGCCTGTGCCCCAGCCCACCGCGCCCCGTCCCTGGCAAGGAGAGGGCAGTGGGCAGTTAGCAGTCATCAGGACTTGGAAGGGGCTGGGAGCAACCTGCAGGCATGCTACCAGGAAGAGGTGCTGAACCGTGATGACGCAGTGGGCTGGCTGATGGAGGCGCGCAAGGGTGCAGATGAGTTGGCTCTCTTGGCTCTCGCTGGCGCTGAGCTTGAAAAGCGCATTGACAGCCTGATGGACGAAATCGCCTTTCTAAAGAAGGTGCATGAAAAGGAGATCACCGAGCTGCAGGCGCAGATCCAGTACGCTCAGATCTCTGTGGAGATGGACATGTACTCCAAGTCCGACCTCTCTGCCGCGCCCGGTATGAGAAGCTGGTTGCCAAGAACATGCAGAATGCAGAAGAATGGTACAAGAGTTGCTTCACCATGCTGACCGAGAGCAATGCCAAGAACACCTACAGGGTGCACGCCGCCAAGGAGGAGGTGTCTGAAAGCCGCCGCATGCTCAAGGCCAAGACCCTGGTGATCAAAGCAAGCTGGGGCATGAACTAAGCTCTGGGAAAGCAGCTGCAAGAGCTGGAGGATAAGCAGAACCGACGCAGGACACAATCAACAAATTAGAAAACGAGTTGAGAACTACGAAGAGTGAATGGCATGATATTTAAAAGAATACCAGGACCTCCTCAATGTGGCTTTGGACATTGACTTTTCAGCTTACAGGAAACTCTTGGAAGGTGAGGAGACCCGGCTCAGTTTCACCAGCGTGGGAAGCATAGCCAGCGGCTACTCCCAGAGTTCCCAGGTCTTTGGTCCGTCTGCCTACGGTGGTTTACAGACCAGCTCCTACTTGATGTCCCCTCACTCCTTCCCTTCTTAATACACCAGCCACGTCCAGGAGGAGCAGATCCAGGTGGAGGAGACTATTGAGGCTGCAAAAGCTGAGGAAGCTAAGGATGAACCTCCCTCTGAAGGAGAAGCTGAAAAGGAGGAGGAGAAGGAAGTGGCTGAGGAAGAGGAAGGAGAGGAAGAGGAAGAAGGTGCCAAGGAAGAATTTAAGTATGCAAAGGAAGAAGAAGGAGGTGAAGGTGAAGGAGAAGATGCCCAAGAAGCTGAGGATGAGAAGAAAGATGAAGGTGCTGGGCAGGAGCAAGCAACCAAGAAGAAAGATTGAGCCCCCCTTTCCTTAATTATTTCAGGAATAATCCTCCTGAAACCAGGTCAACCCCGTCACCAACCAAGCAGTTGAGTTCCCGATACTATATGAATTAAGAAGTCATTATATATAACATTCTGAGGTGACTCAGGTTGGACATTAAATGTTGTGCTATGACTTTTCTCCTTATGCAGAGTATCTGTTTGCTTGCAGAGTGGCTTCTTGGCTTGATGCCAGCCTGTGCATGGTCCATGCTTATGAGTTCAGGATCTATGACAATGTGAATAATTCAGATGTTTACAATAAAAACACATGAATACATGAATTCACTGATGTTAATGTTAAACTTCATGGAAAACATAGTCCTTTGAATCTTTGGTGGTTAGAAATTAAAGACCTCAACTCATGTGCAATAAACAGTAGATAAAATTACACTGAATGACAAAAAAAACAAAAAACAAACACAAAACATTAGGGACCAGGAAACGTTCAAAGAACTGGAGAATCATTCCCAAATCAAGAAGGGAAGTCACAGGGTGTATATTATTGCTATGAATACAGTATTTCCTACTACTTACAACATATACAATACAATGTATTAGATGCCTTCCTATTGCATGAAGTATGTATTCTCATAGAGTAATACTGGTACATATGTTATAGTTATGGCACTATGTCATATCCTATCTATATTAATAAAAGGGTAATATGCTAATTAGACCATGAGACCTTCCAGAAGTCCTTCCAGACAAAGCCATGGTGGCGGGGCCGAGGCAGAGGTGGTTTAGGGGTGATCAGGCCAGGAGGGGAAGGCAGTTGGGGGTGATCAAGCCAGGAGGGGAGGGCAGTTGGGGGTGATCAGGCCAGGAGGGGAGGGCAGTTGGGGGTGATCAGGCTGGCAGGGTGGGGGCAGTTGGGGGTGAGGAGGCTGGCAGGTAGAGTGGTAGGGGTGATCAAGCAGGCAGGCAGGTGAGTGGTTAGGAGCCAGCAGTCCTGGATTGTGAGGGGGTTGTTCAACTGCCAGTTTAGACTGGCTCCCACAGGGGTCTCAGATTGGTGAGGATGCAGGCCGGGCTGAGAGACACTCCCCCCCCCCCCCCCCGTGCATGAAATTCGTGCACCAGGCCACTAGTTTAACTGTAATTCCTTAAATCTATCTCATATATTTCATATAGTGGAGACAGAAAAAAAGTAAGTTTAATTTTTCTGCAAAAACTATAGGAAACCCCCTTAATAAAGTCACACCTTCTGCAGTTTCTACTGCCTAGACTGTTTTTCCCCTATTAGTAATTAGGAACAGAAATAACAATAGCAGTGGACACATTTTTGCTGAATTCAGGGGTGTGAGCCAGGAAGTGTTTTCTTAAATTGCTGAATGTTAACAAGTTGTAGACTCAGGAAGTGACAGCCCCTTCAGAACACCAGTGCTGATGCAGGATGAGGCCTGCCTAGCATGTTTACTGTGGAAGGCAGAAAGGAGAGATGGGAAATTGACAGGAAAAAGGCAGGGACAAAAGAAAAAAAGGGATCCAGTAAATTGTTGGAGCGGAGAGCGCCATGTCCTTTCTGGGGATGGGCCATTAAAACAATAAGAAGCCCAATCACCATAAAAGCTCAGTAATTGTTATAAATTAAATAGGGAAAAAATCTCACTTGTACAAATGATGCAATGCAATCTTTAGAATTCCAATTTGATGAACATTGTTTAGCACTTAGTAGGTTCTGTCTATTTGGGATAAATGACTTTACCTGATTATCTTAACAAAGCCATTTGATAGACAATATTTTTCCATTATCTGTTCTCTTGTTTATCGGTAATAAAACTAAGGCCTTGAGAATTTATTTTATTTCCTCAGATCAAACAATCTACTTACTAATGGAATTGGAATTAAAATCATTCTCCAACTAAAGTCTTATAGAAACTTAAGTTTCCACTAGGCTAACTTTTCTCAGAAGCCTAAATTCAATGAAGTTTCTAAAAAATAAGAACCAGTTGGCTGTTCTCTATATTATTCTGATTCAGTGGAAACTTATCTAATTTACACCTTGAGTTCGGGTGACCAGCTGCAGTTTTCGGATGATGGATTTTCATGCTCTAAACCCACTTTCATGTGTAGCTAGCTTCCCATGGAAACTTTAGTCCTGAATTTGGAAGATTATCTTCCTGAAATATTCCTGTACAAATTGTTGGCAGCTTGTTGCCTTGGGCTGTCAGAATAATTTACAACCCACGTGACACCTATGCTTTTGATTCTGTTGGACATTTTTAAAAATGATTTATCTTTGTGTCATTCCTGAAACATGTCAAACTTCTATGGAAACAAGTATAAGAGGAACAAAGCAGTGTTGCTTTTATTTGCGCTTGGACAACCAACTTGGTCTAGATCAAAAAGGATTGAATAAAGCTCCTTTAAGCCACAGAGAACGTAAACAATGATACAATCAAAGTTAGTTTTGAGATGACATCATTTATTAACTTCTGTCTGATGATGGGAAGCACTTGGTCTTCGGTCTTACATATAACAATAGTCTCGCCAGGGCTGTAATATATCTTCAGGGTCCTGAGGGCTGGCAACTAATACAATCATGTTGTTGCCTTTGGCTCTGCTATTTTCAGTGTCACTCCATCATGCATTTTCTAACGTTTTTAGCAGTGTCTCACACCTGACAGCTATTCACTTGGTGCAGGGCAATGAGATCCCAGGAGGTGTGGGAGAAATAAAGTGATCTTTCTAAACTCGTGTAAAACCACCAAACCCGGATTTTTCTATATAAATTTAGTCATGTAGTAGACTATTCCTAAAACTAATGTATGACTTAAGATTTATAGAGCAACTTGCCATTTTCAAGATACATTGACATTTTTCATCTTTACAGCAACTTCATAGGATGCAAGGATTATTCTCAATATTTTTGCAGAGAAGGAAATAGAAGTGCTGCAAAGTTAATTTGCAGCCAACCACACGGCTCCAGTGGCAGCGTTAGAACTTGAACCAGGTGTTTTTCTTGTTTCTAAACCATGTGTTCATAATAATTTTTGAATGAGTCATGTATCTTCTACCTTACCTCTAATAGTAACTCTGAGCACATTTTCTACCTCAATGGTCTACTAGACAGAGTTACAATTCCATGACTATTTTTCTACTAATATTTGCTCATTTTTTTCTTAGCTTATTTTAAGTGCTTTACCAAACATCCTCACTTGTGGGCCTTTATCTGTTCTTTGAGAACAAGTTTTAAAATAAAAATTTGTTAGATTTTTATATTTTTCTGGAAATATAAATCTATCTATCTATCTATATCTATAGCTATATTTATATCTATCTATCTATATATGTGTGTGTGTGTGTGTGTATATATATGTGTGTATATATATATATATATATATATATATATATATATATAGTAGTTAGTCCTAAAAATAGGAACTATAACCTAGATCATGTCCCTTCACTTAATATATCAGAGAGCATAAAGGTTTGTTTTTTTTTTTTTTTTACATAAATAAAGAAAACTTATTAACTTGGTTTCTAATCTGGATTAGTTTCCCTTAATTAAAGGTCTAAATTTTTTGTTTTATTTTTAATGAAATGCATTTTTCTTTTTCCTTTCCAAAAAGCATTTATAAATACTCTCTCTTATGTATGTAATTGAAATTAGTCTAACAAAGCACCAGAGTTCTAAAGGTAACTAGCTTCAATGAATAGGTAAGAATGAGGTGAAATTGGCCCATCAATTGCTGGTATGTAAATGATTTTCAGAGTGCTTGGACACTTGAAAATGGTCCTTACATTCTTTCAGTCATTCCAATCTTCCCTGGGCAAGTATTAATTTCCTACCAACCCCTTCAGTATAGATACGCCAAAATTCAGGTCATTTTATTACAGTTTCATAAATGCCCTAAATCAATGATTGTGAAACTAGAGGCCCGGTGCACAAAATTTGTGCGGGGGGGGGAGTGGTGGGGGGAGTGGGGGGACTGTCCCTCAGCCCAGCCTGCACCATCTCCAATCTGGGACCCCTTGAGGGATGTCCGATTGCCCGTTCAGGCCTGACCCCAGTGGGATCAGGCCTGAACGGGCAGTCGGACATCCCTCTCACAATCCAGGACTGCTAGCTACCAACTGCTCACCTGCCTGCCTTCCTGATTGTCCATAACCACTTCTGCCTGCCAGCCTGATCACCCCCTAACCACTCCCCTGCCAGCCTGATTGATGTCTAACTGCTCCCCTGCTAGCCTATTTGCCCTCAACTTCCCTCCTCTGCCAGCCTGGTCACCCCTAACTGCCGTCCCCTACAGACTTGATCGCTCACAACTGCCCTCCCTTTCAGGCCTGGTCCCTCCCAACTGCCCTCCCCTGCTGGCCACCTTGTGGTGGCCATATTGTGTCCACATGGGGGCAGGATATTTGACCACATGGGGGAAACCATCTTGTGTGTTGGAGTGATGATCAATCTGCATATTACTCTTTTATTAGATAGGATAGAGGCCTGGTGCATGGGTGGGGGCCAGCTGGTTTTCCCTGAAGGGTGTCCCGGATCAGGGTGGGGGTTACCTTGGAGCATGGGGCAGCCTGGGCGAGGGGCCTGTGGTGGTTTGCAGGCTGGCCATGCCCCCCAGGGACCCAAGCAGAGGCCCTGGTATCTGGGATTTATTTATCTTCTACAATTGAAACTTTGTAGCCTGGAGCGGAGCCAAGCCTTCTGTTCACTCTGTGGCAGCAGCCATTTCTGTTGTGATTTATTTATCTTCTATAATTGAAACTTTGAAGCCTTAAGCAGAGGCCAAAGCAAACCAGGGCTGCAGAAGCTTGGCTTCCTCCATTGCCAGGGCAACCCTAGCCTCCTGCTTTCTCCAGCTCTGTGGCTGCTGCCATTTTCTTTGGGATTTGTTAATCTTCTATAGTTGAAACTTTGTAGCCTTAAGTGGAGGCCTGGGTGGGCCAAGGTGTGTGGAAAGCTTGGCTTCCTCCATAACAGGGGAAACCCAAGCCTCCCTCCTGCTCTCTCCGTGGGCACAGTCATCTTGGTTGGTTTAATTTGCATACTCGCTCCTGATTGGCTTGTGGGCATGGCTTGATGATGTAGCAGAGTGATGGTTAATCTGCATATTACTCTTTTATTAGATAGGATGTCAGCAAAACTCTAATTAGTAAAAGTATACAGTTATTACTAAAGACAAATATCATTTTAGCTGTACTTCTCCATCCTAACTTATACTATTTGGTTTTAGAACGCTATGGCTTAGTAACAATAACTTTGCAGACACTGTACAAATTATATATACTTTTAAAATTAATACCACTATAACTATGTAAGCATAATAACATGATTTTCAGAGGAGCTTACCAAATTTAGATATATACTTCTAACACTATGATTGTATAGGGTTAATATGATATAGTGGGCCAACCACAGGCTTAGAATGAAAATGATCTAGATTTAAGTCCCAAGTTATTCTTTGGACAATTCACTAAATCTTTTCAAACCTGAGTGCCTTCATCTGAAAACCAGTTAGTGAAAGCAAAGTGTATCGCAAGTTAGAGGGAGGGGACCAAAAGTAGGGAGGGGGCCAAAGGTAGGTTGCCAGTGAAGCTTCTTTGTCTAGCTATTGATAAGTTCTTTCAAAGAATTCTTCCTTATAACAACCATAGATTTTAAAGCTTACATCTCTTGCCTGTTAATCCTTCCCACCCAGCTGGGTTGCCCTGGCAACTCCAGCCAGCAGGGTTCAATTCTAGGTCATTTTGTTTTTCTCTGAAGTTTTTTTGGAGCAGGGTACAGTCAGCATACTGCATCCTATCCATATCTGTAAGGTCCTGTTATTCTAGTACTTCCCCCATTTTTCTCCCTCTCCCAAGGTCCCATCCCTGACTACCTAGTCCTCTTCTATCTCCTCAATAGCAATTGTCATTTTTCCAAGAAGTCTATTGTTCTAAATTGCTTGGGCATCTATCATTGACTGCATGAAATTTTATACTTAAGGATACTTTATAATAATACTCAGAAGATTTGGCAAATATCTTTGCAAGTGGTATCTCATACAGTGCTCTAGACCAGTGGTCAGCAAACTGCAGCTCGCGAGCCACATGCGGCTCTTTGGTCCCTTGAGCGTGGCTCTTCCACAAAATACCACATGCAGGTGCGCATGTACAGTGCAATTGAAACTTCGTGGCCCATGTGCAGAAGTTGGTTTTCGGCCCTCAAAAGAAATTTCAATCTTTGTACTGTTGATATCTGGCTCTGTTGACTAATGAGTTTGCCAACCACTGCTCTAGACCATAGTTTTTCCACTAAAACAACTCAATAATGTTACTGTAACGAATTTGCTTATATAAATGCTTTGTGGCTTTAATCACTGTTACCATTAGATAAAACATACATTTTGGGAGGTGTAATTGCTACATGGACCTAAGAGTGTCACCTTAACAGTTTTTCGGGTGTTAAAATAATGCACAAATTATTCAATGCAAAGTGAATAACAACATTACCTCTGGAATGATAACATGAGTAATGAAGGGACTTTAAGCCTTTGGACTCTGATTTTTTTCTAATGGAAAAAATAAAAAGATGGAAGTCAAGTATTTTGAAAATAGAACAAAGTTTTAAACAAAGGAGATTCAAATTGAAGTTGTTGAAAAAACTTCCTTGTTCTCTGCACTTCTGGCAGGCAGCTGGTAAAGAAAGTCATGGATAAACAAATTGCACGTTCAAAGAATATAAGATTTTATAATGTTCTTAATATTATAAGGTCAAGTCTGACTAATTGTCACAGAAATGGAAAAAGAAAATACAACATGTTCAAAAAATCATAATGTTATTGCTAAATTACCAAGAAATATATATCTTTTGATATGTGATAAACTTATTTATAGTAGTGAGCAAAGAAAAATAAACATTAATATAGGGATCCCATAACACTAAGCATGCACTGAAGGAACTTGTTCAAAGGTTATTTTAAGGTAGTATATATCTATATATATAAAAGGCTAATATGCGAAGTGTCCCCTTGGGAGTTCAACCAGGAGTCCGGGAGTTCCATCACTCACTATGATGTGCGCTGACCACCAGAGGGTGGCGTGGAATGAAGGAGGGCCCCAACAGCCCTGATTGCTGGCCAGGCCTAGGGACCCTACCCGTGCATGAATTTTGTGCACTGGGCCTTTAGTATGATATATTGATGCAAAGTGATAAATCTTAATTGATCAATTTATAATTCTGTAATCATATATTTTAATGTTCTGGTCCTGTTTTTCACCTTATTGTGGATATTATTTAAATCTGCTTTCTCTTTTACTTGATACCTAAACCATTTTTATGAGAAAATAATGATATAAAAAATACAAATCTTTTTGTTATCAACAATCTAAAACAACTCATTTAAAGTCAATGAATATATGGATTCATTCTCCCAATCAATGCTTTATTTCATTTCCAAATACCTTCCTCTCAAATATTTTGAGCTTTCTGTGCATCTCATCATTTAATGAATTATGTTTTTAAATTACATTTTCACATATGTACATGTACTTATAAGCAATATATATTATAATCTTTGAAATTATGATTTTAAAAATATAGGTGATATAATTGGCACATGTTATATTTTAAATTTTATTTTTTAGCAGTTTTTTAGGATCTAACTATGCTTTTTTAACTATATTATCTTATGTACATATGATAATGAGTATATATTAAGAGTAGACTTGCTGATGTATGGAATGCAACTTTTCAATGTTACTAGAAACTGCCAGTTGTTTCTAGTACTTCAAATTGTTATGCAAACTTATTCCATGATTGTTTAAGTGAACTCACACAAAATATTGATTTTCCTAAAGTTCCTAGTTTCCTCAGAGGAAGACTTCTCATGCCTTTGGATAGTCTGTTTCCTACAAACTAGATAGCCTCACCAACACTATCTGTAAAAGCAACTAAGAATGATGGATAATAAATAAAATAAAATAAAATAAAATAATAAACGAAATTTAAAATATGTATGTTTTGATAAGATAGTCAGAAATTCTAACTCCAAAAATGAAAATAAAGCAAGAATCCAGACATTTAGTCAGAACACTGAAACCATTTTCTGTGGTTAACATATATAACTAACCCTAGTGAACATGTAACTTTTCAGACACTAACCAAAGAGGGCAGGGGAATGAAGTCTTGATCACACTTAAGGATGTAAAAAATCTGATCAGGAAACATCTGGATAAATTTGAGTGTCCAAAGGACTATGCATTCAGTTGAGAATCATTTTAATTAAATTGCAACTACCATTCACCATGAGAAAAGAACAATGATGATAGTTACAAACCTAGAGCCATGGTTATAAAGGCATGTGTGTGCATATATTCTTCTAAAATATGCATATCCTTTTACACATATTATCCTATGTATCCCTCTAAATGTAAATATAGTATTAAAATATATATAAATAAAAATGTTTAATAAATATATATTATTCTAAAAATTTATACAATCATGTAAACACAAATTAGTCATGTTAATTGATAGTACATTGCTATTATGAACACCCCAAAATATCTAAAGCCAAAAGCCTATTTCAAATTAGAATAAAGATTAGCAATGCCTGTAAATAGGAAGTGAAAGTTAACTTTTTCAGGAAATCTTACCTTTGCCAAAGCTTAACATTTTTCACAACCTCCCTTCCAATGAATATGAAATCACTTTAAAAAAATCACAACATAAAAAATAAAAATACTCTAAGTTAAAATAACAAAATAACAGAAAACATGATCAGGTTAATAAAATCTCATATATTTGATGTATGAGACAGAATGTAAAATATTAAATACTTAAAGAAATAAAGTGGGGAGAAAGGGACTCTAAAAATTAATTTAAAAGTTTACAAAATAAAATAGAACTAGAAAAATTTTAAATAATTAAAAATTAATGGATCTAATGAGAGTTTTGACTCAGCGGAAAGAAATATTAATGAACTGAAAGATAAAAAGATGAAAAAGCTATGTTTTAGAATTTCTAAAATAGATGAAACCAGAGTTAGAGAGTGTAATAAGACTGAAAATGAGGGAGAAGAAATATTTGATGAGATGATGGCTGAGAATTTTCCAAAGCTAAGGAAAGCCAACAATTCTAAATTTGCAGAAGCCCAGTGAATTAATGCAGGTAGGATAAGTAAATAAATTCATTTCACTTCACTTATAAGAGTGAAATTGCAGCAAAAAAAAAAATAGATACAATAAAGATATTCAAAACATATTAATGGAAAAGAGAGATTAACTTTTAAATATGACCATTTGGACTGGTTACCTTTATTTTTATTTTAAAATATTTTTTATTGATTTCAGAGAGGAAGGGTGAGGAAGAGAGAACTAGAAACGTCACTGATGAGAGAGAATCAGTAATCCTCTGCCTCCTGCATGTCCCCACTGGGGATAGAGCCAGCAACCCGGGCATGTGCCCTGACTGGGAATCAAACTGTGATCTCCTACTTTGTAGGTCGATGCTCAACCACTGAAGCCTGCTGGCCGGGCTATTTTTAAAATTTTTTTGTTGAGTTTATTGGGGTGACTTTGGTTAACAAAACCATATAGATTTCAAGTGTATAACTCAACCAAACATCATCTGCACACTGCATCATGAATCCATTGCCCAAAGTACAGTCTCTTTCAAAAAGGAAATCTTCCCTTTTGTGACAGCATGGATGCACCTGGAGAATATTATTGCTAAGTGAAATAAGCTAGTGAGAGAAAGACAAATACCATATGAGCTCACTTATATTTGGAACCTAATGAAAAAAAATAAAAATGACTTTTGGTATGATAGCTATTGTCAATGCAACAATTGCATTCGACATATTTGAACAGGTAAGAAAGACTACTCTTGTTATATAAATAGGACTAGAGGCCCGGTGCATGAAATTCATGCACTGGGGGTGGGGTGTCCCTCAGCCCAACCTGCCCCCTCTCACATACTGGGAGCTCTCAGGGGATGTCCTACTGACAGCTTAGGCCCGCTCCCCTATGGCTTAAGTCGCAGTCTGGCCTCCCTTTGTGGGAGGCGACCAGGCTGATCAGGGGAAGGCACCAGCCCCATAACCCCACTGCTGCAGCCTCTGCCACTCACCACAGCCACCAAGGTGTTTTCAACTACACGGACTCCAGTCCTGTCACCATGAAAAAATGACAACTTTCTTTAGGCATTTTCAAGATGTTTCTTTCATAGGATATGACCGAGGCTTTAGGCCTGGGCAGGGGCCCCCAGCTCCCACCGATCACTGGCTCCACCCCTGCCCCCTAGGGCCTTATCGCAGGCTTGGCCCTGCCAAGGAGCCCCCTGGCTCAGGCCCTTCCCAGGCTGCTCAGGGCCCACGCAGGACTTACCTCAGAGTGACCTGGGTGCCGAGGATGTTCCTGGGACCCAGGCACTGGGCACCTATGTATGCAAATTAACCGCCATCTTTGTTGGGTTAATTTGCATGCTCACTCTGATTGGCTATGGGCATAGCGGAGGTATGGCCAATTTACATGTTTATCTATTATTAGGTAAGAAGAGCTCAAATACAGTCTGAACTTAACTCTGAAGACACAAAAAGCACTATGGTTTTTAAGAGCAATTGTGAGGGGCAACATGGACCATCTATGTCTGCTAATTATCTGTACTCAACGGAAAAATAGATGTGTCATATTTTCATGACAGGAGGTTTTTTTGTTTTGTTTTGTTTTGTTTTTACAATGTGGAGAGATGTTCCATCTGAAGTTAGGTTCCTGTCCTGTCAAAGAAACCTGTAGATAGAGAAGCTATCCCTGCCCTACCCAATTTGGCTCAGTGGTTAGAGTATTGGCCTGCAGACTGAAGTGTCTCAGGTTTGATTCTGGTCAAGGGCACATACCTTGGGGTGCCTGGAGGCAACCAATTTCTGAGTTTCATCAATGTTTATTTCTCTCTGTCTCTCCCTCTCCCTTCCACTCTCTCTAAAAATATCTGCATCTCAAAGAGGGCCGACAAAACTTTTATAAAGATAAGTTTTCTAAAGTAAATGCTCTGAGTAAAGGCAGGTCAAAAAAACCTAAAATCAGAAGAAGCTCCTCTAAAGTTAAGTCCAGCCAAGAAGAAAGGGTAAAGTAGTCTTCCTCACTAATGTCTATTCGGGATAAATGTGAAAAACAAAACCCTAATTTTTTGGATGTTAAAAAGAGTAAATTTATGAACTTCCAGCATAGAAGGGATTTTAAGTAGATATGAGAGCACAGAGGATTGTTAAATCCAAATATATTAAGAAATTGGTAAACCGAAATACATTAAGAAGGTATGAGCAGTCAACTTGCAAAAGTTAAAATAGCAGCTAATAACTAAAAAAAAAAAAAAGTTCCACCATATATAACAGACAAAGGCTGCTCATCTATTTAAAAGGGATCTCAAAATATCCATGGATTCATCTCAAACAGATCAAAGACAAATGGTCAAAAGATGGGCCAATTTTTCTAGAAGAAATAGGAATGAACAATAAAAATAGATAGAGATGCTCAACCTTAACAGATATACTAAAATTAATATTGTGGACCTAATAAGAGAATAGAAAAAAGTATAAACTTTGAAATATCAAATATTACCATAAATAAACCCCAAGCTGATGCATGCATTCCCTTTAGAAAACAGATTGTCATTAGCTTCTTTAAAAAAATGTTTTAATTGATTTTTAGAGAGAGAGGAAGGGAGAGGGATAGAGAGAAACACTGATGAAAGAGAGATACATCATCTATCAACTGCCTCCTGCATGCCCCTCCCCCTGGGAATTGAACCATGACCTCTTGGTTCCTGGGTAGACACTCAACCACTGAGCCACACCTACCCCAAGGCATATTTTTTTTAAAAATATATGTTTTATTGATCTTTTTTTACAGAGAGGAAGGGAGAGGGATAGAGAGTTAGAAATATCAATGAGGGAGAAACATCGATCAGCTCCCTCCTGCAAACCCCCAACTGGGGATGTGCCCCATAACCAAGGTAACATGCCCTTGACCGGAATCAAACCTGGGACCCTTCAGTCCACAGGTCGATGCTCTATCCACTGAGCCAAACCGGTTAGGGAGGTATTAGCTTCTAAAGTTAAAGATGCACATGCTCTAAGAGCCAGTGTACTACTCTGAATACATATGCTGGAGGCATCTTTTTTACATAAATGTCCTGACAGAAACACTTGTGAACATCATATTTATTTCTGATATAGCTATGGAAACTAGGGGCAAGAAAAATGATTCTCAAGAGGAAACAGGTGTGTTGGATTTTTAAAAATATAGATAACATCTATATGAGTGCCAGAAATTTTGAGTATTTTTATCAAAAACTGTGAATCAAATATATCAACTCATAATTCACATTGGCAATAGAAAGTCAGATGGGTTGGGAGAAATGTGTCACATTTGACTCATATCTTTAAATCTTTAACATATCTTTTCCTATTTTAAAGTGAGGCTAAGAGATGGTTTGAATGAGAAGTAAATAAAAGGTACTAGTTATTCACAGAACTATTTATATATATTTTGGTTAGTCATGGCTCTTTGAAATTTAGTGAAAAATAAATAATTTTTGAAGAACATAAAGTAATAGTTCATTTATCCTTGAAGTCTAAAATGAATAGGAAGATCACTGGTTTTCCATAATAAGAGAAAATAGATAGGTAGTAGTTCTGAAATTAGGTGATGATTTCAGAGTAGCTGCTAAAATAGACCTGAGCTCCATACTCTAAATTGTATTATATCACGATATGTATATGGATGTTGGGAATGGAGAGAAATCCATATATTAGATGTAAATCCACTTCAGGAAATGTATCTGATTCTGAATTGCAGGCCTCCCTGGAGTAAAGGAGAGTCTATGGTAGAAGAGCTGGGGGCAGATTGAAAACAGCTGTTTTTTCCCATGGGTAGATAGCAATTGCTTTCCATTTCCTGGGGTAAAATAGAGGGGATGTAATAAGACCTCAGAACAAGATGGAAAATGGGTGAATGTACTGCTATAGAATGACGCAGCCTCCCACTTAGAGCAGCCACAGTAACACTGAGATTGGTGAGAAGTAACCCTGCTCTCTGAGTCTTCAGTGACCAGAGCCACAACATAAAACAAACAAAAAACCCTAAACCAACCACCACCAACAAAAAGCAGTCATAATTAGGAAACAAGGGATTTGTGTATGCAGTTGACTTGCAGGTCATTTCCAGAGGTAGCAAAAAAAAAAAAAAAAAGCATAAAATTAGAATTCTCTGTAATGGTAGTTTGAGGGTATATGTGACATACCTTAAGGAAATATGGCCATAAGTTGCTGGGGGAGGCATAGAAAAGAGAAAGATGTTGTTAATGAGTACATCTGAAGTCCCGATTGATAAGGCTTTACATGATTTTTCTCACTTAATTCTTTAACTATATTAATCCAATCTTAAGTATCTATAAAATGAATTATACATTAAATTGTGCAAGGCAACACAGTCAGTTTGACATTATTGTTGACTACATTAGAGGTTGAATTTTAAGCAAAATACCTTTCATTATGCCTGTAGTACATTTCTCTGGATTGCTAATCTAAGAAAGTATGTGTATAGTATGTATTGGAATGTAGGGGGACATTTTTCCAGACTCAAATTGCTCTGACCTTTTGAATGAATCTCTATCTTTAAAACACACACACACACACACACACACACACACACTGAAATCTGATATAAGATTCTCAAAGTGAAGCAATTATGTGTGTATCTTTGCACTCCACAACAATGTATTGAAATGGGATTTTTGGACTGGAACCTGGATTCTTTGTCCACCCGAGTTGAAGAATGAATCCACAGACAGAAGATGGTATAGCAAAGGTGGAAATTTATTAAAGAACAAATACAGACTCCCAGGTAAGGAAGGGGAGATTCCCACAGAACGGACTCCCATGTGGGGAGGGGGAAAGTGTCCCGCTGAGTTCCTTTTCCCTATGGCTTATAAAGGCTGCAATATTGCAGCTTTTCAGCTTCCCTATTCTACGGAAATATACCTTCTGTTGCTCTGCAGCCCTGTGCTTCTTCCATGGTCCCCTTAATTTCTAAAGTTTCCTAAAACCTGTCTTTTTTACTCCCCCAAATTCCTGTTTCACTATTAGCAGGTATTTGTCACAAGTATCCTGTGAATGTAAATGAAAGAGAGTTGTTCTAAGGCTCCATTCTCTGCAGAAAAAGAATTTCTGCCTTACTCAGCAGACTAGAGATGAATTTACTAGTAAATGTCCTTGAACTGGGAGTAGCCAGTGTATTTAATTTTCGTGACATTGGTGATAACTACTTCTCAACTGCTGAAATGTTCATTCAATCTTGTTTATATTTTAGGGAATCCACTGATGCAGGTAATAATCATACAATTTATTGATGTAGACAATGCATTAAAAGGTAAACTATCTATAGAAGACCAATTATAATTTGTTACATAAACTTTTTAAAAACTTCTAATTTAATAAAATGAATAAACCATTTATATTCTGACTTTCTTATCACCAAAGGAATCTTGACTTATCTTTGCCAGAAGATTGAACTCTTGATCAAAATATTTTATCTGAGAAGGGATACTAATCAATTTCATTACCTTCCAGAAGAGAAGGATCAAAAAATCCATGCACAGATTATTCTCACTTTAGTTCCTCTGCTAGCATGTTCAACAGTGGAATACTATTTACTCAAAATGAGTTGACTCCAGAAAGTTTTAAAAGAATATGCAATATGTCAGCTGTTTCCCTAAAGTACATGAGATTCTTACTACGAAGTCTAGTTAAGATAATGCAGAACACTCTAACCATGTAGCTGAGTGTTTCAGTCAACAGCACAATGGTTTGTCCTATGTTTACATACATACATTCTTCAGCAACCTACAACAATGTTGTAAGTAGCAGAAGACAATAAAAAGAAAAGTTAAGGGGAAAATGCTTATTTACCGAGGAATAGGCAGGTAACGAGGTTGGAGATAGTATATCCAATAATTTTTTTTGAAAAGAATTAAACGCTATTATAAATAAAACAAAAAATAAAGTACATGAGATTCCCAACTTAGGATTCTTCCAACTTTCTGTATAAAAAGAAGTACAGAAGGGAGGCGTGGTAAAAAAAAATGATGGAGAAAAATAAGAAATGCAGGCAGGAAATAAAAATATAGCTTGTGATTCCCTGGAAGGGTAGGGGGGTAAAAAATACCTTGAAAAGTGCATTCTGTCTCTAACGTTTTCTTATTCGTCCTTCTTAGAAGCGTGCAGTCCTATGCTTTAAAATAATCTATTAAAGACATTTTGAAAATTTCAATTACACTTTATAACATCTGTTCTTTCTAAGGACATGCTCATCAGTGGTTGATAAAAGGAATTTTTTGAACCTTGAGAGGAGAGCTTATCTTTAAATGTAGCATACGCTTCAGCACCTATCTGTAATCTTGAAACAAAATGGAAATTCGTTGCAACAGACAAATCTTACCTCTAACAAAAAGATATGAGCAGGTAAAGGACTTCAATTATTGGAGTTTCAAGATGAATGAGAACTGTGACTGCTCTTGAGTGCCCTGGAGGTACATGATGATATTTCAATCACAAGGATATGAATGAAAAAGAGAAGGAAATATGGGAGCCATTAAAAGACTGCTTGAGGTAGCATATGTTGCTTACCATGGAAATGGAAGATGAAAAAATATAACAGAGAACTTTAGGCCAGTGAACATGTCACAGAAAACAGGTAGAGAAGACACACTAAATTTCTAACAGTTATTGTAGAAAAAAGTAGTGGGGAGAGCAGATATTTTGCAGTAGAGACTAAAAGTTGTTATATATTTGGTAAATCTAACAGAAAAAGAGATCAGGTAATTATTGCTAAAACTTTGAGGCTAGATTAATAACATTCATGAATCAAACATTTTTCTATAACTAGAAGAAAATTTTATAACTTTCAAATAAAGTTACAATATTTTTATTACAAAAATTTTCAAGCATCAGATCTATGGCTTAAAATAGGTGTTGTATGTATTTACATTTCTTCCCTTCCAAAACATCTCATTAAAATAGTGTTAACTATGTACAAATATATAACAGAAGTGATAAGTACAAGGAAGTTGTGTTAGTAGCTACTAACAAAAGGTATATTTAAGAACAGAGCAGGAGAGAGGAAAAAGTGTAAGGAATAAGGAAAATCAGAGAACATTGCACCTGAAATATGCACTGAATAACAGAGCCTCAAAAGTAGGTCATCTTTTTCATTGGCAGACCCATGGGAATGATTAGTGCAAACTGAATAATATAGACAGCAGAAGTAGGCTATTGTTTACTAATTAGTGTAAATAATTTGTAAACTATATATGGAAGCAAGGTCAAGATTACTTAGTCTCCTACTTCTGTGCACAGAGAAATTATAGGTATTACATGGAAAACCAGGCTCAAAAATAATATCTAATCTCTAAGAATTTGAGTTACTTTCAATAGAACACAAAAGACATCTAATTTAAAAACAAATAACTTTTTTAGAAATAGAATCAAAATAATCTTTGGCATATATATTGTAAAAAAATTTCAGAGTGTAAATAAAAAGAAACACATGAAAACATAGACATAATCAGAGAAAAGTTAATGGAGATAGGGAATTGATCCCCGATAACCAATATCCAAATAACAGACTTTCTATAAAAAGAGAACAAAGAAAATGATGAAGCAAAGGGGAGACAAGGGGAAAATAACACAAAAATAAGTGTAAACTCTTGAGAAGTGAATAGTAAAAGTTGAATGAGAAGTCAATGATTATATTAACATAACAATCTTCTAAGCAAAACATTTAGTTTATATTTCCAGAGACACTTGAAGTACTAACCGATAGTTTGTCTTTATAAAATCTAACATAAATATTCCATTGCTGACATTATATATGTAACAATATAGTAAGTGACAGTTAAATAATAGGAGAGATAAGGTGGGGTCCAGCAAAGGAGCATAAATTCCTAATCTTATAGAAAGAAAAATGGGCCCTGGTAGGTTGCTCAGTGGTTAGAGCATCAGCCCACTGACTTGGGACCTAAGGGTCATGGGTTCAATTCCAGGTCAAGGGCAAGTACCTGGGTTGCATGTTGCATTTTAGCTCAGTCGGGGAACATGCAGGAAGCAACCAATTGATGTATCTCTTGTGGATGTTTCTTTCTCTTTCCCACCTTCCACTCTTTGTAAAAATTAAAAATAAAAGGAAAGAAAAGTCATATGATGGCATGGCCTATATATAATACACTAGTAGCCCTGTGCATGAATTCGTGTACCAGCAGCTCTCTGCAGGGCCTGGACGCTCTGTGCCCACTGCCCAGAGGCTCTCTGCAGCCCAGAGGCCCATCCGTGGCCAGACGCGGAATGCTTACCTCATCGCCAGGACAATGACACAAGCATTACCCCCCCCCTCCCCTGGCTGCTCCATCGTGCCTGTTGCCCAGAGGCCCTCCCGATTGGAGTGGAACGCTTGCCTCGTTGCTATGGCGATTAAGCAAGCATTCCACCAGGCTGCTCATGCTGCCTGCTCTCTGTGGCCGCCCCCTGGGACTGGGGGACCCCAGCGGAGCTGAGAGGACTGGGCACGCCCTCTTGTGGCTATGGGTGCTGCCATCTTTGAGATGGAGTGATGGTTAATTTGCATATTACCATTTTCTTAGATTATATATATATATATATATATATGTATATATATATATATGTGTATATATATATATATATATATATGGAGAGAGAGATAAATAGAATAACTAAAAATAAATATCTAATTAATAAAATTTAGAAGGAGAGGAGGATACTTTTGGAGGCTAAATGAGAGTTAAATACCTTATCTTTAAATGTGGAATTAAGATAGAATCTCCTAAAATTGATAAATTAAGAACTGGCAAATAACATATTCTTTTTTTTTAAAAAACAGAGGTGATATCCATATGACCAACAACCAAGATTTATAAGTTGTTCCTTTGTGGCTGACCTAGGCCTATTCCTGAGAAGCACAAGACAAGAGAAAACATAATGTACATTTAAATATTTAACACTTACTAAGTTAAGATAAGTTACTAAATAATATTTATTCTAATCCACTACACTAACCACTATTCACAGCCAAAAACTTAAAGAAAACTCATGCATAAAACTTGTTTCTAACACTGAAATTCAAAATTACCCCAGGCGGTGAACTCATGTATTATTGTCAGTGTCTCATTGTTCTATTAATGGGTCAGTGATATTTGATGAGCAATATAACGGAGGCAACTCATTCATAAACTATCATATATTTGTTCTATAAATTTCATGCAATTACCACAGTCACTATTTCTTTAACGATATTAATATAATTAGTGTTCTAAAGCAAGAAATATCAAGTTAAACACATTTTTGAGTCATTAGAGTTTTCACATAGTATTTTTAAATGATTATTTTATTTTGAAAAAATTATATTCTGTTGGATTGGCAACACTTGATATTAATTATATTTTAAAGCAATACATAGAAACTAAGATGAAATTTCCAGTCACCTTAGTGAAATGAGTTAGAAGCAGGATTAGGCAGACAGGGCAAGGGATAAGAAGGAGGAAATACGGACGCGGCCCTTGGAGCCAGCTAAAACTGTTATAGGATTCCAGGGCAGGAGGTACTGGGAAACTGAGACAGGAAACTTAAAACAAGGCCAAATAGTGTGGGCAATTTGCAGCCAGCTTGTAACTAACAAGCCATTATCTTACCCAGCCAAGGACACAGAGCAAATGGTTAAAAACACCTCTCAAATGAGAGAATACCGGCTAGGGGGCTGCCCATTGCTTTTCTATGCACCTCCCTGTTACCAACAACACCGGGCTCCAAAAATACAGAATTCATGAACAAACTAAAATGGGTTCTGAAAGAAACAATGATGTTTATAATGTTCACTGTAATTTTTTTGTTTGTTTTTTGCAATCAGGAACACTAAAAAATTATATCATTGTGCCCCTGTCAGACACACACATATACAGATTATACACCAGTCTGAAATGTGCGCTCAAAGTAATGTTGAGAAATTTAACACATGTACTTTACTGAAAGGCAGATATTCAGATTGTTCTCTGTTGCAAAAATAATTGCAACTCTCATCATTACTTAATGACCAAAGTTAAAGTTATAACCCTGTAGTAAAAAAACTAACCATTTTACTATACACAGTGTATTCAAATGTAATTAACTAGAGAGGTTATATCATGCTCCAATTCTATAGGCATAGACAAAACATCAACCAGGCCACAATCATTTTTATGAGGCCCACTTTTTTTACAGTATGCTATGAAGGCAAAGAAAATAAGTCATATATTGGAGCATTGCAATAGTCCAGACAATGTAATAAAAGCATGATGAATGATAGCTTTTAGAAAAGAGAAAAAAAAGAGGAAATATATAGAAGAAATAAGTTAGGGGATAAAGAAACCCATAATTCTCTAAATACAAACCAAATGTTCCCAAAGGGAGGATTCAAAAGAAAATAATTCCACTACTACATGCCAGGAAGGGGTTGACATGTTACTCAGAAACATAGACATTCTTAACATTCATTTTGTTAGATTTTTTTTGCAATTATATTTATTTAAACAATAAGCAACTCCTGATTGCTTATAGAGCCTAGACTTTTACCCATAATAATTTGACCCTTGAAATAACCTATATATGACAGATTCAGTTGATACTGTGTAACTGAACAATTATGACATTAATGTCGCCATGCTACTACGGGAAAGTCTCAGCTCTCACCGGGTTGTTTCCAGTTCATGTAAAGTTTTTCTCTGGCCTGTGGCTCAGAAGAGTTTTTGGACTGGCCTCAGTTTGAAGCCATTTCAATCACATACTGTAGACTTCCTATTATTTGGACTGTCCTTCCCTCACTGGAAGTTGAGGTTAGATGAATTGAATGATAGTAAAATGTTCTAATACATTGCTTGCAATTATGACCCTATAAAGCTCCCAATTTTCCTATAAATGCACTTGATTAAGTAAAAGGCATGATAGTGGTCTTCATTGCCTGTCTAGGTTTATGCAGAAGGTGGGGAAGAGAAGCCAGTATGCAGGATGATGGGGCGTGAATGACAGATCTGATCATGAAAGAAAAGTGGTTGATTAGAACTGTGGATGTTCTCACAGCATATCAGGTTGCCTTTGACCTAGGAAAGGAGTACATGTATCAAAAGGATAATTAAATATTTTATAATTTATTTTTGGGGGTTATTGGGAAGAGCATTATTATAACTAAAAATCTGTTATTAAGTCTTCGACAATATTTTTCAATATAGTTTCAGATTTAAGATTATTGTATATTTAAGATTATTGATAAAGATCAATGTGAGTGTACAATAAAACCTCTCTTTTTCTATTTGAATATCTATTTAACAATCAGTCATCTTTCTATCTTTTTGTATTATACAGCATTTTGTATATAATCTCACTATTAATAAATCCATTTTGGTTGCATCACACAGCTGAAGCTGCAAAGACCAATTCAATTTATTCCTTATTCTCTTCTCTAGGTATTGGTCAGGACTATCATATGATAATTCCAGAAAACCAGCATATATAAGTATCTGCATTTTACATAAGTCAGACAATTTATGGATTTTCTTATGTTTCATACTTCTATTGATTTACCTATTTATTTATAAATTCTGACACCTATCAAGTATTCGTAATGCTTAATGCATTTTATCATTGCTTCTAAGAATCACTTAAGTCACATCCCTTTTTATTTAGATTATTCTGTCTAAATTTGGAAAAAACAGCTATACCTTTCATTCTGCCAAGGAACGCAAGCATCTCAGAATTAGATGAATCTCAATGGCTGGACCATCTACTAAAATTTCAGTCCTTTTAGTTCTCTGAATCGATAAATTCAGAAGCTTAAGTAAAAGTAAAGAGGTCGATTAGAGACATCAAAATTATACTAAAAACAGGAAACATTAATTTGGTATAAAAATGTAAATCACAACAATCGGTTGTAGATTTTCAAAAGTAGTGTGACATATTTTGTAGAGTAAGATGTCATAATTTTGGAGATGCTTAAAGGCAATCATTGCCTATGACAGCATTGAAGAGTGGATAATAGGCTTTTCCATTTACTCTGTAGAGCAAAACTACTCAATACCTTTACGGAGATTCACAATGTCTATTGTGGTCAATTCTCCATAAAATAATGAATTATTATTTGTAGAAGAAGCAACTGTAACTCCAAGGATAAAAGAATGTGCTCAAAGTTTTACAAGCAGTATTTGGAAGAGCTGGTGAGAAAAACTTGATTTTTAAAACACAAGAATCCATAGCCTTTGGGTTTTTTCAAGATTTTCTTTCACAATGGGAAAAGTGAAAAGACCAGATATTATGAGAGCTTTGAAACTCTCATAAAAAATGAGCTAATTGATTATATTCTTCAGCTTGCATTTAAATGGAACTGCAAAACTACACCTACAGTGAAATATTAATATGACAATATCAGCAGTTATCTTAAGTTGCATACAAAAAACATAATCTAAAAATCAGGATCACTATTAATATAGTAATATGTATGTAACAGTGCCCACATATTCTAGCCTATGTCTAAAGTGACTATGGTTATATACAACATAATCTTAGAATGCGTGTATTTGGACATGTTTCTCCTTTTCCCTACTGTTTCTTTTCTAGCCTTTCTTTAGCCTCAAGCTATGTGTATTTGAGTGACAGATCAAAGGCCTGAAAGTCATTGTTTTCCCTTGATACAGTACTATTCAAATTCCATTTTTAGTGTTTTTATGCTGATAACCCTGCCAAAAAAATATTTATAGATAACTCACAGAATCAGATAACAGCTCATTTGAAATTGACATTTCATTAGCTATTTGGATAGAGGTACACATGTTTGTCCCCAGTACCTATAACAAATTGGAAAAATGGGACAGTATTTCAGAAATAAAATGAAGAAAATATTTATATTCTATAGTAATATATAAAACTTGGGCCATTATAAAGATTTGTCAGAGTTGAAGGTGGGAATTGCAGCCATATATGCTTTCATAAAATTGGTTAATTACAAAATAAGCTGACTTCTAATAAAGAATTGGACCTTCCTACAGTTAATTCTCAAAGGTCACTTGGTATTCACAGGCACATTGTAGAGTGATACCAGTAAATACATTTCTAATATCTGGGCTTTTTATAGTGTGTTATATGTACATAAACTACTATAATAGGAACTATAAAAATTTGGTTCCAAGATAAGAGAGTTATTCCTTAAAATGCTATCTACTTGTAAATTTGCTGTTTTTATAACAATTCTTGTCCTCAACTTTGTAAACAGCTAGTTACAGGTACTAAAAAGTGAATGATTGAAGAGTGCCCATTTGCAAAATCATTCCTTTACAAATTACTAGACAGTGTTTTATATGTAAACCTGAGACCACCAGTATATCACATACTGATCTTTAAAAATCAAAAATAGAGAAGCAAAATTAGGAAAGACTACAGATTTTTTTCACTTAGAAATGTTATGCTCCTGGAGAGCTCTCTGTCCTTTAATGCAAGTATATGCATCTAATTGGACCCTAGGGAATTATCACTTTTGTTCTTTAGTGAAGTGCACAACCTACTTTTTATATTAAAAGTGGACATTTAAATTTAAAACTTTTCTCTTTTAGGTTATTTCACATAATGCATAGTTTTAAAGCTAACTTAGGAACCCAAAGAGTCCTATACCAAGACATGTCATAACTATAATGCTAAGGGTTAAAGACAAAGAGATAATCTTAAAAGCAGCAAGAGAAAAGCAGTTAGTTACCTACAAGGGCGTACCCATATGACTGTCAGCTGATATCTCAACAAAAACTTTGTAGGCCAGTAGGGAGTGGTTAGAAATAATCAAAATGATGAATAGCAAGGACCTACAACCAAAATTATTCTACCCAGCAAAGCTATCATTTAGAAATGAAGGTTAGATAAAGAGCTTCACAGATAAGAAAAAGCTAAAGGAGTCCATCACCACCAAACCAGCATTAAATGAAATATTGAAGGGTATTCTTTAAGAAGAGAAGAAGAAGGAGGAGGAGGAGGAGAAGGAGAAGGAGAAGGAGGAGAAGAAGACATATATAAAAGATCAAATATATGAACAGTAAAAAGGTAATAAATACATATCTATCAACAATTGTATATAAAAATCAAAATAAACAAATAAGGAATTTAATAAACAAAATAAAATGGTAAATAAGATAGAACCAGAGACATGGAACAGACTGACGAATCTCAGAGGGAATGGGAGGGGTAGGAAGAGAGTAATCAAAGGTATTATATGCATATCTGTATTACCTATGGACACAGACAATAGGGTAGTGAAGATCTGGCCCTGGGCAGGAACCAGGTAGAGGGAAGTAATGGGGCGGGAGTGTGGGAAAAGGAGGACATCTGTAATACTCTCAACAGTAAGGATTTAAAAAAAATAAATAAAACTAACTTAATAGAACAGTAATCAGCAAGGTTATATATTTTCCTAAGTAGAGATAAAATGGCTGATATTTTAATGTGTGCCAAGGATATAAATCAAGGCTCAGCAATATATTCAATAATCATTTTGAAGATAATCTACTATAGTATTCAATGTGTGAGTCTACTAATTAGTGCTTAATAATTAATACTAGTGTACCAATATTTCCAGAGGGCTCCTCATTGTTTCATATACTCCAAGAAAATGCCTGTCTTATAGAGCTACAGCAGTACCCCCAGATTCAGTTACCTATTACTAATTGAATAATATTAAATGGAAGATTCCAAACATAAATAATTCATAACTTTTAAGTTGCTGACATACTGACGGAATATTGCACTGTCTTGCTCTGTCTCACCTGGGACATGAATCATCCCTTTGTCCAGCTTATCCCCCCTGAATATGCTTCCCATGCTTTAGTCACTTAGTAGCATCTCAGTGATCAGATTGATTGTTGTGATATCACAGTGTCTGTGTTTAACCCTTATTTTAGTTAATAATGGCATCTTCATAAAACTTTTGTTATGGTGTACTGTTATAAATGTCATATTTTATTAGTAATTATTATTCATCTCTTACTGTGCCTAATTTCTAAATTAAACTTTATCATAGGTATGCATGTATAGAAAAATATACTGTATGTAGGGTTTGGTACTATCTGTGCTTTCAGGCATCCACTGGGGGTCTTGGAATGTATCTCTCACAGATAAGGGGGTGCCATTGTATCATTGTGCTTTCATTAGAAAATAATGGTACTATGATTTTTTGACATTACAGAGCCAATACTGTATAATATGACACCTGCTAGTTTGAGAATCAAAGTGCCATAATTCAAGCCTGGCTCATTGATTAGCTACATGTTGTTCAGTTGTCATGTAACCTTCATTTTTCATCTGTAAATGTAGTTATTTGAAAATCAGTGTCTCCTAATCTCTGCTCAATGAATACCTGACTTGAAACTTTAGTTTTATATAAATATGTACTAGTTCTATTCAATCTTAATATGCCCCTAAGTGGTTGTTACACATGTTAAAATATGGAAAATCCAGACTACATTAGCTCTGAGGCTTCTTCAAGCTCTGACATTTTATAATTATAATTTTAAATTAAAATTTTATATATGCAAAATATCAAATAAAAACAAATTTGGCCTTAGGTAAGGAGAGACTTTATTACAGAGGCTTACTACAGTAAATGTGTGGGGGACAATTATAAAGGGGGGATTGAGACAATTAAAAGAAAGATTTGCAAACATCTCAAAGGTTAGGTAGGAAAGGACTTACCTTTTATTATAGGGAGGAGTAAAGGAGAGTAGGCTGAAAAAGGTGTGAGGGTGTGTGATGAGAGAGTGGTGTGATGGAACAGTTGATTGGGGGATGTCTTTCCTTGAGGTTGGCCCATTCTCCAGAGGGACCCTGAGGAAAAGATTGTTTGCTGACTAAGGCTGAGAATGAATCCAAGTTTGAGTCAAGGGAGGAGACAAGCCTAGTTGGTTTGTCCATTAGCAACTCTTTGTTTTAATTGATCAACAGAGATAAGCAGTTCAAGTCATCTTTATGAAGAAGGAAATTTGAAAAATCTGTGAATGGCCTACTCATAGATAACAAGGGGGATTTGAGAGTATTATTTAAGTCATATAGGGCATATAGTCATAAGTCACTTCCTGAACATAAACATTTTAGGGGTTCTTAATATCTCTGTTTTTCAGGGCTCCAGTACAATACAATGTTGTCCAAAGCAACTTCTAAATTTGGTTGAAAAGTAAACCCTCTGAGATCCACTTTGTTTCAAAACTCCACAGGAGAAGGCATTGTTAAATTGAGGTTACACATTTCTAGCAAAAACACTCAGGATTTGAGTTTTCACAAAGGCAGAATATAGGTGTCAGTTTAGACCAAATCTTAATTCTCTCATGGTGCTATTTTGTTAAAGCATCCTGCTGCACCTTTATTTCACAAAGGTGAACTTCTCCCTTATGACCATGGGTAATATATTTGGCCTTTTTTAGATAGGCATTATATATATATATATATATATATATATATATATATATATATATATATCCATCCCTTGTCAGCTCCGTGTCCCCAGCACAGAAAAGGTTGTGAGCTGCAGATTTAGAAGAAAGGCAGTGAATCTGGGGCATCCTGCTCCCAGACTGCTCCAAGCAGAGTCTAAACTACCTTGCGTAGCAATAAAAAACATTAAAAGCATTAAACATTTACATAGCTGATTGTTATCAAAATTGCTTATCTTGTAGTTTTTAATAATAGTTCCTTTGGTTTCCTGGAGTGTATCATTGTTACTTAGCAGGAAAGAAATATCCTTTTCTTTAGCTATTTCTTCCCTTTATTCCAGCTCCCTTCCCTGTATACACACACACACACACACACACATACACACACACACACACAGACACACACACACACACACACAAATTCACAAATTCTTTTATAATGGAGCACTCAAAGATAAAGATGTGGAGCAGTTTAGAGAGAGAGTCTGTGTATCATTCTCTCATAGAACTGAGTATTGTTCTGAGTATTTTTTATGGGCATGGCTTGCCAGTTTATCTAGTACACTAGAGGCCCAATGCACAAAGATTCATGCAAGAATGGGCCTTCCTTCCCTGGCTGCCAGCACCACCTTCACTCTGGCCAGAGCAGCCTTTCAGCTCCAGCCCGCAGCCGCCTTTCTGCCTTCCCACACTGCCCAGAGTCCTAGAGCGGCTGGGGAGGTGCAGAACACCTGTGTCGTTGCCATGGCGACAACATGAGTGTCCTGCCCCACCCCCAGCCACTTGGGCCTGTGTATGCAAAGTAACCCTCCATATTTGTTGGGTTAATTTGAATATTCACTCCTGATTGGCTGGTGGGTGTTAAGGTACGGTCAATTAGCATGTTACTCTTTTATTAGGTAGATGTTTTGGTTAGTGAAATAATCTCTTCAGAGATGTATCTGTGCTGTTGCTGTTGCTTTCAGAGTATATCTAAATTTAGACTCTCTAAAATGTTTCTTTCTCCAAGAACATGGGAAACATTAGGAAATCATTCTCAGCCTTAAAGTTCTTCATCTGCTTATATAATACTCATTAAAAACATGTTGGGATAGAGGAGAGAATCTGTCTATGATGAAAATATAAATTATAACTGGGAATGTTTTTAATGCTCTTCAAACTATACTGACATATCAAATCACCTAATTCCTAGCCTTGACTTAGTTCAGAAATGATTATCTTAGAGTAATTCCTTGGCATTTAATGGAAAGATATTGGAATTACTGTATATAAATTGGTTGCAATCTACTATTATTAAAATATATTAATGATAATGATTAATGTTAATTAAAATATTATTAATAAAAATATCTACAAAAGTGATTATAGTAGATCAGCATTTTACTGTTTTTATTACTTTAAAAACTTTTAATGTAAATAATTTCAGATGAAGAAAATAACATTAGAAAGACAACATAATGTAGTTGTTAATTATATAAGCTTTAGAGTAATTATGCATGAAAATTTATATATTGATTTCAGAGAGGAAGGGAGAGAGAGAGAGAGAGAGAGACATCAATGATAAGAGAGATTCATTGATCAGCTGCCTCCTGCAAGCCCCCCTACTGGGGATAGAGCCCGCAACCAGGGCATGTTCCCTTGACCAGAATCAAACCTGGGACCCTTCAGTCCTCAGGCTGACCCTCTAGCCACTGAGCCAAACCAACTAGGGCTGCATGAAAACTTTTTAATGAACAAAACATTAAGAATAATAATCATATGTAACACCTTTGAGTTGCTGTGAGCATTAAATGAGATTTTTATACCTAAAACATACCAAAATAAAAATTGCACCTGACAAAGTTAAACAGGCAAGGAAAACTTTTTGCAAAGCCATTGCAATGGAGGAGGAACATGAGAATACAGTTGGAACTGAACTCTATTGAAACAGAATGGGAGTTTTAAGTACCTGTGTGAGGAGAATCACAGGCTGTTTGTATTTGCTAATTGGCCTTACTCAAAGGAAAAGTCAACTTTCTTACATTTTCATGGCAGAAGGAAACTTTACAGGTTGCAGCAAGGCTCCCACCATCCCACAGTGCATGGGAGACAGGAGTGTTAACTTCTTTTTTTGTTGTTGTTAATACTCACCAAAGGATATATTCCATTGATTTTAAAAGAGCTTGGAAGGGATAGGGAGAGGCAGAGAGAGAGAAACATGGATGTTTATTTCCATGTCTTGGCCACTGTGAAAAATGCTGCAATGAACATAGGGGTGCATATATCTTTGAAAGATCTGTACAACAAAAGCAACAAAACTGTGATGAAAAAATAAAGAAGATGCAAACAACTGGGAAAATATTCCATGTTCATAAACAACAACAACAACAACAAAAGTGAATATTGTTAAGATGTCCAAACTGCTCAAAGCTGTCTAGATTCAACTCAATCCCTATCAAAATTCCAATGGCATTTTTCATGGAAGTAAAAAAAAAAAAGCCCTAAAATTTGTATGAAACCACAAAAGAGCCCAAATAGCTATAGAAATCCTTAAAAAGAAGAAAGCTGGAGGCATTATAATACTTTTTTCTATAAAACTATCTATATATATATAAAAGCCTAATATGCAAAGTGCCCCCTCAGGAGTTCAACCAACTGGGAGTTTGATTGCTTGCTACGATGTGCACTGACCACCAGGGGGTGGCACGGAACAAAGGGAGGCCCAGGCCAGCAGCTGGCAGCCGTTAGGGACACTACTCATGCATGAATTTCTTGCACTGGGCCTCTATTACTAAAATAATATAGTAATTAAAACAGTGTGGTACTGGCATAAAAATACACCCAAATACCAATGAGACAGTATAGAGAGCTCAGAAGTGAACCCCCATATATATGGTCAACCAATATTTGGCAAGGGAGCCTAGAACTCTCAATAGGGAACCGATAGTTACTTCAGCAAATGGTGTTGGGAAAATGGGATAAATACTTGGAGAAAAATCAAAACTTTATCATACACTGGTCAAAAAATTAACTCATGTCTGGCTGGTGTGACTCAGTGGTTGAGTGGTTGCGTACCAACCCATGAACCAAGAGGTCACTGGTTCAATTCCCAGGGAGAGCACATGCGTGTATGGGCGCAATCCCCAGTAGGGGACCTGCAGGAGGCAGCCAATCGATGTTTCTTTCTCATTGATGTTTCTATCTCTCTATCCCTCTCCCTTCCTCTTTCTCTAAAAAATTAATAAAAATATATATTTTTAAAATTTTTCTATAGATTTGGAGGTTTCTTATAAAAATTAAATCAAAATGGATTAAATATTTAACACAAGACCATACATATTTTAGAAGAAAATGTAGAGAATATGCTTCTTGACATTGATCTTGGCAATGCTTGTTTGTTTGGGTTTTTTTTTTTTTGCCAAGACACCAAAACTGCAAGCAACTAAAGCAAAAATTAGTGAGACTACATCAATTTTAAAAGCTTCTGCACAGCAAAATAAATAATCAGCTAATTAAAAAGGCAACCTATGGAATGGGAGATATATTTGCAAACCTTATATCATATAAGGTTTAATATCTAAAACATGTAAAGAACTCATACACCTCAACAATAACAAAAACAATCTGATTAGAAAATGGTCAGTAGAACTTAATGGACTTTTTTTTTTTTTCCAAAGAAGACATACAGGTTTCCATCGGGTACATGGAAATTGCTCAATGTCACTAATCATCATAAAAATCCAAATCAAAAATCACAATTTGATATGACCTTACACCTGTCAAAATGACTATCATCAAGAAGACAAGAGACAATAAGTATTGGCAAGAATATGGCGAAAACAGAACCCTTGTGCACTGTTGATTAGACTGCAGTTTGGTACACACTATGGGAAAGAGTATGGCGGTTCCTCAAAATTTAAAAATAGAATTACCATATGATCCAGCCATCCCACTTCTGGGAATATATAAAAATAAATAAAAAGAAGATCTTAAAGAGATATCTACAATCCCCGCCCCCAATGAAGAGAGATCTACAGTCCCATGTATATTTCAGCATTATTCACAATAGCCAAAACAATGACATGCCTGTCAATATATGAATGGATGAATAAAAGATGTATCTGTCAAAGAGGCTGAGAAATAATTTACAATTATAATTTTTAAAGTAAATACTCTAAGGGAGGTCAGGGGAGATTTAGAAAAAAGAAAGAAACAAACCACAAAATAAAACACAGTCTAAAGTTGAGTCCATCTGAGGGATTGAGTCTTCTTGGTTAATACATAGAAAACTGTTTGACTCTTATTAGGATATCATGATAATTTGGATCTTATTAGATAAAGCAAATAATTTGTCCATGGTCACAAATTTAATTCTCAAGTCAGAGTTGTGTAACCTACTTGCTTGATTTTAACATCCATGATCTTAGCCTCTGTGCTAATTTGAATTGCTAAATTAGAGTTCTCCTTTTTATGTCTCCTCGAGGGCTTCTGGCCTGGTGACTTGTATGACCTTTATGATATGAGATTGGCTGCCTTTGCAAAATACAGATGTCAGTTGATATTCGTTGAGACATTTTCTGAAAACAATTCTAGAATCAGAAGCTGTTTTGAGCAGGGCATTTGAAAACGCTTTGTTTAGTATTTCCTATGTTTTCTTTGAAATAATCTCAAGGCATTAAATATATTCCATGCTTAATCCTACCTCTAAAAAACAAGAAAATACTAATCAATAAAACTTAGACCCTTATAAGATTGTTAAAATAATTTTCCATGAGAAGAAGTAAATTAACATACCCCCCTTTTTTACTGATTCTTTTGGACATATTAAACAGAACCACAATAGAAATGCAATGATTCAGTTTCCTTAGTTTTGAGATCTGGAGTTAGGTGGGGAGCAGAAAAACTTGAAGGAAGTTTTACTCCTGGACTGACACCTGAGGACAATCTAGAAATACATGAATTTCAAAAGTATGAAAGGTATCATATGTATTTTTTTAAAGTGCACACTTCATACATGTATGACTTAATGAAGTTACAAAGTTGTAACCACACTCCTGTACCACAGCTGAAGGAAGATACCCCAACAGTTTGCAGGAGTTCTAACTTGTTTTTTTAACTCTCAGGAGATTGAGAGGTTCATAGGAGAATTCAAACTCTCTGGTCTTAATCTGAAGGAACATTTCTACCTGTGTTTTTCTAAAGCTTTCCACCTCATTACTTCAACAATTCTATGGCAACTGAAATGTAAAATTCTCTTCAGCTGGTTATTTCCATATTCACAAAGCCTTGGACTATCCTTGGCAGTCCTGTTACAGTCAATGTTAGTTTTCCTCTATCAGCAGAATCAAGTTGTTATTTTGAAACTAATTAATGTCATCTTTCTTTGCACTAGTCAATGAGGTCCATCTTGTCACCCTCATGCCACAGTGGGACATCTTGTCAAAGCCATTATGCTGCAAGCCTTTTGAAACCATTTTCACAAGTCAAATGACTGGCCTATACACTAAGAATAAGTCTCCCCAGTCAGCTAAAATGTTGCTGTTGTCATTTTTAATGAAGTTGTCCTGTAAGAGCAAAGCACCCAGTTCTGACAAACACACATATCCATGTATGGGTATAAGATAGGTTTTAATGAATGAAGATTTACATAAAAATTGGAACTGATTGCACATTTAGATGAAGCTAATTTAGTAAGCCAAGAACCGATAACTGCATATGATAGACATGATATCTGTGTAATTGTTTGCTGTTGCCAGGCCTGCCAGTTGATAGACTTAGGAGAAAGGCTGTCAGTGGAGTGATATGGATCAGCAAGTTGTCATCCTAGACAAGAATGCAGAGGCAGCACTCTCTCCATTCCCATCAATTAGAAGGAAAATTCAATTCCTTTGCATCAGTCTTTCCTTTATTAAATTACTAGAGGCCTGGTGCATGAAAATTCATGCACTGGAGGGGGGTCCTCTCACAGTCTGGGAGCCTCAGGGGGGAGAGGAGACCCAGCAATCAGGGGAAGGTGATGCCCCCATCACACCTCTGCTGCTGCCACTGCAGGCAGAACAAGCCTTGGCCGGCCCTGGTTACCTGAGCCTCAGGCGGCCCCAGGTGGCTGAGCAGCCACCATCTGAGGCTTGCCTGTGCCTTGGGATGGCCCTGGGTGGCTGGGCAGCTGATAGCCAAGGTTTGCCTGCAAGGTGGCCTTGGGTGGCTGTGGGGCTGAGGGGACTGGGGGACTCTGGAGGCAGGCGCGCAGAGTGGCCAGGTGCCCAGCCTTTCCACACACCTGCCGCCTCAGCAGGGCTGAGGAGACTGGGTGCTGCCCTCTTGTGGCTGTGGGTGCTGCCATCTTTGAGGGCAGTACAATCAATTAGCATATTCCCTCCTTATTGGCTGTGGGCACCACCATCTTTGTGACAGTGTGAGGGTCAGTTAGCATAGTCCCTCTTTATTAGATAGGATTTGAATATTATTTTTTCTTATTATAGGATAACTGTTTACTCTTCAAAGAATTCATAAATAAATATTTGGGTATTCTAATGTATTCTTTTCTTTTTTAAATATATTTTTATTGATTTCAGAAAGAAAGGGAGAGGAAGAAAAAGATAGAAACATCAATGATGTTTCACTGGGGATAGAGCCCACAACCCAGGCCTGTGCACTTGACTGGAAATGAACTTGGGACCCTTCAGTCTGTAGGGGGACACTCTATCCACTGAGCCAAACCAGCTAGGGCAGTGGAGGGCAAACTCATTAGTCAACAGAGCCAAATATCAACAGTACAATGATTGAAATTTGAGAGCCAAATTTTTTAAACTTAAACTTCTTCTAACACCACTTCTTCAAAATAGACTCACACAGGCTTTAGTATTTTGTAGAAGAGCCAAATTCAAGGGGCCAAAGAGCCACATGTGGCTCGAGAACCGTGGTTTGCCGACCACTGACTAGGGCTAATGTATTCTTGAAGATGTAAACATAGACAAAGTTTATTAACTCACTAACTGAGTAGCCTGATTGGAGTGAAGAGTGTACATGAAATGTCTTAAGGACTTTTCATCACATGAGTTCCATGGAGGCTCTTTGCTTCGCCGAGTACAAAGGGAAATGAGGCAGTTTATATTAAGTGGTTCATGGAAGGTTTGTTTTTTTTTATTCACATACAGAAACACAACTGTATTATCCATTTGGGGAGGAATTTAATACTTTACTATATATTTAAGTAATGCTTTACTATTTTCCAAGTCCCCCCAAATTATAAAAACTGTATAATATGGAGAAACACTGAATATTTTGTATTAGAAAATCAGAAGATTCTGTCTGTAATTGTAGCATATAAAAATCAGCATCATATACTGAGGTTGGTCTTCTGTAGAACTAATTATCCATTACAATTGGTTCTTTACAGATTTCTCTGTGTAAACATACTTTATTCTCAGGCATTGGGACAAACTGATCCACAATAGTCATTAAGAAATTAGAATGGAGCACCATTGTTACAAGTTGCACTGTGTTATAATTATTTAAACCAAATGCCATCAAATCAGCAGAGTTTAAATCTGTATGGGATCTAGAAAAAAATAGAGAAAATATTTTATATGTAACCATCTATGTCAGAATAGCAAAATTTTGAGTCGTATGACATTTATAATCTCAATTTAACCGTGGCGTTTTTCCTTTGAGGATTGACCAGCTATGACCATGGCACATACATGTACAAGTAGTTTTAGTTTTATTTTTTATATTATACTAATATATCTTATCAAGTTACATGAACCTTACTAAGACAAGCTGAGTTTTTAAATTTTTTTTCATCCATAATTTAGATTAAAATTGCATATCAGATAAATTAGTCATTCCTTGCATATTTGTATAAAATCAATTATAAAGTCATGCCTTGCATATTTGTATAAAATCAATTATAAAGCCTGTTTTTTGTTTTTGTTTTTTATTGGAAGGCATCTTTATAATCTATTGTGGTGAAATAATGTGGTTGTAAAGAAAATATTTTTAAGTTTCTACATAGTTAGGATTTTCTGAAGAAACTTTAGTGAAACTTGGAACTTGTGTTAAAAGAGCAAGCCATAGCCCTGGCCAGGTGGAAGCCATAGCCCTGGCCAGGTGGAAGCCATAGCCCTGGCCAGGTGGAAGCCATAGGCCTGGCCAGGTGGCTCAGCTGGTTGGAACATCATCCCAAATACCAAAAGATTGTGGGTTAATCCTTGGTCTGGGGCATACAGGAGTCAACTAATCAATGTTTCTCTGGTATCATTCTCTCTCTCTCTCTCTCTCTCTCTCTCTCTCTCTATATATATATATATATATATATATATATATATATTTCCTTGGGTGAGAATAAAAAAAAAGAGCAAACCCTAGAATTTAATTTATTATTTTGTAGATATTGAAAAACTCCACAGAGATTTATTTAACTACAGAAGTATATTTTTATGCTTGGGAAATAAGTCATCTTGAACTAGATAGCTTAAGCCAATAGTCTCATGTTTTCCCTGGAGAGTATTATTTAAATTCCAAAGAATTAGAGTAGAAATTTCCAAGAAGACATTCTATGATGGGTAAGGTGTATCAACTGTCTATTTTTTTCTATATATTAGTAAAGAAAATTTATTTCTCTATTCCTTGCCTATAAGACAGGCTTTGTATGTGAAGGATATTTGACCCAACTCTCATCATATTGGTATAAATGTAAGAACTAAGATACAGGGGCATAACATGCTCATTATTTGCTGTGAGGTAAATAATAAAGAATCGGTTCTGATTCAGAAACCTTCTGTGTGCAATTCAGGAAAAAATAATAAAGATAAGTATTAAAAACTCATGCTGACTACAAAACTCTTATAGGGATTTTCATTAACATTTCGTGAAACAGCCCTCGGTGGATCATCATCCCATATCCCAAAAGTTTAAAGGTTCATTTCCCGGGCAGGGCACATACCTAGGTTGTGGGTTTGATACTTGGTCGAGGCATATGGAAGGCAACCGAGTGATGTTTCCTTTCTTCCTTTCTCTCTTTCACTCTCTGTGAAATCAGTAAGAACATATTCTTAGGTAAGGGAGAAGGGGGGAAAAAATCAGGAAACATTTAAATAAGGAAATAATTGACATCTTTGCTAGTGAGTCTTCCAACCCATGAACATGAAATGTCTTAGGTTTTCTTAGATTTCTTTTAATTTTTGATGAAGTGATTGTAAATGGTTTGTAATTTTTAGTTTTACATATTCATTGTTCATAATAGAAATGTAACTGGTTTCAGTGCACTGAGTATATAGCCTGCAAAATTTCAGAACTTATTATTTTAAAGGATTTAATTTAGAAATTTATTGTACTTTCCACATTGCCCATCATGCCATCTGTGAATAAAGCCAGTTGGTCATATTTTGTTATTTCAAATTTATATGATTTTTTTTCTTTTTTATTGCTTTGTTGCAATAGTAAGAATTTCCAGTGTTAAGTTGAATAATAATAGTACAAATGGGCATCCTGTCCTCTTCCCCACTCTTAGGGAAGATACATTGGCCATTAAGTACAAAGGACCTCCAGATGTTTTATAGATTTTTTTTTTTTATCAAGGTGAAGAAGTTCCCTTCTAATCTTAGTTTCTCAGGCTTTTTATGCTGGATGATATTGAATTTTTACAAAAATAATTTTCTGGTTCAATTGACTATACATTTTTTATTTCTTAGTCTGAGATACTATAGATTATTTTCATTGACTTTGGAATGTTGAACTGGCCTTGTACATTTGGAATAAATCTGAGTTACAATTACAATTCTTTTTAAACATTGCTGTATTGTTTTGTTAAATAGTTTTATACTACATTCATGATAGAGAATTACCTGCTCTATTTTTGTAATGTTTTTGTCATTTTATTTTTGTTCGTTTGTTTGCTTTTAATCAGGTTAACACTGGCATCATAAAATGAATGTGTTAGGGTTCTATTTTCTGGAAGATATTATGTAGAATTGATGTTGATTATTATTTAAATGTTTGGTAGCACACTTTAATGAAGCTATCTGGGCATGGAATTTCTTATGTTGAAAACTTTTAAGTTGAAATTTAAAATTTTTAATAGTTATATGGATATTCAGACTATTTCATATTGGTTGAGTTTTAATAATTTGTAGTTTAGAGGAATTTATATATTTTTCTCATTAATCAAGTATGTGAATGTTAAATTGTTTATATCATTCATTTATTATCCTATAAATGACTACAGAATATGTAGTGATATGCTGGGTCTCATGTCTAATGTTGATAATTTAGGTCTTTTTTATTTTTCTCAGTCTTGATATAGTTAATCACTGTTATTGAATTTTTTCTTTCTGCTGGGCACTGTATCTATATCTGTTTATATTTTGTTTGTTTATTTTGTTCTTTACATTCCACATATAAGTGAAATTACATAGTATTTGTCTTTGTCTGACATATTTCACTTAACATAATACTCTCTAAGTCCATCCATGTATCGCAAGTGGTAAGGATTCTATTCTTTTTATGGCCATGAAATATTCCATTGTATATATGTAGCACATCTTTAACCACTCATCTATTGGTGGGTACTTGGGTTGCTTCATATCTTGTCTATTGTATTAATTCTGCAATGAACATAATGATGCATAACCCAATTTTAAAGAGTAATCTCTGCAAAGATCTTCACCCTTATGCAAATAATTTTCTCCCAAATATTTTTATTTGAAAGAAGAAAAAGATTTATAATTTAACTGGTATACTTTATCACCTGTACATGGCTCTCAGTGACACTAGTAACCACTTGCTAAAGAGTGCTAATTTGTGCATATGATGCCTGACCACCAGCAGCAAAACACATTAGCCTTAAAGCCATCTGTGTTTCTTGGCTTCCTCTCTAAGAGCTGAACCATTATCCTGAGTTGCTCTATCCAAGCACTGGTTCAATCAGATTGCTATGCCATTTTTCCTAGCAGATTTCATTTCAATTTTGAGAAAGTTCCACTCTGGCATAAAGAACCTGAATTCTGACCGCTTTTAAAACCAAAGTATGAGTTTATAAGTTAAAATTTATTCATTGGATAGTCTGGTCCAAAGCCTCTAAAGCCAAAACATCTTCTTTATTCTCTGATCCACAACAGGCATCTGGTTCTCTAGTTTAGAGTTTTAATATATTTATTAATAGTTCTACCCTTTGCATTTAAACTTTGCTTATATGCCAATTTTTGCTGTAAAACAAGATACAAATTGTCCATCTGTTCTTGCATACCCCCAAATCAATAGCTTAAGAGAACAACCATGTATATATCTTATAATTCTGTCAGTCGGAAATTCAGGCTGGGCTCAGATAATTGATTTTTGTTTCTTTCTGCTGGGCATGTGAAATGAGATGATCATAGAGCTGCCTGGCGAGTCTGGGTGGCCTCAGGTTGAATGGTTTGTCTCTGACTCATGTGGTTTCTCATTATCAGACAAGCTAGTCCAGGCCTTTCCATATGTCAGTATTAAAATCTCCAGATCCTGAGAAGAAACATACAAAACCCCTTGGCTCAGAATGGGCACATTCTTTATATCATCATCATCTATATGCCACAGCAAGCCAATAGTCTAATGTGCACTAAAACAGTAGGGAGATATGGTCCAACTCTTAGATGAGTGGAGATTCACAGTTTTACTATAAAGGCACTCATCCTGGGAGGGAATCAATTACAGACAATTTTGCAATCAGCACTGTATATATATGTCCCTTTATTTTCATTTATAATTGCTTATTTAACACACTAGTGGCCCGATGCACGAATGAAGATTTGTGTAAGAATGGGCCTTCATTCCCCTGGCTGCTGGCACCACTTTTGCTCTGGCCAGAGCCACCTTTCTGCCTTCCCACACTGCCCAGAGGCCAGGAGGGGCTGGGGTGGTGTGGAACACCTGCATCGTCACCATGGCGACACCACAAGTGTCCCGCCCTGTCCCTGGCCACTTGGCACCTGTGTATGCAAATTAACCCACCATCTTTGTTGGATTAATTTGCATACTCACTCCTAATTGGCTGGTGGGCGTCACAAAGGTACAGTCAATTAGCATGTTACTCTTTTATTAGGTAGATTATTATGTGTTCTCAAATTATTCTATTAATTCACATTTTAGAGTGCTAACCATCTAGTCTATTGGGGTTTATTATTTTCTATATTATGGTGATTTCCTGGTTCATTTCATTGTGAGACCCATAGAGATGGTATGGTGATTTCCTGGTTCATTTCATTATGAGACCCATAGAGATGGTATGTGTGTGCACGTGGGTGCCTGTGTGGTGATGCTAAAAGGTGGGAAAAGGGGCCCATTACCCTCGAGGTATGGAAGTTTTGCTAATGATTACTTTGTTTTTACTAGTGCTTTTTTCTAAGTGTTCTTGAAGTTCTGTGTGTACAAGAATGTTGTTGGGAGATTCCCATACAATGCAAGTGATATAAAATTTAACTCTAATCTATACTCACAAAATAATACTTTTGTTTCTTCTTGAAATATCAGGCAGAGGTAACCATCTCAGTGCAAATAACATTTTTCTAGTCTGTGTTTCCCCTGTGAAAACTGTTTTGGTGCCTGGGCTGGTCAGGCCTTTTAGTTTCAGCTCCCTTATTTGGATATATGGCCTCAAGTTCCCCCCAGTGCTTGCTGCCACAGAATTTCCTAGACTCACATGCTATCAGTTTGTGAATTTATGTTTCTCGCCTGAAACCCATTTTTTTACTTTCAGACACAAAAGGATTTTTATTTATTTTATAGTGAGTTTAACTTTTCTCTTTTTGTTCTTGTATTTTATTTTTAAATTTTCTTATGTTTGAAGCAGGGTGGATATTCTGCATTATTTCTTTCTAATCTTCTCCCCAAATAGCTGGAGAGATATTTTTGTTTGTTTTAAATTTTAACTAATCTAGATTATAGGACAGGCAGCAATCAGTAATAGTAGCTTGTTGTGAAAATTCACGTTAGTGCTTGACAAGCCAGACAAGTCTGTCTTAAACATCAGAGTGTGCCTTAGTGTTAATTGAACCCTAAGTTTTTTATCATTAGCACATATCTCATTAGGAAACATTATTTCCTTTGATTCACTGTAGTCTTTGATGTCCCTGCAACAATTCAACACAGGGGTGCTTTATACCTGATTAAACTGACTAGTAAAATCCTAACTTTCTCCACTGACATGCTCCTTAAAGATTATTGTCTCCAATCAGAAGTGGTTTATTTACCACTATCTTTTGTATGTGCAGAGATTCCACAGACTAGTAGTTTTAAGTGATCATCTTTAAGCCTTTACCTGGCACACTATAATCACAGGGCAGAGGTGTCTCTTCTAGATTATGCCTTATACATACTGTTTTATGGTGGAGCAGAAGAAAATGACTCAAACAATTTCAACAACCACTTTCCCAGAAGAAATTCAGTTAAAAAATGAGACAGATGGCCAAAAAATTTTGAAATATACTACACATTATTCTATTTTGGGGATATTTATAATCCATATTTATATTAGAAAAAGTTCTGATATAAAGAACTTTGTCTTACTTTTTAACCCAATATATATTTTGAAACTTTACTTTTTAGAGCAGATTTAGGATTACAATAAACTTGAGAGGTAGATACAGAAAATTTCCATATATCCTTTGTGCCCACACATGTATATCCTCCCCCATTATCAACATCACTCACCAGAATGGTACATTTTTACAAAGGAAGAACTTGCTTTGAAACATAAAATCACCCAAACACCATAGTTTATCTTAGGGCTCACTCTTGGTGTTGTATATTCTACTGGTTTGTATAAATGTATAATGACATGCCCCCATCCTTAAAACATTATACAGAGTATTTTCGGTGCTCTAAAAACCCTTTGTGCTCAGCCTATTTATCCCAATTCCATAACAATCACTGAATTCTTAATCATTTTTTCCTGATACACACCCCCCAAACTTGAAATTCATTTTTAAAAATTGAAACAATTTGAGATGTGCTGAAAATACTAGAATTTGCATTTCAAAAATGTGGGTCAGATCATAATTACATAAAAATAAAACAAACAAAAACCTCATATCTAAAGCAAATCAGAGGCATTTTTTTAAAACAAAAATTGTTACCTCTGAACCCTCTTCCCCCATTCTTCATAGACAATGTTTTTACTGTCTCCACAATTTTACCTTTATCAGAGTGTTATATAGTTAAAATCACATGGTATGTCTCCTTGTGTGATTGGCTTCTTTCACTTAGCCATATGCATTTGAGGCCCCTCCATGTCTTTTCATGGCTTAACCACTCACTTAGTTTTAGTGCTGAGTAATACTCCATTTTCTGGATATACCACAGTTCATTTATCCATTATCTACCTAAGGACATCTTAGTTTGCTACAGGTTTCTGTAATCCTATATAATAAAAGCCTAATATGCTAAGTGTCTGGTCATCCAGTTGGCTGTTCAACCAATCAAAGTGTAGTATGCTAATGATATGCTGTCTGCTCAACTGCTCACTATGACATGCACTGACCACCAGGTGGCAGATGCTCTGACCAGTAGGTTAGCTTGCTGCTGGGGTCCAGCCAATCAAGACTGAGTGAGATAGGACAGACAAGCCTTGGAGCCCTCCCATGATCCCTCATCGACCATGATAGTGCACTGGATCCCTCGGGCTGGCCTGTACCCTCTCACAATCTGGGACCCCTCGGGGGATGTCAGAGAGCCAGTTTTGGTCTGACAACAGAATGACTGGTTGCTACGACATACACTGACCACCAGGGGGCATATGCTCAATATAGGAGCTGCCCCCTGGTGTTCAGTGCGCTCCCACAGGAGGAGTGGTGCTCAGCCAGAAGCCGAGCTCATGGTTGGAGAGTGCAGCAGTGGCTCCTGGACTGCAAAGTGCACAGGCCAGGCTGAGGGACCTCCACCCCCTGAGTGCACAAATTTTGTGCACTGGGCCTTTAGTTATAAATAAAGCTGTTATAAATGTCTGTGTGTAGGTTTTTCTCTTGACATAAGTTTTCAGTTCCTTTGGGTAAAAACCAAGGAGTGTGATTGTTGGCTCAAATGGCAAGAGTATATGTAGTTTCTAAGAAACTGCCAAACTGTACTTCAAACTGGCTGTAACTCTTTGCCTTCCTACCTGCAATGATGAATTCCTGTAGCTCTGAGTAATTGCCAGCATTTGGCGTTATCAGTGTTATAAATTTCAGCCACTCTAATACTTGTGCAGTGGTATCTCATTATTTTAATTTGCATTTTCCTGGTGACATATGATGTGAAGCATCTTTTTATATGCTTATTGGCCATACACATTGGTGAAGTGTTTATTCAAGTATTTGGCTCAAAATTTTTTTCAGGTTTTAAAATATTTTATTTTCATATGAAAAATTGTATATTCCAATCAGTAAAATAATTTAAGAAAAAAATGGCACTCTGATTAAATTGCATTTTTTAAAAATATGTTTTTATTGATTTCAGCGAGGAAGGGAGAGGAAGAGAGAGATAAGAACATCAATGATGAGAGAGAATCAATAGGCTGCCTCCTGCAAGCCCCTCACTGGGGAACACAGGCATATTTTTTAAAAATAGTTTTCACAGAGCAGGTATTTATTTATTTATTTTAATAAAGTCCAGTTTACAGATTATTTCTTTCATGGATTGTGGCTTTGGTGTAATATTTGGAATAATTTCCTAGGTTATCTTTAGGGTATTTATAATTTTGCATTATAAATTTAGGTGTCTGACCCATTAAAATTAATTTTTGTGAATGGTATAAGGACTCTGTCTACTTTTTTTTTTTTTGGTATGAAGATTGTCCGTTTGATCCACCACCATTTGTTAAAGAGACAGTCTTTGCTCATTGGATTGCCTTTGCTTCTTTATCAAAATGAATTGACTATATTCATAGGGGTCTTATTTCTGAACTCTATATTATGTTCCATTGATTAGTTTGTCTGTTCTTTCACAAATGTCTTGATTATTGTCACTTTATAGTGATCTTAAACTCAGGTAGCATCAGTCCTTTAAATTCCTTTTTTCCTTCAATATTGTGTTGGCTATTCTGGGTGTTTTGCCTCACTCTTTAAACATTAGTATCAGTTTATAGTATACACAAAATAACTTGTTGTGTTTTGATTGAAATTGTTTTGAATCTCTAGATCAGATTATGAAGAAATAATATCTTGACAATATTGTATCTTTGTACTAATGAACATGAAATATCTCTCCATTTGTTTACTTCTTTTCATTTTAATTCATTAGAGTTATGCAATTTTCTTCATACAGATCTTGCATACATTTTGTTAGAAATGTACCTAAGTCTTTTGTTTTGGTTGGCGGTGCTAATATAAGTGGTATGTTTTTAATTTATTTTTTATTTTTTTAAATATATTTTATTGATTTTTTACAGAGAGGAAGGAAGAGGGATAGAGAGCTAGAAACATTGATGAGAGAGAAACTTCAATCAGCTGCCTCCTGCACACCCCCTACTGGGGATGTGCCTGCAACCAAGGTACATGCCCTTGACCAGAATCGAACCTGGGACCCTTCAGTCCGCAGGCCGAAGCTCTATCCACTGAACCAAACCGGTTTCGGCTTAATTTAAAAGCCCATTTTTTTTATTGTTATTATATAGTAAATAAATTGACTTTTAGGTTATTAACCTTGTACCCTGCAACCTTCCTATAAATGCTTATTAGTTCCCAGGGGTTTTGTTTGTTTTATTTTGGAATTTCTATAGAGATGATCATGTCATCTGTGAACAGAGACAGTTTTATGTCTTCCTTCCCAATCTATGTAAATTTTGTTTCCTTTTTGTTTCTTATAGCATTAGCTAGAACTTCCAGTATAATGTTGAAAAGGAGTAGTGATAAAACTTGTTACACTTCTTAGTGGTAAAGCTTCAAATTTTTCAGCATTAAGTGTGATGCCACCTGTGGGTTTGTTTGTTGGTCTATATATTCTTTATCAAGTTGAGCAAGTTCCCCTCTAATCTTAGTTTACATAATCTTAGATTATGAATGTTTTTATCATAAATAGGTATTGGCTTTTCGCTGCATCTATTGATATTATCTCGTGGTCTTTCTTTTTTAGTCTGCTGATGTGACAGATTACATTAATTGATTTTTTTAATGTTGAACCAGCCTTATATATCTGGGAAAAATCACTTGATCATAATGGATAACTCTTTTTATATGTTGTTAGATTAAATTTTGTTATCATTTTCTTGCGGATTTTTACATTTATGTTCAAGACAGATATTGGTTTGTAATTGTCTTTCTCATAACGTCTTTGTCTGGTTTTCATATTATGGTGATGCTGACATCATTGAATGTATTCCCTATGCTTCTGTCTAATTGGTATTATTTCTTTTTTCTTAAATGTATCTGGGCCTGAAATTTTATATTTTGGAAGGTTACTAATTATTTACTCAATTTCTTTGATATAGATCTAATTTTATATTTCTTCTTGTATCAGTTTGGATTATTGTATCTGTCAAGGATTGTTTCTTTTCATCCAGGTTATCTAACTTATTGTGGTAGAATTGTTGATATGATTTACTTTTTTTTCCTTTTCATAATCCCTCCTATTTTCTGATATCAGTAATTTGTGTCCTCTTTCTTTTTTTCTTAGTTAGCCTGCTTAGAGGCTTATTGATTTTATTAACCTTTGTGAAGAACTAGCTATTATTTTTGTTAATTTTCTGTATTGATTTCCCATTTTCAATTTTATTGATTTTTGCTCTAATTCTTAGTATATTTTTTTCTTCTGCTTCATTTGGAATTAATTTGCTCTTTTTTTAAAATACATTTTTATTGATTTCAGAGAGGAAGGAAGAGGGCGAGAGAGAGAGAAAAACATCAATGATGAGAGGGAATCATTGATTGTCTGCCTCCTGCACACCCTGTACTGGGGATCAAGCCCTGCAACCTGGTCATGTGCCCTCTACCAGAATGGAACCTGAGACCCTTCAGTCTGCAGGGCGACACTCTATCCACTGACCCAAACTGGCTAGGGCCGCTCTTGTTTTTATAGTATCCTAAGATGGAAATTTAGATTATTTATTTTAGGTATTTCTTTTTTTTCCTAATATATGCATTAATCGTAATCAGTATTCCTTTAAACACTGTTTTTGCTGCATCCCACAAATTTTTGTTAAGTTGTGTTTTTATTTTCATTTAGTCAAAGTATTTTTTTAAATATTTTAATATTTTAACATTTCTCTTTATATCCAACTAGAAGCCTGATGCACGAAGATTCGTGCTAGAATGGGCCTTCCTTTCCCTGCCTGCCAGCAACTCTGGCCCAGCCCCGGAGCCGCCTCTTTCTGCTCTGGCCCTGCCTTCCCATGCTGCCCAGAGGCCCTGAGAGACCAGGGGTGGGATGGAACGCCTGTGTTGTCGCCATGGCAACAACTCAAGCATCCCGCCCGCCCCTGGTTGCTAGGTGCCTGTGCATGAAAATTAATCGTCATCTTTGTCAGGTTAATTTGCATATCACTCCTGATTGGCTGGTGGGTGTAGCGGAGGTAAGGTCAATTTACATGTTTTGTCTATTATTAGGTAAGATTACTAATATATGCAGTTATTGAGTGTATTGGTGAGTTCAACTATATGCTATTGGATAGATGTCAATTATATCCAGTTATTGAGTGTCTTGGTAAGTTCAATTATGTACCTACTGACTTTTTGCCTGCTGGATGTGTCATTTTTTGAGAGAGCAGTATTATAATCTCTGACATGATAGTTTAATTCATCAATTTCACCTTGTATTTCTGTCAGTTTTTTCTCCATGTAGTATGGCAGTCTGTTGTTAGGCACATAAGCATTAAGATTTGTAATGTTCTCTTGAACATTTGACCCCTTCTTTATTTCTGATATTTCTTACTTTAAAATCTACTCTATCTGAAATTAATTTAGCTAGTTCTTCTTTCTTTTGATTAGTGATAACATGGTACTTACCCCTTTACTTTTTTTTAATCTAAGGCTTTTTTTTTTCTATTTGTTTTTGTTGATTTCAGAGAGAAGAGAGAGACAGAAACATCAATGATCAGAGAGAATCATTGATTGGCTGCCTCATACAAGCTCCCTTCTAGTGATCAAGCCTGCAACCAGGGCATGTGCCCTGACCAAGAATAGAAACATGACCTCCTGGTTCATGGGTCAATGCTCAACCACTGAGCAACACCAGCCAGGCCATTTACTTTTAATTTATATGTATCTCTATATTTAAAGTAGATTTCTTGTGCATGGCAAATAGTTTAGTCATATTTCTTGATCCTCTGTGACAATCTGTCTTTTAATTGTGGCATTCAAATAATTGAAATTTATAGTAATTATTGATATAATAGGATTAATATCCAACCATTTTCATTATTGGTTTCTTTTTTGTTCCTATTTTTGTAGTCAATAATTTTACTGCCTTCTCGTTTTAATGAGCATTTTATAATTCTATTTTCTCTCTATGTTTAGCTATCAGTTAATCAGTTATACTTATTTTTCTTTCTTTTTCTTCTTTTAATGGTTGCCCTGGAGTTTACAATTCATGTTTACATGTTTACAGGTAATTCAAGTCCACTTTCAAGTAAGAGTCTACCACTTCAAGGGTAGTGTGAATAAAAGATAATCCTAATTCCTCCCTCCCACCCCTTGTATGATTTTTGTCATTCATTTTACATACACATATGTGCTTATATATAATTACATGTGGGAATGTATATTCAAATACATTATTGCTAAAATTAGTGTAATAAACTTATCTGTTAAATCAATTAGGAATGAGAGAAATAATAGCTTTCTTTTTTACCGTCACTTATTTCTTCTCTGATGCTTTTCAAATAATTTTTTAATGTAGAGTTCAAGTTTCTGTCCTATACTGTTTATTTCGCCTCTAAGGGACTTTGTCTTTCATTTCTTCCATAATGGTGTACTGATAACATATTCCCTCAATTTATGTTTGTCTGAGAAAGTCTGTATTTCTCCTTCACTTTTTTAAAAATAGATTTTTATTGATTTCAGAGAGGATGAGAGAGGGAGAGAGAAATAGAAACTTCAATGATGAGATAGAATCATTGATGTGTTGCCTCCTGCACGCCCCCTACAGGCATGTGCCCTTGACCAGAATCAAACCTGGGACCCTTCAGTCCACAGGTCAATGCTCTTCCATTGAGCCAAATCAGCTAGGGCTCTCCTTCACTTTTGAAGATAATTTCATAGGGCACAGAATTCTAGGTCATGTTTGTTTTCTTTTTCTCCTCAATATTTCAAATCTTTCACTCTACTGTATTTGTGCTTTCATGGTTTCTGAGAAGTCAGACATTATTCTTATGATGGCTCTTTTATAGTTAAGGACATCCCCCCTCACTCAGTTCCCAGCTTCTTTTAGGATTATTTATCTTTCATTTTCTGTAGTTTGAAATTGATATGCCTAAGTGTAGTTTGTGTTCTTTGAATTTCTTGGATCTATGGTTTGGTGTGTGACAATTTTGGGGAAATAATCTGTCATTATTGTTTCAAATATTTCTGTTTCTTTCTTCTGGAATTTCCACTGTACATATGATTTACCTTTTGTAGTTTTTTTTTTTTTTTTATCGTATGCTCAGTTTATATTTTTCAGTCTTTGTTTTCTTTGCTTTTTTAGTTTGTAGATTCTATTGACATGTGCTCTAGCTAGCACAAAAGTTTTTATCTCATCTGTATCCCGTCTACTACCAAGCCCATCAAAGGCATTTCTCATTTCTATGAAGGGTGCTGTGTTGTTGGGTTTTTTGTTTTGGTTTTTTAGCTCTAGCATTGCTTTTTTGTTCTTAGGATTTTCATCTCTCTGCTACATTGTCCATCTGTTCTTGCATGCCATCTACTTTATCCATTAGAGCCCTTTGCATATTAATCATAGGTGTTTTAAATTCCTGATCTAATAATCCCAACATCATTGACATGGGTGGATCTGGTGCTCTATCTCTTGAAATTGTTTTGTAGTTGTTGTTTTGCCTTTGGTATGCCTTGTTTTTTTTTGGTTTTTTGTTTGTTTGTTGTTGTTGTTGTTTTGATAGCTGGAGATAATTTTTCAGGGGGGAAATTGCTGCAAATAGGTTGTCAGTAATGTGGAAGTAAGGTGTCAGTGAGGAGACAGAGAGAAGCTAGGTAGAATGAGTTGGAGGGCAGGAAGTAAAACCAGAAATCCAACTAGGTGGAGTTACTAAGACAATCCAACTGGGCAGGGGAAAGAAGGGCACACACAAGAGACATGAGCTTTAAAATGTATGGATATTGCTAAGATAGACAGCGTACAGAAAACCAATCCCAAGGCAGCACGGTGCATAAACCAATCCCAAGGATGTTACAAAGAGAATTCTTTAAAAAAGAACAATCAGGAGCTAACAAGGCTGTACCCACCCCCTAAATTAAAAAGCCCAAGCTTTCTCTCTCCCCTCTTCAGGGCACTTTCGATTCTTGGCTTGATGGTAGGAGACTGCTACTCTGAGCCCACATGGCTTATGGGCCTCTACACATGGACAAAGGGACTTTAACACCAGCTGTAACCTGCAAAGGAAGCTCTGGGCCCTGGGCTGCTCCTGGAACCCCAGCTGCTCCTTTGCCAGGACTGGCTTCCCTCAATAAACTTTGGTTTCGCTAACCATTTTGGTCCACAACTTCGTTCTTTGATTCCCTGAGACAACGGATTCTGACAAACACCCCACATTTCGGTTTCATTAGGAGAAGGGGAGCTTTCTCTAGTTAGTCCTGTGATTAAATCTCAGTCTTTTATTAAGCCTATGCCTCTGGAATGAGAACTTCATAAGTGTTTCCTCCCTCCCTCCTTTCCTTCCTTCCTTCCTTCCTTCCTTCCTTCCTTCCTTCCTTCCTTCCTTCCTTCCTTCCTTCCTTCCTTCCCTCTCTCCCTCCTTCCCTTCCTTCCTTTCTTCTTTTCTTCCTTTCTCACCTGCCTTAGGCTGTAAAGTACGGCTAGTGTGGCTAGAGTTAGGTATTTCCCTTCTCTCCCATGGAAGGCTAGAGTCTGAAGGGGTTTGGTATTTCCCTTTCCCAGGTCTCTTAGGTTCTGCCCTTTCAGGCTCTTTAAATAGCTTCCCCTGAAGACAGGCCTTGTTAAGAACAGAATGCTCTGGAGTATTTCAAAATCATCCCCCCTTCCCTGATGGTGACCTAAGGGGATTTTTCTGACTTTAGCTATAGGGCCCTGGTGGAGCTCCTGTAGGTAAAGACGCGTCATGTGGATCCACCCGAGGCTGGGACTCCTGAAGTTTTTAATTTTCAGATTTGTCTGCACTCAGTCTTCCTCAATTCATCAGTTACAGCTCATGATTTCCTATCCAGGCACCTTCGAGAATGTCAGCTGTGAGTCTCTGTTCTGATAAGACATCATTCCTAGTGTTTACCTTTTTCTCCAATCTTGGGGGCAAGGCTTTGCCCTGAGTCCACACCTCTCTTGTGAATCCAAAACTATCTATTAATTTTTCAGTCTTTTCAGCTTTTTGCTTATTTTTATTGGGGGAAATAACCAACCAACAAACACACACCTGAGTATAATTCAATTGGATACAAAGATAAATGAATCTGATGAAAAATACCTTTATCCATTTACCAAGAACAAGTGGCTTCCAAACTTTACTAGAATGCATTGTGTTTTATAAAATGGTTTTATAAGCCATCAATTTCTAAGTCCTTCTGTATAATTATAAATCTAACGCAAAGCAATCCTATCTAATAAAGAGAGAATATGCTAATTGGCCATCACTCTGTCACAAAGATGGCTGCACCCATAGCTGAGGCCAAGTTCCCTTAAGGAGCCTTAATGAGCAATCAGCAGGGACCTGAGGCTATGCCCTCCCCCACCCCCATGGCGCTTTACAGGGGACCTCAGGCCTCACCCCTCACCCAGCAGGGCTTGACAGGAGACCTCAGACCGCACCCCCCTGCCCTGGCGTCAGGCTTGGGGACCTCAGGCCACGCCTCCTGCCTTGGCACCAGGCTGGGGGACCTCAGACCATGCCCCCCACCTGGTGGGGCTTGACAGGGACCTCTGGCCGTGCCCCCCGCCCCAGCACCGGGCCAGGGGACCTGAGGCTGTGCCCCATTGCCTGGCTTGGCTTGACAGGGGACCTCAGGCCATGCTTCCCACCCAGCGGGGCTTGATGGGGGATCTCAACATGCACTTCCAGTGCTGGGTCAGGGGAACTCAGGCCACAGCTTCCACCCAGCGGGGCTTGACGGGGGACCTGAGGCTGCACCCCCCTCCCAGTGCCGGGCCAGGGGACCTGAGGCTCTGCAGCTTGACAGGGGATCTCAGGCAGTGTCCCCCACCTGGCAGGGCTTGATGGGGGACCTGAGGCTACGTCCCCTGCCCGGTGGGGCTTGACAAGGGTGGGACTGGCTGGGTCTGGATCTAGCCCAATGGGGGAGGGGCATCTGGGTCTGGGTCTCAAGTGATTTTGAGGCACATGTGGGTGGGCGGGGACTTGACTCTGGGTCCTCCGTATAATGTGCATGAATTTCATGCACCAGGCCACTAGTGATTACAGAAAAGGTAAGGAAGAACACATCCGAAGAATGGACTGGGTTGCATTGGGCCTGTTCTGCTCATTCATGGTACTAAACAGAGAAGACCACTTATCAATGTTTATGATCTTAGGTATTATGCATTAATATCTTGTTCATTTTGCAAAATAAAAAACATTCTATATTCCCTATGTAATTTACTGAATCTCTGACAACAAACCACATATTCATTCTAAACTAAACATAAAAATGACTTAAGGAGAAATGTAGGGTACTAGTAAAGGTTAATCCATGACATATTCTCTTAGTAACATCCTTGGGATTGGTTTCTGAACTTTTATTAAATTGCTCCATGTCACTCTTCTAGGCATTATGGATACAAATGGGAGAAATGGACTTTGTGATTCTCTTTTGTCTTCTAGATATGACCTAAAATGATATTCCCATACGGAATTAGTTTTGGTTGGTCCAACATGTACGATGCATCTCTATTGCATTATAAATATATTCAGCTTCTAGGATTAACTCCTTACACTATCCTGCATATAAATATTTTATTATTTTTACACATTAGACTTGGCAGGATCTCTTTATCTGTTTCAGAGAGCCCTATTATACTATCAGCTGGAAATCTTCGCCTTTTCCTATTTTTCACCCACTCCTGCAGAATTTTCATCTCCTAGTGTCTACCCTATCACCTTGAAGCCAAGTTGGCAATATTTCTTAAGGCACCATGTAGAGACTTAATCCTAAAGCGACCATGAAAAATGATGCATGTATTACCAATTTAAATGCTGCACTTCATGAGTGCAGTTTGAAGAGAGAAATTATACATAGTTGCAATGAATTTTGAAAGTTCTTGTAAGAAACAATGATAATGATACTGTAAGGAAACCAGTAAGAAATATTACAAAAGCCAATGGTTTAATTTGCATTCATGATTAATTAAATGCTATATAAAATTTTACTATGTCATAGAATTGCATTCTAATTTTATTGAGTGTGAATTTGTTACTACTTTTTTATTGTATTCAATTTCAAATAATTCATAATAGAGACGAGTATTTGTTTCTTGCCATTAATTCTCAATGAAAGAGTATAACTGAATGCACTAACCCAAAAAGCAATTTATTAATATATTTGCTTATAAATTAATTGATCCAACATTTGTTAAACAATACTTCCCTCTCTAAGGAACTCTGCAAGTTTTTGTGATTCAAAGATGGCTTAGTTGCTCAATTCCTGCTTTCAAAGGGGCTTTATTAAATTATTTGTTTGAAAATAAACAATAATTCCCATTTTCCTTAGAGTTGAAATAGAGCTAAAGGAAACTGAACTCTATATTAGTACCAGTTAGGTTATTTTGTATCCTGATGATTGAGAAAATCAGGTAACCTTTCTGAGACTAGGTCGCCTCACTTTTTTATTAATTATCAATTAATTTCAGATACCTTAAATATGCCAGACACGGTGTGCAGCACACATTTGTAAGAATTTAATCATGTAATATTTTCATCAACAGAATAAATATTTCTCTCTCATTGCAAGTAAGCAAATTGTGAAAAGAAGTTAAATTCATTGTACAAAATTATTCAGGCTAGTTAAACATTAAACTTAAGATTTAGGCTGGGCCTAACTGACTAAGGTAAGGCTCAAAATCTTAGTATTATGTCAAAGTTAATCCTGCTTCTTCTGGTGACATTAGGGCTCCTATTTCAGAATGTTGTTAGGATTGTTCAGTGTGAGAAATGCTCACCCGTCTAAATTCAAATAACGGACCCGGCACAAAGAGACTTTCAATACACGCTTGAGATCGGGTGTCCTGTTGTACAGGCACACATGGAGTAGCAACCACAGCCTATTTATCCCCTTAGGGTCGAGAGTCCCTCCTCGGATTCCCTGTTCCTCATTGGGTTAATAGTTTCCTCATATGTCGCCTAGGTTTTATTGTCTCCTATTGAGTTATTAAAAAAAAGGGCTGAGGCCTTTTCTAGTTGTCTCCACCCCCCCCCCCCCCAGTCTATTTGAGGTGAGGCAGGTGCCTCAGGGTTTCCACCATGATGCTGGCTCAGGTCCAGAGTTCTTTGTTCTTAATCCTCTTCCCTCCGCCCTACATTCTGTTTGCCCTGGGGAGCTTCAGCAACCAGTTCCATTAAAAGCTGACTATCCTGAAGAGGGATCACAGAGGACCACTTTCAGTAACTGAGAAAATATCTGTAACTTTCAGTGAGCATTATAACTATAAAGCACCCTGTATAATAAAAGCCTAATATGCAAATCAACCAAAGGGTGGAATGACCAGTCGGCAGGGGGTGGGGCTGGCGAGCCAGAGGTGGGTGCCAGAGGGCAGAGGGAGGGGAAGGCGATCAGGGGACAGTGCTAATCAGCAGTGGTGGAGGGGCTATCAGGGGGTGGGGCCGGCCGCTCACTGGCTGGCTCTGTCCCCTGATCACTGGCTGGTCGCCTCCCAAGGGCTGTAGGTCAGTCAGACATCCCCTGAGGGCTCCTGGTCTGCAAGAGGACAGAGGCCAGGCTGAGAGTCCACCCTCCCCCCCCCCCCCAGTGCATGAATTTTCATGCACCAGGGGCTCTAGTGTATTATAATCTACTTAAGCTTATTGTTTTTCTGAAACATGTTGTAAACATGAAGGTATTTGTATTCATTATAATAAACATTTTCTTTGATTTCTTGTTTTGATTAACTTTGACATACTGTCAAGTCCTCAGCTGTATTTAACAGTTACACAGAATAATAAAAAGTAGAAAGATGCAGAAATGCACATTGAGCAAAGGTAATTGTGTGAAAATCAGAGAAAAATGTTTTAGCTTTCCTCTCTTGTTTATTAGGATAAGGGAAAAAGGAATACATAGTTAGATATTTTAAAACATTAAAAATGGCAATATTTAATTTTAGTTCCAAATAATTGATTACAAATACGTAGCATCAAAATATGTGTGGCAAGCATCCATATTAACTTTCCTTTACTGGGAACTGGGTTGATTTTTCCTTCATTTTTTAAAAAAAACTTATCCTTATTTTTGAAAGAATTACAGATGCCCCCTCCATTTCCCCCCTCCCTCCCCTGCATTGTTATTTTTTTTATCTTTGTCTTTCAAAAATTTACTGATGATGAGTCTTGAAGTGGATTTCTTTTTGTTTTGGTGTTCACTCAGCTCTTTTCATCAGTGAGTTTGTAACTTTTGCAAAATTTGGAAATTTTTTAATCATTATGCTTTCAAATACTTTCAGTATATTTCAAATATCTTTTCTTTTCTCTCTCAGGGACTTCAAGGATACAAATGTTGGCTCTTTTTTTTTTTTTTTTTTTCCTGTTCCAGCGATCTCTGAGGCTTTGCTCATATTATCTCCTTTTTCCTCTGTTTTACAGTTTAGGTTAGTTTTGTGGTTCTTTCCTCAAAGTCACTGCTTCCATCTTCTGTTCTCTGTACTGTACTCCATCCAGGAAGTGTTGTTTATTGTGATTGTACTTTTCAGATTTATAATCACCTTTTGTTTCTTTCTTATAACATTACTTTGCTACGACTTTACTTATTTTCTTTCAAGAGAATATGCATTTGGTTGTTAAAGCATTTTTATGAGAGTTGCTTTAAAATCCTTGTCAGATAGTTCCACAATATGATTCAACTAAATATTGGCATCCATAAAATGTCTTCCATCATTTAAGTTTTGATTTTCTAGGTTCTTGGTACCACAGGTGGTAGTACCTTAGAGATTTGTGTCTACTATGCTAGAGGATTCTGGTTCTATTTATGTATTTTATTTTAGCAGTCATTTACCCTGTTTAGGTTTAGTACCTGGGCATGACTTTACTTTTGTGGGCTGGAGTTCCAATGGTGATTTAAGTTTTGTAGACATTGTTGGTATACTTTGTTTATCTGGTACCATGGGGCCCCCACTAGTTCCGAATGGAGATGTCTGTGGCGGGACTAGTGGGGCCCCCATGGTACCAGATATTCCTTGGGGTATTGCATGAATGAGACCTCTCTTAACAGTGACCCCCATCCTGCCAGGTGTCTCTGAGCAAGCAGGAGAGTCTTGTCTGACTTAAATAAAGCAGCTTCTCACACCAGGACACTAATGATGACTAGATTCTGCCTGCCTGACAGCAGGAGGAGGAGCATTAAGGAGGTGGCTTCCTAGACTAGTTTGCTTCATATAGTTTAGTTTCTCCTGCCAGTTCTGTTGCTATCTTCCACATCTCTCAGCATCATTGTCTCTCTTGTTGTTGTTTTTTTTTTTTTAATACATTTTTATTGATTTCAGAGAGGAAGGGAGGAGAGAGGGAGAAAAACATCAATGATGAGAGGGAATCATTGATTGGCTGCCTCCATCACACCCCCTACTGGGGATTGAGTCCAAAACCTGAGCATGTGCCCTTGACTGGAATGGAAACTGGGACCCGTCAGTTAGCAGACTGATGTTCTATCCACTGAGCCAAACCATCTAGGGAGCATCATTGTCTCTTGCATTAGTACTAAGTTTATGCTTTTGTTTGGTGGGGACAAACAAGAAGATAGAGGTTTAAACCATATTGTTTAGACAGGAAGTCTAAGATATACAATGTAACAGTTATCAATCATTTCCAGTATGTTTTAGGAGTGCTTGATGTTACTTTTGGCATTTTATTGAGAATAAATATCCAGATAAAATAAATACAACATCTAGAGATTTCTTAACGTTATACCAATTCTCTTCCTCCAATGTATTATTTTACCCTTGCCCATATCAGGAAACTCTAGTCCCAATTTTGAATAAATTATGTATTACAATAGGATTCTTTTGAAGATTAAGTAAATGAAGTTATGTCAAAACCTGTAATAATACCTAGCAAGTAGTTCTATCTATCCATCCACTTATGTAAAAAATCACTTTGTTGACATATGATTGGCCTGTGAAAAGCTGTAGATATTGAATGTATGCAACTTGATGAATTTGAAGAAAAGTACACACCCATAAAAGCATGGCCACAATGAATGTAATAAACCTCTCTTTAAAAAGTTTCCTCCTATTTATTTATTGTGATAAGAACACAATGTACGATCTACTCGTTAAGCAAGCTTTTATGTATTTAATACAGTGTTATTGGCCAGATACTGTGATATACAGTAGATCTCTAAAATTTATTCAACCTGTATGATTGAAACTCGTCTATACCATTTGACCAGCCATTCCCCATTTCTCACTCTCACCAGACCCTAGTTTAACCATTCTATACTCTGTTTCTCTGAGGTTAAGTATTTTCAATTCCTCATGTAAGTCGGATCCTGTAGTCTTTGCCATTCTGTTTCTGGCTTATTCCACTTTGCAAACATCTTCCAAGTTCCTCCATGTTGTTGCAAATGGTGGGATTTACTTTTTTTGTTTTGTTTTTTAGGTTTTTAAAGTAACATTCATGTTTTAAAAGTTAACATGTGCATATATAAGTGAACTGAAAAACACAAGCAAAGCCATCCATAATTACAAGCAGTTTACAGTCTGACATGTCCTTCTAAGTCCCATGTATCTACCCAGCTAAGCTTCCATTTTTATGTAATTAAAATGGTATGGTTATATATAATGCTTTCTCACACATCATGAATATTTACCATTTCAAAGTCCCAAAGCTATGACTATTTTGATAACCAAGAATACCCTACACCTTCTCAATCTGGAAGAAAATGTAATCCTGCCTTACTTGGTGACAAAAATAGCAACAGACCTCTAGAAAAAGATATTGGCAAAGTTACAATTACAATATTGCATTCCCTTAATGTTCCATTAAAAATGAGACCCAAAGCATGAGTACACAAAGTGCAATGCTTCTAAGAGAATTCATTATATTTCACAATTTTAAAATATCAGCAAGGAGGCAAGTTTTGACTGAAGTACTTAACAACGTATTCCTATAGCACAGCCTAAAGAGATGCAGGCACATCAGTGGTTATCACCACAGTGTGAATATGATGAACACATCCACACCCTGCTGCCCCTCCCCCCCCGCCCTGTCCTTCCTTGTGCCCCTGCTGCCAGCCTAGTGAACAAGTCCCGATGTCCATTTCTGAGATGGTTCAACAACTCCATGTCCAAGATGCCTCTTTTCTAACAATTATAACAAAAAGATACATACAAATTAAGTAATTCACTAGCTCCATTTTTATCAGATATTGTGTCACCTCAGGACATCTAAAAATCTCCAGTGTTGCAAACTAAAGAAAGAACCTTGTGCACAATAAACACAGGAAGTGTACAAAAATGCGTATAGATCTATAGGTAGAACCTAAAACTTCCTTTAAGGTATGGAGATACTAGCAAAGAGCCCTTCCCTTCACCCTTCCTCTTCTCCCTCCTCCACCACTTCAGTGACTAACTGCAGGACCACCTGGCTCCAAAAGGTGGATTAACAAAGACACTCCCAGAAGACAGTCCTTCCTAAAACCTAACAAGAGGGCTTTTATAAAGGGACTAGAGGCCCAGTGCAGGGATTCATGCACATTGAAAGGAAATTAATTAGAAGGTGGCTGGGGGGGCGGGACTGGGTGAGAGGAGCCAGGCATGTCCTGGAGCCAACCTCCCATGGTCCCTCCCCAGCATCTGCAGAGTGGGTGAGGTCCCTCAGCCTGGCCTGCGGGGATCGGGCTGAAACTGGCTCTCCGACATTCCCCGAGGGGTCCCGGAGTGCTAGAGGGCACTCTGCAAAGTTGCTGTCATACAGGGTGTGGAATGCAAATGTAAGTGGGTGGTAAACCAGATTCGGGGCCAACACTGCCCCAGCAACAACATAACCCACGGCCAAAGGTGAAATTGCGTGGCCCCAGGAGAAATCAGGCTCTCTCCTCTCTGGTTTCGGGGTGTGTCACCTAAGAACTGCTGCTGCCAAACCACTGCAGCTCAGCAGCTCCTGCTTTGGTCAGTGCACGTCATAGTGACCAGACATTTTGCAGTTTGATTGATTTGCATATTACATTTTTATTATATAGGAGATATATAAATATAAATATATATATATTATTTTACTACCTCTACTTTTTTAAAATTGGCTTAACATATTTTACTACCTCTACTTTTAATATGCTTTGGGCATTAAGACTTGTTTATCCTTGAATGCACGGCAATATTGACTAATATGCAATATGTAACAATGGTTAGATAATCTGAATTTCTCTAAAGACTCACAGGCACAGGACACTTTTTTTCTCTACTTCCCTTCCCCTTCCCCAGTGAACAGTCAGCATATTCTCCAGGACATCAAACTTAACAATCCCATTCCCCAAATACAACCATTCCTCTGAATTAACAGAAAAAAATGCTTAAAGGGTGTCACTTTAACTCTTTTAACATAAGTTGCGCACTTTCAAACATCTAGAAAGCCTAGCCATCTCAAATAAGGATTTAGGTTTGATTAACGTGCACACAGAGGCAATAATCTGAAAGTGTCTTCTAAACAGGAAGGAACATTATGACCTAGAACCCTTCCCTTCCCATCTCAGTCAACACAGTGGACAGTACAATAAGCATCTGTAATGCTTAGAGGGGATTTTAACAATTTTACTTCTCATGTTTTCAGAACAGTCTTTCTTAGGAATCTAACAGGAGCTGTATACAATGTATTTGCTTACTAACTCATACACTGGCAACCTCTGTAACAGCTAGAAAGACGAGATGCTATAAATTAGAACGTTTGTCTTTCACATAGAATACATACACAGCTAAGCAAAACACAATGTTCAGGCACAGGGGAAGATGGTTAACCTTGCCTAACTATAAACCTACTGGTATAAAGCCCTTTGCACGTTCTTCTCTTTCCTCCCTGGACCAGTACAAATATAATAATGTGTACTGCTCAAAGAGGTGGTTTGATCATCCCATGTCCAAAACATAGTATTTGAAATGAATTTTAACAAAAGAATATCTACAAAATGTGCTATTTTACTACATTTACTTTCAACATACTTTGTGCACTTCTGAACATCTAGAAAGACTAGATGTTTCCAGTAAGGACTTGTTTGCCCACTATATACACAGTAGTGTTGAATAAACTACACGCATGTAACAATGGTTCTGTCTGAAAGTATCTTCTATAGAGGAACATTCTAGTCTGGAAACCTTCATTTCTCCCAATTCCTCCTGACTACCATCCATCCGCTCAATGGGTTGAGTAGGCATATGTGTCACTTAGATTTCACAATCTGATTTCCAAAAGTCCTTTTCAGAAGATAGCCTTTCATGAATTTTAACACAAAGTGTATAAAATATTTTAGTATACTAACTCTCCTCTTGTCATACATTGGCAACCTCTTTAATATCTAGGGACTAGATAGCAGAAAATTAGAACCCCTTTGTCCAGTATATTCACAATGTATACAGCAAAGTTAAATGAAATGCATGTTACATATAGGGTGGCAAAGGATATGCTCAAATTTTCTATTACACACTAGCAAACATCTTTTTGCAATTTCTTCCCTTCCACCTCCCTCAACCTAATGAACAAGTACATGGAGTACACTGTTCGGAGAGGTGGGTTAACAATTTCATTTCTAACGACATTTTCTACCAGGTTTTAAAAGCTATTTACAAGAAGCATTATTCTACTGTTTCTTCTTTTAAGTACATCAAGCTCTTCTAAATGTCTAGAAAGGCTAGATACTTTATATAAGAACTTACTTACCCACTATGTGCACAGCACTGTTAAAATTACTCATACTAACGATGGCTATAATCTGAGGTATCTACTAAATATGGCCATGGTGGCCTGAACCATTCCTTTTCACTCCCTTCTCTCCACCACCAATCCAGTGGACAAGCACAGGTGTGTGTAATACTTAGAGGTGGCTGAACAAATGCATATCCAAAAGTCATTTACACAAGACAAGCTTTCCTATGAATTTCCACACAAAGTGTTTAAAATATGATCATTTTACTAACTACTTTGTCAGACACTGGCAACCTCTTTAACATCTAAAGACTAGGACAAATTTAGGACTTATTTGTCCATTATATACACAGAAAAACAAAATGCACATAACACGTAAAAAATGGTTTTATCTGCGAATGTCTAAATATGATAACTCTAGCATATTACCTTTCGCAATTATTTCCCTCCCACTTCCTCCAAACTACCAAATACGTATAGACTATAGTGGGTTGCTCACAGAGGTGGTTTAACAATTCCATTCCCAAAAGATAGTAATTCCTATACATTTTAGTAAAAAGATATTTACAAAAGTGATATTTTATTACCTCTACATTTAACACATGTTGGGCACTTCTGAACATCTAGATGGACTAGAGGTTTTAAAAAAGGACTTAATTCGTCCACTATATACACAGGCGTTGTGAATAAACTGCACACCTTTAACAGTTATAATCTGAAAGGGTCTTTGAAATATGAACATTGTAGCCTAAGATCATCCTTCCCTTCTCTCCGTCCTCCACCAACCATATAGGCTATAATGCTCAAATATTCAGAAGACAGTCTTTCCTAGAAATTTTAACACAAATGGACAAAATGCATTAGTTTACTAATTCTATTTTTGTCAGACACTGGCGACCCCTTTAACATCTAGAAAGACTAAATGGTGTAAATTAGAACTCATTTGTCCATTATATACACTCTATACCCAGCTAAGTAAAACAAAATGCATGCACATAAAGGACAATGGTTAATCTGCCTCATTCTGAAACACACTGGTATCGAGCTCTTTGCTGTTTCCTTCTCCCTTGAACCAGTGCACGGATATGTACTGTTCAAAGAGGTGGTTTGGCCATTCCCAGAATAACAGTATTTGATATGAATTTTAACAATATTTTTATTAAAAGGTCTTTTTTTTTTAACTACCTCTACTTTTATCAGGCACTTCAGAACATATGGAAACATAGATATTTCAAAAAAGCACTTAGCATTGTCAACTATTATACAATAGTGCAGAATAAAATGCACACTTAAAACAATGTTATACTATGAAAATGTCTTCTAAATATGACCAGTGTAGCATAGAACCTTTCCTTTCTCCTCAAGGTCTTTTACTCCATGACCTCTAACCCCGGGGACACATGTGGACGGCACCGCTCCTGCTGTCTCCTGCCGTTTCTAGAGGTGGTCTGACAATTCCATCTCAAAGGCATTTGCAGAAGACATTCCTTTTGATTAAAAACGACAAAAAAAAAAAAAAGGCGTTTGCAAGACGTGTGATTTCCTAATTCTACTTGGTCATTCGTCGGCAACCTCTGTACATCGAGGAGGCCTGGATGTCGCCAAACTCTCCTTTGGAAGGTCGGGGGAAAGATGAGAGCAGCTGTTTCATGTTATGAGCCCAGGCCTCCCTGAAGGGCCCGTAAATCTTCGCAAGGGGCGGCGGGCATGTCCCAGCAGCCAGATGCGGCCTGCGCCTTCGCCTTCTCTTGTCCGTAACCAGGGTCTGGAGTAGAACCCGGCCACCCGCCCGCCCTGGATGCGGCTCCCTCACCTCCGGCCCTTAAAGCTTTTGTCCTTCGCGGTCAGGACCAGGTGAGGCTCCTCCACCGAGAAGGAGGGTCAGGAGGTGCAGCAGGCGCCTGCTCCCAGCCCTGTGGGTGGGAGCTGTGTCCACGCAGACCCGCCTCTGCTGTGTCCACGCAGACCAGCGCCGTTGGTCTCGCCCGCTATGCCCTTAGCTCCAGGCAGCACGGCCTCGGGCTCCTCTCCTCCTGTCCTGGGGGCTCAGAGCGGGGTGGGAGGGTGGGGGAGAGGCTTGCTGCTGCTCCCCAGCCTGGGCCTGGCCGGTGAGCACCCCCAGGGAGGGCTCTGCTCCGCGGGAAGGAGTCTGCTGCCTGTCCCTGTCCCGGGGCCCAGCTCATCTGCCGGCCAGAGCAGGGGGCCTGGAGGAGCCCCGGGGGAGAAGCCCCCACTCCGCTCCTCACCAGCTTTCTGGGGTTTACATTTCTTAAGGCTGAATAATCTCCATTGTGTGTAAGTACATTGTTTATCCTCTTACTTGCTGATGGACATTTTGGTTGCTTCCCTGTGTTGGCTATTATGAATAATGTTGAAATGACCATGAGGGTACAGATATCTTTGAGATACTCGTTTTATTTCCCTTGTATATATACGGAAATGGGATTGCTATAGCATATGGGAGTTCTCTGTGTAATGTAATATATATATTTTTAAATTTCTTTATTGATTAAGGTATCACATATTTGTCCTTATCCCGCTATTCCCATATCAAACCCCTTCCCACACATGTCCCCACCCCCCTGTTGTCTGTGACCACTGGTTAGGCTTATATGCATGCACACAAGTCCTTTGGTTGATCTTTCCCCCTTACCCCTCCCCTCCCCTACCTTCTCTCTGAGCTCTGAGGTTTGACAGTCTGATCGATGCTGCCCTGTCTCCGGGTCTGTTTTTGTTCATCAGTTTATGTTATTCATTATTTTCCCTAGATGAGTGAGATCATGTGATACTAGAAATACACTTATAAAAACCAAAAATGAGACAAGCAATAATGGTTATGCTGAGAGGCAAATGAATCAGTCTGTAGTGAGTTTGTTTTTGGGCCATTAGTTCTTTTGAGTCCCAATTTCAATGTCAAACAGTTCCTTATGTGTACATGTCAGCAATGATATTTCAGTTCTGGATGGTGGACAAATGGTGGTAATGCAGGTCCGACCCTCTCTGTTTTGGTCCTGGGCAACCTGCAGTGATGCACAGCTGCTGACTGCTAGTATGGCAAGGCGTCATCAGCATCTTCCATCTCTGGACTGTTTCTCTTCTGTCTTCATGGCTGGAGCAGTCCTGTCAATTCCTCTCTGTTGCAGGAATCCACATGGTCTTGGAGTTGTTTTCTGAAAATATACAGACATATTCTTGACAAAAAGTTAATAAAGGAATGTTTTCTGTAAATTTGACTTGGGATCCTTTTTCATTTTTTGCCCAAACAATTTTCCTTTGGCTTGTTTTGACACCATGTGTGTTTTTCATGGGTGTCTTGCTGTTAGCCTTACAAATGAAAGTTAATTTTCTAAAGTAAAATTTTTCTAGATGTAATTTCCTTACAGGATATTTTTCCTTACATAATATTCTTCTACTATCCCCCCTTTTTTAATTTAAATATTAGGGGGTTTTTGGAAATTTTATAATGTAGTCTTGATAGCTCTTAAATTTTAATTTTTTGCACTAAAATATGACTGTTTTAGGTTCATTACATGTTATGCAATTTTACCATGAGATGAACTACCAATAAATACTTTAGTTATATGTAATTTAATATTGATCCAAGGAAAAACAGCTTAGCATGAACAGTGGGCCCACCTCTATTGCCTGAGGGGAACCTACCTGGAGAAAAGAGAATGTCTCAGTCTTTATCCTCCTGGATCTGTCAGCAACATTTGCCACTTGTAAAAAATTACATTTATTGCGGTGACGTTGATGAATAAAATTGTATAGGTTTCAAGTGAACAGTTCTGTGATACATCATCTGTGTAGTCCATTGTGTGTTTAGCACCCAGAGTCAAGTCTTGATCCATCACCATATATTTGATCCCCTTTACCCTTTACTATCCCCCACGCCCTTCTCACTGACTTATATTTCTTATTGAATACTGAATATCTCTTCTTGAATGTCATATGTGTAACATACAAAATATTGATTGTATGACCTTTTTCCCTTATTTATTTTTCCCAAAATTATTTTCATCTAATTTAATGAAAGCACAAATATTCTTATCCCTCAGGAAAACAAACAAACAAGAAAGGACTTAAAATCAGCTTTAATTCCTTTCTCACACTCTTTACACTTAGTGGGCAATTTCTATAGAAGTTAAATTATACCTAGAACCCTAATCATTTCCCCTGCAGCTGTCACAGTGCAAGCCAACATTATGTTTTTTTCCTAGATTATTACAATAGACTAAGCTCCAGATGTAGCCACAACACAACAATTTTCAGCATAAGTTAGAACTAGTCACTCCTCTGCTCAAAACTAAGAGCTTTCATCACCAGGAGTGCGAGCCAGACACCTTACAACGTCTGCAAGTCCCATAAGGTCTTTGCCATCCCTCCACCTCCCCTCTTCCCTTTCTCTCTTGTCGGTTGCTCTTATCCTGCCAAACTGATTTCCCTTAAGCCCAACAGGCAGAGCCTATTCCCATGGAACTGACACTCGCTGTGACCTTTGACTAAATGCTACTTGCTCTGATATTTAACAGTTCCCTCCTTCACTTCCCTTTTGTTCTGTTGTCCTGTGAGACTTTGCTAAGTCCTCTATTTAATTTTAATAATCTTTTACTTGCTTTGTAAGCATGTTCTCTGTACCACTTTTTGCCATTACAAAAGAGCATACATTTAATTTGTTTATGAGTTTATTCACTATCTCCTGACATGAAAAAACATGTTCCATGAAAGTAATAATGTTTGTTTTCTTTGTCCTTATTCCCTGGTATTTAGAATTTTGCATAGCATATCTGTTAATGTATGTAAAGCTTCGTGCCTTGCCAGATACAGTTAGTAGTATTTGTTGTCATACACTGATAAAATATCTGGCTACTATGTTATATTTTTTTTCCTTTAAAATGTCCCATGGCTACCTATAGCCTTTGTGTTCAAATGCAAATTCCTAAACTCCAGACCACCACTTTCTGATTCTTACATTCCCATCTGGTTCCTTTGTGGAGAGTGGCTACAGGGTTTGGACAGGTTCAAACCTCGGACTAATGAGAGGGCACAGTCCTCTCATGGCCACGTGCAAGTCCCAACTTGGAGGGCAGAACCCTCCTAGTACAATTATAGCCAATAGCTATAGTTGTAAGCTTGAACCTATGGTCCAAACACGTGGCCCCACGTGCCTGAGTGATGTGGACTTGGTAGAGTTCAGGTGCATGTAATTGAGTAGGATCAAAACCCACAAAAATGTTATAAACATCTTGACCACACCCTTACTTTGCCTCGTGGCATCTGGCTGTACAATAAAGACACGGCTTGTAGTCTGTGGCGCTGTCGCTAGCTCTCCATCACAGAGGACAGTGTCCCACCAAGACCCAGCTTTCATGCTCTTGTCTGTCTTTTCTCAATCCTTCACCGTCCCCACTCAGGTTCACCCTTGGCCATGCTGGCGTGGTACATTACTTGACTCCACTTACTGTTTCCTCCTACTATACAGAGAATTACTTGGAATTTTCCTCAGCTAGATTATTTTATTTCACACTTTCTTTACACGCAGACACACACACACACATACATATACGCACACATATCCTTTTGGGGAGGCTATTTTTATGTTTTAATAATTATTATAAAATTATATAAAATAATGATTCACATATATGAGAACTTTAAAGAATATAAAATGAATTTTCAAGCACACACCCTCAGATTAAGAAATATGTTTTCATTAGCTTAAAAGCCTTCACTGTCTTTCAGATTATAGTTGTTCTATTCCCTGCCTCACCTCTTCTCAGTGATAGAACAAACTTTAATTATTTATTAAGACTTTTCTTACTTTATCTTTAAATAGTTTTTCCAGATATCTATTTAGACTTAACTAATATATTGTTTAAATTTTCTTCTTTTAAAACTTTTTAATATGAAATTGCATATCCTGTACCAGAGTTCTCTTTGAATGTGAAGGAAAATGGAGATAGATCAGGAAATAACAAAACCAGCCGGGCCACAGTGGCTCAGGGGTTGACTTATGAACCAGGAGGTCACTGTTTGATTCCTGGTCAGGGCACATGCCCTGCTTGCGGGCTAGATCCCTGATCATGCAGGAGGCAGGCAATCAATGATTTTCTCTCATCATCTATGTTTCTATCTCTCTCTCTCTCTCCCCCCCCTCTGAAATCAATAAAAATATATTTTTTAAAAAGAGACAATAAAAACAACTAGGTGATGTAACAAGATGGGATGAGCCCAAGGAACAGATGAGCCCATCTCTTTCTATATAATGGTTTGGATGTTCCTTTGCTGCTCATACTATTCTGGAGAGGAGGCCTCAGTCATCCTTTCTCCATGCTCAAGTGACATGTGTTAACTTACCCACTTCCAGCCCTACTTCAGCCTGAGCCAGAATCCCAAACATTGGCACTTTCTTTACCCTGTAAAAGAAGGTTAGCTACACTGGGAAAATATGCCTCCTTTTCAAGCTTAAATGCAATTAGAAATGGATTGTGATTTTTAACTGACACACACTGAGTAGCCAGATTATTATGATCAGCTGATGTTTGTAGGCAAATTAGCCGTACACTGCATCGCATGGGATATGGAAGCCAAAGCCCTGTTCAAACACCTTTGCTTTCTGCAGTTACCAAGATAAAACGTCTCCAGTTCGCACAGGAACACAAGGATTGGATAGCTGAACATTGGAAAAGGTCATGTGGTCTGATGAATCACATTTGCAGTTGCATCATGCAGATGACAGAGAGAGAATTTGACAGAAACAGCATGAAAGCATGCACATACAACCCTTCAAGCTGGTGGGGGCAGTGTTATGGTTTGGGGCATGTTTTCCTGGCATGATTTGGGCCCTTTAATTCGTGTGGAACAACATCTGAATAGCACAACATACCTAAGTATCGTTAATCCTGTCATGTTGATGGCATATCCCAAAGGAGATGGCTTCTTCCAACAAGACAATGCACCATGCCACGGTGTTTGTATTGTGCAGGAGTGGTTTCAAGAACGTGAGGGAGACTTTACCTTGCTTAGGTGGCCCCCACAATCACCAGATCTCAATCCAATTGAACATTTGTGGGACGAAGTTAAAAGAGACATCATGCAGCTAGTTCCACAACCATCAAACCTCACAGAACTGGACAGTGCTATTCATCAGGCATGGTGTCAGATTCCTCACATCACCTTTCAACATCTCGTGGAGTCAATGCCAAGAAGAATCACCGCAGTATTGAAGGCAAAAGGTGGCCCAGCGAAGTACTGATTGATGGATGGTCATAATAATCTGGCCACTCAGTATATCCATCTCTCTGACAAAATTACAGCCCCCCCCACGTCTCCCCAACAGGCCTAGTTTATTGTTTGGCACACAGTTGGTGCTCAATAAATGCTTGCTAAATGAATAAAGGAAAGGAGGAAAGAATGAAAGCCAACTGCAAAATATTACAATCTAAACAGATTTCCCCCAATAACTGGTAATATAGGGCAACTGTTCACAGATTTAATATTGCATTCCTGGATTCACATCTCACATCCTCTGCTTTCTGACTCTGTGACTTTGCACAAGTTTCTATTGTTCCTGGTGCAATCCACTCAGCTATAAAAAACAGAGATAATAACACAACCTACCTCATTGAATTGTTATGAAAATTAGATGAGTATAGTGCTTGTTACAAGGTTAGCAAAAATATATATTATCAGAAGCCATTATGGAATGGTATACAAGTAAATCTACTCTGTGTTTCTATTTTTAAATATCACATTTTTAAAACTAATTTGCCTGTACTCATTTGTTTTCCTTGCGTGCAAGGAAATGTTTTATCTATCTGGATTCTTAACACACTTCAGCCAAATTAATTAGGAAAGATGTTCCCTTCACTACGTTAATAACAGTAAGTCACACTATAGAAATTTGAATGACCTTACCAATTTTTTCCTGAAATTGGCAGCAGAGTGTATTATATAGAGTAAGAGTTTCCTCTGAAACATAACTATGGAAGCCTTTTTTTTTAGCTATTTTGTGTTTTCAAGAAATGTATATTTCTTTCTTGAACACAACTTTTCAGCTGGCAGCCAGAAAAAATCTTACTGCAGTAAAATATTTAAGATTAAGATTTTTGGTCTGGTTCTGCATAATCTAATATTTATATATTCTGCACAAATTGTAGCCACTTCATCAATGTCCTATTATTTTTTCTTTTAACAATGCAATGACAGTGATTAATTTCTAAAGACTGGTAAACAAAAAACCTTACGTTGAAAGTGATTAAAAATGAGCTCCATACTGCATGAGGGCTGACAAATTAATACACACACTAATGCACCCCACATACTCTATGAATGCAATGATCTGTATACCTAAATATTCCTATAGAAACAATAGAAAACAAGATAATGTGCTCTGCTATATTCTGATAAATATATATTCCCTACAACTGGATACATTTAATTATTAACAGAGTGGATGTTAGTGATCACAAATATCAAAAGTATTGGTTCTAAAGTAATGATTTCAATATAAAATAAAGCACACATGATTTATTCTTTAAAGATTTTTTTATAAAATGCTTATTTTTCATTTGATGATTATGCTAAATCTATCTATAATAAAATTTATAATAAAATCAGGGTTGAATTATTTCATCAAAGGCAAATCAAGTCAGAACACAATTGGCAATTCATTTACCTTTCTTAAGGGTATTTTTCCTAGTGATTTTAGTGTGACCAAATTACTGTGTTTTTATAAACAGCTCATGATTAGACCTTTGAAATAAACCATGACAATCAAGCAGCTGTTTTTCTATGATGTGTTTCTGGTGTACAGATCTAACTCATCACGTATTGAACAACCAAACAAGAGCACGCAGGGATAGCTTTGTTGCCAGGGGCTTTGTAATAGTATTATAAAAAAGAGAACAGTGGTGTCCCACAACAGGGGATTAATTTTCAGTTAAACTCTATGCAATAGTAATGAGAGAGAGAGAGAGAGAGAGAGAGAGAGAGAGAGAGAGAGAGAGAGAGAGAGAGAGAGAGGGAGAGGGAGAGAGAGAGGGAGGGAGAGGGAGAGAGAGACTGCCGTAGGAGGACCACGAATTCTATGAAAGAAAGGTTATACAATCAAAATAAATTTATTTACAAAGACTGAACAATTACTCCAAACCTTCTCCAGGATATCAAATTAAAACTAGGCATGCAGTATAAACTTTGAACAAAATATTGCAAAAACACTTAGGCAACAATGTGGAAGATGGAACCTTAGGTCCTACCAAACCATGTGCTAGAAACATGCAAAAGTGGTTTCAGAACAATCAGCCAAGAGGCTCATTTCTAGAAACTAAAGAAGACATATACATAGTTTGTACAAGAAAAATAAACATTATACAGGATTGCTTAAATATCAGCTATAAAAGTTAACTTTTATTCTCTCGGAAGTTAATAAGCAATTTGTCAAAATCATTTGTATGCTCCCTTGGTTAAACTTACTTCATTAAAGGTTTTGAAACGTGGAAATTTATTATCTAAATGTATATGTGAATAGAATACAAACTATGGGCTCGTAGATATTTTGAAAAAGCAGATGTTTGGACCATGATTGTCTTACTTGCTTTATATCGCCAGTTAAACAATTTGAAACATGAGTTAAAGACTAGTAAACAGTGAACTCAGGTTCTTTTTTCTCTCTGAACACTCAGTTGTATGACATTCCTATGTACTCCCGATTTGTATGGCTGATGTGCCGTTTAGATTCACTTTGTCTAATATAGTAGCCATTACCTATATGTGGCAGCTGAGCACTTGAGGAACGGATTTTAATTAATCTTCATTTAAAAACTAGTGTAAAATATACTTTTTAAAAGCACAATATTATTGTTATGACATTTGTCGTTAGCCATTATCACATCTAAGATGTTAATTTTGTATCTGTTGTGTAAGGTCCCAGCCTGTTGACAGTGATGCTAGAAATGCCTGAGGCACTTCCTGAGCTGTCTTACGTAGTGAACCCCCTCAGATATTCCCCTCATCTGGCTGACTCAGCCCTGTGGTTGCTGTTGTTGTTATTGCAGGATGCACTTCAACAAAAAAACATTAGGGAACTTTGGGGGACAAATTGTCGGTTGTATATCCTACCTAATAGTAATAACATTAAATGTAAATGAATTAAACACCCCAATTAAAACACAGAAATAAGAAAAATAGATTAAATAATATTAACTGACTTTTTGCAGTCCGCAATAAACATAGTACTTTTTAAATAATATATTTTATTGATTTTTTTTACAGAGAGGAAGGGAGGTAGAGAGGAATAGAGAGTTAGAAACATAGATAAGAGAGAAACATCAATTCAGCTGCCTCCTGCATACTCCCTACTGGCGGTGTGCCCGCAACCAAGGTACATGCCCTTGGTCAGAATCGAACCTGGGACCCTTCAGTCCGCAGGCTGAGGCTCTATCCACTGAGCCAAACCGGATAGAGGGCAAACACAGTACTTTTAAAATACAATGGGAAAAGATATACCTTGGAAAATTTGACTATACTTATATCAAGCAAAATGTACTGTAAAACAAACAAAAAAGTTATTAGAGATAAAGAGAACTTAATAATAATAAAAGAGTAATCCATTATCAAAAAATAAATTTAAACATATATGCACCTAATATTAGAGCCCCAAAATATATAAATAAGAAGCTGATGAAACTGTGGAGAGAAATATGCAATTTGATAATGACAGATGGAAATGTGATTGCCTTAATTTCAATAATGATTAGCACAAGTAAAAGATCAACAAAGAAGTAAAAGACTTGAACACCTTTACAATCTAAGTAAATATAGCCAACACACAGGGTGGGGTAAAAGGACATTTACAGTTGTATATGTGAAACAGAGTTTTATTCTAGTATTATTTATTGATTAGTTAATTTATTTGTATTAGGACTATAAATCTACATTTGCCCCACCTTGTTTATAGAACATTCTACCGAACAGCAGAATGCACTTTTTTTTTTCAAGTGCACGTGGTACATTCTCTGGGGTAGACCATATATTAGGCTACAGTACATATTTTCATAATTTAAAAAGTTGAAATCATACAGAGTATGTTCTCCAACCACAAGAAAATAAAACTATAACACAATAGGTAAGTGAAATGTGGAAATTTAAGGATATATAAATAGCAACTTTTTCTAAACAAGCAATGGACCAAAGAGAAATAATAATGGACATTAGAAAATACATTAACATGAATGAAAACTTAAACACAATATGCCAAAACAATATGAGATATAGCCAAAGAAGTACTTAGAAGGAAATTATAGCTGAAAATGACAATTTAAAAAAAGATCTATATTAAATCAGTAATATAATCCTTCACCTTCAGAAACTAATAAAATGAGCAATATTTAAACATTTCTAGGAAATTCATAATAACTTTGAACAATTCAAAAGAATTGCTAAATTTAGTCACCTGAAAAAATTTAGTATCTACCTATAATATTTCAGTTTTTTCAATAGGATATAACTTATAATCTTGGATAGGTATAAAATGACTTTGATTCTTGCACAAAAAGAAAATTATTTTTATAAAGAAATGATCAAATAATTTATTTTAATTATGAAAATTTGTTAGAAACTAAAAGGATACTAAAACAGAAATTTTGCACACAGTTATATTCAGTTAAGCCACTAAACAACTAACAATAACATTATCTTTATAGCAATATCAAAAATGAGTTGTATGAGGCTCAGTTCTTTTTTCACATAAATTTTGTCTTCAAAACTTTCAGATTTACCACAAATGTTGTCAATATATAGTATATGAATGTCAAACTAGTGGGTATTATTTTTTTTAAAGAATAATCTCATTTTAACATAATTTATTTTCTATTACAATTTAGAGTTCTCCAAAGCTTTCAGAGAACTTATATTTACCATCCTGCTTAGGTATGAGCTAAATATAAAACTGAAGAAATGAAAACACTTCTGTGTAACTTACCTAGACATATAAAATAGAAGTTGAAATTAAAATGTTTTATAATATGAAAAATAAAATCTATAGATACTTCTAACTAGGAATCAACATTACAATTTTTAATTGTAATCAACAGTGTTATGTAAATTGGCTACAAAATTAAAACAATATATATAAAATAATACCATTTTTATTAGCTAGTTACATAAAAAAGCTTTGCATACTATTGAAATTAAGTTGGTATTAATCTCAATTTTATTATCTTTGTTGTTAAAAGTATTACAGATGTCCCTCATTTTTCCCCATTGATCCCCTCCGCCCCACTCCTGCCATCCTCCCAGACCTTCATTGCATTACTGTCTATGTCCATGGATTATGCATATATGCATATCAGTTCTTTGGTTAATGTGTAACTGCTCCCCTCTACCCCACCCTCCACCTTCCATCTGAGACTCATCAGTCTGTTGCATGCTTCCATGTCTCTGGATCTATTTGGTTTGTCAATTTATTTTGTTCAATAGATCCCACATATAAGCGAGATAATGTGATATTTGTCTTTCTCTGATTGGTTTATTTTGTTTAGCATAATACTCTCCAGGTCCCTCCATGTTGTCTCAAAGATCCTTCTTTTTCAAAGTATCTGTGTGTTTTTTAAATTTAAGTTTTTTATTGTTTAAAGTATTACATAAGTCTCATTTTCCCCCCATTGACCTCTCCCTGGCCGCCCTCATACCTGAGCATGTGCCCTCACCCCCTACTATCTGTGTCCCTTGGTTATGCTCATATGCATGCAATACAAGTCTTTTGGTTGATCTCTTACCCCGTTACTCCATGCCTTCCTTCAAAGGTTGGAAAGTCTGTTTGATGTTTCTATGACTCTGGTTCTATTTTGGTTCATCAGTTTATGTTGTTCATTATATTCTGCAAATGAGGTGAGATCATGTGATATTTATCTTTCTCTGACTGGCTTATTGTGCTTAGCATAATGCTCTCCAGTTCCACCCATGCTGTTGCAAATAGTAAGAATTCCTTCTTTTTTACAGCAGCATAGTATTCCATTGTGTAGATGTACCATAGTTTTCTAATCCACTCATCTGCTGATGGGCACTCAAGCTGTTTCCAAATCTTAGCTATGGTAAATTGTGCTGCTATGAACATAGGGGTGCATATATCCTTTCTGATTGGTGTTTCTCGTTTCTTGGGATATATTCCTGGAAGTGGTATTACTGGGTCAAATGGGAGTTCCATTTGTAATTGATTAAGGAAACGCCATACCGTTTTCCACAGTGGTTGCACCAGTCTGCATTCCCACCAGCAGTGCACCTGGGTTCGTTTCTTTTTCTCTGCATCCTCTCAAGCACTTGTTGTTTGTTGATGATAGCCATTCTGACAGGTGTGAGATGGTGCCTCATTGTTGTTTTGATTTGCATTTCACAGATGATTAGTGAGTTTGAGCATGTTTTCATATGTGTCTTGGCCTTCTGTGTATCCTCTTTTCAAAAGTACCTATTTAGGTCCTTTGCCCATTTTTTTTAATTGGATTGTTTATCTTCCTTTTATTAAGTTGTATGAGTTCCCTATAAATATCGGAGATTAAACCCTTACCAGAGATAATAATGGCAAATATGTTCTCCATTGCAGTGGGCTTTCTTATTGTTTTGTTGAGGTTTCTTTTGCTGTGCAGAAGCTTTTTATTTTGATGTAGTCCCATGTGTTTATTTTCTCCTCAGTTTCCATTGCCGTAGGAGCTGTATCATTAAATTTGCTACAACAAATGTCTGCTATTTTGCTGCCTATGGTTTCCTCTAAGATTTTTATGGTTTCCCATCTTATGTTTAAGTCCTTTATCCATTTTGAGTTTATTTTTGTGTATGGTATAAGTTGGTGGTCTAGTTTAATTTTTTGCATGTATCTGTCCAATTTTCCCAACACCATTTATTGAAGGGACTGTCTTGACTCCATTGTATGTTCATGCCTCCTTTGTCAAATATTAATTGAGCATAATGGATTGTGTCGATTTCTGGGTTCTCTGTTCTATTCCATTGGTCTATATGTCTGTTCTTGTGTCAGTACCAGGCAGTTTTGAGAACAGTGGCTTTATAGGATAGCTTGACATCTGGTATTGTGATCCCTCCAACTTTGTTATTCTTTCTCAAGATTGCTACAGCTATTCAGAGTCTTTTTTTTTTTTTATTCCAGATGAATTTTTGGAAAGTTTGTGCTAGGTCTTTCAAGTATGTCATTGGTATTTTAATACTACCCAAAGAATCTATAGATTGCTTTGGGTAGTATGGACATTTTAATGATATTGATTCTACCAATCCATGAACAAGGTATATTCTTCCATTTGTTTATGTCTTCCTCTATCTCTTTTTTTCAGTGACCTGTAATTTTTCTGAATATAGGTCCTTTACTTCTTTGGTTAAATTTATTCCTAGATATTTTAATTTTATTGTTGCAATGGTAAATGGGATTAATTTTTTTAGTTTTTCTTTCTGTGAGTTCATTATGGGTGTATTAAAAAAGCCATAGATTTCTGGATGTTGATTTTGTATCATGCTACATTGCTGAATTCATTTATTAACTCTAGTAGTTTTTTGATGGAGTCGAATTTTCTATGTACAATATCATGTCATCTGTAAATAATGACAATTTTACTTCTCCTTTTCCAATTAGGATACCTTTTATTTTTTCTTCTCATCTGATTGCTATAGCTAGCACGTCTAGTATTATGTCGAACAGGAGTGTTGAAAGTGGGCATCCCTGTCTTGTTCCTGTTAGAGGAAATGGTTTTAGTTTTTACCCATTGAGTATGATGTTGGCTGTAGGTTTGTCATGTAAGGCTTTTATTATATTGAGGTATGACCCCTCTATTCCCACTTTGCTGAGAGTTTTTATCAGGAAAGGGTGTTGGATTTTATCAAATGCATTTTCTGCATCAATTGATATGATTATGTGATTTTTGTCTCTCTTTTTGTTTATGTGATGTATCATGTTTATTGATTTGTGGATATTGTACCATCCTTGCATTCCTGGAATAAATCCCACTTGGTCATGGTGTATGATCTTTCTAATGTAATGCTGAATCCAATTTACTAGAATTTTGTTGAGGATTTTAGCATCTACATTCATCAGGATATTGTCCTGTAATTCTCTTTCTTTGTAGTGTCTTTATCTGGTTTTGGATTAGGGTAATGCTGGCTTCATAGGAAGAGCTTGGAAGTGTGCCTTCCTCTTGAATATTCTGGAATAGTCTGAGAAAGATAGATTTTAGTTCTCCTTTGAATGTTTGGTTAAACTCCCCTATGAAGCTGTCTAACCCTGGGCTTTTGTTTGCTGAAAGTTTTTTTGGTGACTGCTTCAGTTTCCTCCTTAGTTATCAGCCTGTTGAGATTTTTTTATTCTTCTTGATTAAATTTTGTAAGGTCATATTTTTCTAGGAATATGTCCATTTCCTCTAGGTTGTTTTGTTTGTTGGAGTAGAGTTGTTCATAGTATTTTTTAACAATCCTTTGTATTTCTATGAGGTCTGTTGTTATTTCACCTCTTTCATTCCTGATTTTGTTTATTTGGGTCCTCTCTGCTTTTTAGTGAGTATGGCTAGAGGTTCATCAATCTTCTTTATCCTTTCAAAGAACTAGCACTTGTATTCATTGATCTTTTGTATTCTTTTTGTCTCTATGTTTTTTTATTTCTGCTCTGATCTTTATTATCTGCATCCTTCTGCTCACTCTGGGCTTTTCGTGGTGCTCTCTTTCTAATTCTTTAAGTTGTAGAGTTAGATAATTTATTACCAGTTTTTCTTGTGGTGTTTTTTTTTTTTTTTTGAGGTAGGCCTGTAATGCTATGGACTTCCCTCTCAGGACTGCTTTCACTGTGTCCCATAGGTTTTAAATTATTGTGTTTTCATTGTCACTTGTTTCCAGGATGTTTTTAAGTTCTTTTTTGATCTCTTTGGTAACCCAAAGCATGCTATTCAGCCTCCAAGTGTTTGAATGTTTTGATTGTTTTGATTGTAGTTGATTTCTAATTTTATGCCATTGTGGTCTAAGAAGATGCTTGATATGATTTCAATTTTCTTGAATTTGGAGAGACTTTGCCTGTGTCCCAATATGTGGTCTATCTTTGAAAACATTTCGTGTTCACTTGAGGAGAATGTATATTCTGTAGCTTTGGGGTGAAAAGATCTGAATTTGTCAATTAAGTCCATCTGATCTAGTGAGTCATTTAGGATTGATGTTTTTTTGCTGATTTTTTGTCTAAGGATTTATCCAGTGATGTCAGTGGGGTATTAAAGTCCCTTACTATGATCCTATTGCTGTCGATCTCTCTTTTGATATCTTCCAGAAGATTTTTTGTTTTAATGTATTTTGTTGCTCCTGCATTGGGTGCATATATTTTTACCAGAGTTATATCCTCTTGTTGTATCGATCCTTTAGTATTATGAAGTAGCCTTCCTTATTTCTTGTTATGGCCTTCACTTTGAAATCTATTTTGTCAGATATAACTATTGCTAGCCTGGCTTTTTCCATTTGTCTGAAAGATATTTTTCTATCCCTTCACTTTCAGTTCTAAGGTGGGTCTCTTGTAGACAGCATATATATGGGTTATGTTTTCTTACCCATTTGGCCGCTTGATGTCTTTAATTGGAGCATTTAGTCCATTTATGTTTAAAGTTATTATTGATAGGTACTTATTTGTAGCCATTATTATTTTTTGTGCCTGTGTTCCTTCTTCCCCCTTTTTCTTCCCCTTCTTTTTACAATAGTCCTTTTAGCATTTTTAGCATTGCTGGCTTGATAGTGATAAACTCCCTTAGCCTTTTTTTTTTTTTTTTTTTTTGTCTGTGAAGCTCCTGATTTCCCCTTCAGTTTTGAATGACAGCCTTTCTGGGTATAATATTCTTGGATTCAGTCCCTTGTTTTGCATCACTCGGTATACTTCCTTCCATGCCTTTTGGGCCTGATGTGTTTTTGTTAAGAAATCATTGGATAATCTAATGGGAGATCCCTTGCAGGTAATTTTCTGTCTCTTTCTTGTAGCCTTTAAGATTCTCTCTTTGTCATTGTTATTTGCCATTGTAATTATGACATGTCTTGGTGTGGGTCTTTTTGGGTTTATCTTATTTGGGACTGTCTATGCTTGTGTGACTTTTTTCTTCCCACTAGGGCAGCTGTTCCTTGGGCAGTCCCAGATGCTACTGCTCATGTGGCTTTTCACCAGGTTGTGTGCGGCTGCTGCTGCTGCTCCTCGGGCCACTGTAGCTTTTAGCGCTGTCACTAGCCATGGCTGCTCCTTGGGCAGTTGTGGGCGGTGGTTGCTCCTCGGGTGGTTGAGGCTGCCCTTAAATATTTTTTTATTGATTTCAAAGGGGAAGGAAGAGGGAGAGAGAGATAGAAACATCAGTGATGAGAGAGAATCCCTGTTTGGCTGCCTCCTGCATACCCACTACTGGGGATTGAGCCTGAAACCTGGGAAGGTGCCCTGACCAGGAATGGAACCATTCCTTCCTGCTTCATAGGTCGATGCTGTACACTGGCTGGGAAGATCCTTCTTTTTTACAGCTTCCTAGTATTCCATTGTGTAGATGTACCACACTTTTTTTTTAATCTACTCATGTACTGATGGGCACATCGACTGTTTTCAGATCTTAGCTATTGTAAATTGTGCTGCTATGAATATAGGGGTGCATATATTTTTTCTGATTTGTGTTTCAAGTTATTTATAATATATTCCTAGAACTGAAATCACTGGAACACATGGCAATTCCATTTTTAACTTTTATATTAAAATATATTAACCAATTCTTTAAAAAGGAAAAGAAAAAATTAATACTGATACATCGACATTTCTGTGAGTCCAAAAAGGCACTGGTGGTCCAGAACTACTGATTCTGAAACAGATTTAACCAATATCATACTTTTCTTTTTGGCCCATGTTGTTATAAGGAAATACATTTTAGGATATATTTTCATCAGGAAACAGATTACATGCAAGTTGATAGCATGAACTTTTGAATTGAGGTTCAATCAATTGTAAACTGTACGATGTTGAACCTCATTGAGTCTAGATGGAAATAATAGTTCATAGAATTGTTATTAGGATTTAATGCTGTATAAAATACTTAGTACTGTATTTAGCTCCCAGTGTCTTATATATAATGGCTAATCATAAGAATGATGACAGTAATAATTTAGACTGTGACCAGCCTATGCTCTATAAGTTTATGTGGTGGGTTTTTTGTTTTTTGTTTGGTTTTACATTCAATATTGTGGCATCCAAGGAGATAAATAATCTATCTTGCAGGATAAATAAAAAAATTAATAAATTAAAAAATAAAGTTGCTTTTCAACTTATTGAACTTTCCATTAAATTTTGATGTGAATCATAATTTGGTGACAATAAGGATAGTGAATGTTATTATCTTGAATAGATATAACATTGACATTTAGGAATGAAAATGCAGATTTAAATATTAAAGAAAATTAATCTTTAGTTTTAAATGTAGTTTTTTAATAGCCAATGAAAATTTTGTGTAAAATGAAGATGGGCTATAAGTATAAAGTAAGAGTCTGCTATTAAAAATTTAGTGTTGTGAAATATCTTCACAACTACAGAGGCCACAACTACAAATGAGCCCTATATATTCCTATTGGACAACACTGGAATATAAAATGCATTTCTGTATTGTCTAAAAATTATTGATGTGGTATTGATTTCTATCTTACTTAAGTATCACTTATGCTGTCAGTTGTAACTTAAAGATCATCAATGATACTTTGGTGAATTCCTCTGTACATTGCCAGCCACCTGGATCCAGAGGGCAGAAATTATTTAGAACAGTTGAATTATCATAGGATCTCTCAAGATTTTCAATTTCAATACTTCAAAATGATGTCAACTATATTATTTTAAACATTTTTAGTTATTCTCTTTGACAAATACAAAATCATCAAAATGGGAGTTGGCAGTTGTGTCATTTATCTGTTATGAAACTCTAAAAGCTGCAGTTAGCATTTCTGTTTTCCTTCTTGTTCTGAAGGGAACATTACAAGCATTTGTTGCTGTGAGGATTCTCCACAAGCCTCTCTTTTTAGTATTCTTAATGCAATTTGTATGTGCCTATGACATTCATATTAGTCCTTAGTCAATGATAATCCTTTCATTTTGAAACATGTAATCATTTTGTTTACTGCTGTGGGTTTTTAATAGATGTTTATTAGAAATTGCATGCAGTTTTAGAGTACTCAAAAGGTACACAAAAGTGCATATAAACCTAAAGGAAAACTCCTGAGTTAGCTATGGACAGGCTTTCCATTAAGCCACCAGGAGTGCTGGTAGCTGACAGCCTCTAGCTGTTTGGATCTTCAGATATAATGCATATTTTTTATAATTTTTATGTTCTGTTCTTGAAATTCACTTTCTACCCTATGATGGTTAGTTTCTGTGTAATCTTGTCTAGGTTATAGTATCAGACCTTAATCTAGGTGTTGCTCTGAAGGTATTTTGTAGCTGTGGTTAACTTCTAAAAGAAGGACTCTAAGCAAAGGAGATGACCTTTCATAGTGAGCTGAGACCTCATCCAATCATTTGAAGACTTCAAGGGTAAAAACTGCGGTTCCCAAGAGAAGTACTTCTTTCTCAACATTGCATCATGAACTCCTGGGTTTCCAGCATGATGGCCTCCTCCACGGAATTCAGACATGCCAGAGGCCACAACTACATAAGCCAATTTCTTCAAATAAATTAATAATTCATAAAATTAATCTAAACCTATTCAATAAATATTATATTTCATATATAATGTAAAATGTTCAAAATATAAATATATCAATTCTACTGGTTTTGTTTCCCTGTGGAACCCTGAATAATATACATCCCCTAGAAATAAAAGTATTTAAGTTGTTTTCCTTTTGATAAGGAAAGATGTGAACAGAAATATTGTCATATAATATCACAGTTCTTTGTAACTTAATATTTTTGTTATAAAAATGGTTTTGTCATATGGAAGCCTTGAAATGCTATGTCTGTGAAAGATTTCTTAAGAACATGGGATTATGCATCAAACATATTTGATTTACAAGAAACTATTATAAAAACACTTCTACAAAACAGTATATATTTGCAATGAGGAAAACTCAGCGCCATAATTTGGTATTTCTTCTTTTACTATTGAATTTATCCTTTAATTTTTGCCATTTCAATATATAGCATTGTCTCATGCTTCATTTTAAATTGGAAATGACTAATGTCTCAATCAATTATCTGGGTTAGCACATGTATCATCTCTCAAGATTTGCATGCTAAAATATAGAAATGAAATTCAAATGCTCCATTCAACTATAGATTTCTCTATAGATGTTTAACTTGGTGCACTGGGCACAAAGTAGTAGGATATTTGAACCTGCATATTTGTTTGTATTCTTCAAGAGGCTGGCAACAATGCAATACTAGCAGAAGCGGACAACTAAATTGACTTTTAAAGAATAAGCAAGAAATATGTACTGAAGTCAATACAACATATGGTAAAGAAAATATGGGCAGGCTTATTCTAGCTTAGAATATCTTTGAAAATGAATATAAAAGTGTAGTTGAAATCTCATGACTGATCACTAGAGGTGGTCCTCAAAATATGAAAGTAGGCTGAGGCAAAGGACTCTCTAGACTCTAGAGTCTAGAGGATTTCTATGGATGCGCTGGAAAGAAATGTGATCTAGTTTGGAATTGATCCTGATTGATTTAGCTTCATGGGAATAAGGTCTATTCCTCCTGCAGGGTGGTGGTGGTGTGTGTGGCGGGGATTGGAGGGGCAGAAGGAAGGCAGTTTTGAGTTTAATTGAGAGGTTAAGTCAGGGGTCCTCAAACTACGGCCCACCGAGGACATTTACCCGGCCCGCCGGGTGTTTTTGCCACCGCTGCCTGTCCTGCTTAGCAGCTGACTCGTCCGGGGCCCACAGTGCGCATGTGTGGAATTTTTTTTTTTTAAACTATAGTCCGGCCCTCCAACAGTCTGAGGGACAGTGAACTGGCCCCCTGTTTAAAAAGTTTGAGGGCCCCTGGGTTAAGTGAATCATCTCAAGGTTCATTTTTGGGGAAGACACTATTCTTGGCTATGCAGTTAAAAATGTAACTAATCAGTCTCAGGGTGCTCAAACCCTGCATATTTCAAATAAATGACTAACCTTTGATCAACTCCTATGAGGTTAGCTCTGAACTCTCTGAAAAAAGGTCTTGTCTGGTAAGAGTGTCTTTGTACTAGTATACCTGAGACCTTAGGCCACATCAAATAGTTTATGCTAAGTAATGTTATTTAGAATGAACATCTGATGTTCTTACTTGAGACCCCCATATACATGTATAGTTTGACCTCTTTGGGTTAATGGGACTCAAGACTAAGTAGCCAAAGTCACTTATGTAACACTCCATGTCTACATGAGGACGGCCAACAAAATCCTGGACACAAAAGCTTGAAGCGAGCTTCCTGGTTGGAAACACCTTCTAAATGTTGACTTGCCACTACTGAGAGAAGGGAAGAACAACTGGAATCCCATGCATCGTTTCTCTTGGGCGCCACGCTATGAAACCATTTTTTTTGGCTGATTTTATTCTTTTATTCTGTATCCCTTTGCTATAATTAACCACAGTTATGAGAGAAACAGCTTTCCTTTTCCAAGTTTTTTTAATTCTAGCAAATTATCAAAACTGACAATATTCTTGAGGTTCCCTGACACATTGAATCAGTGACACTGTAATAGTCCTTAACATGCAAAAAAAAAACTGAGTGAAAATGAATAAAACATTTCACCATCCCACCTTGGTAGGGAGAATATGCTAACAATAGATTATGGACCAAGAGATGTGCCAGTTGTACAAGAATAATTGGATCTTCTCAATATCACAGCGAAGTGGTATAGACCACCAAGAATAAGAGTTCAGCTATTTAGCTGTTTCTGAAAAAATAAATTTCAGGTACAATAATGCTCCTCATTGGTTCTATTGGTATTCTTAATAGTAACTGGCATTTATCAAGTGCCTATTATTATATATATTTTTTCCATTAACTTTGACCATTAAGTTTTTTTATTGTTTAAAGTATTACAAATAGTAGTACATATGTCTCCTTTTTTTTTTTTTTCCAATTGACCTTCCCCCAGCCTCCCCTACCCCCCGGCACATTAATTCCCTTTGAGGTTTCCTGACTTTGATTCCTCCAGCTATCACTACCACACTGGAGCTGATACTGCAAACAACCGGGATTTTAGTCTCCGTAGTCTAGATAAAGAAAGTGAAGAAGAAAGGGGGAAATGACTTACCCCAAATTACTTACACAGCTAATATATGACAAAATAAGGGTTTGAAATCATGTGATTCTGGATTTTTTTTCATGTTGCATGACACATACATAACAAACATTTTCAATTTTTTTGTTCCCTGTACTTTCTTCATGTTTTGTAAAATCCTTGTTGAAATGGAACATCAGTTGTACAGAATCCTACAGTTTTGGCTGTGACAGAGCTTGCTAAAACTGTTTTAACATTGGAAATACACATCTTTGGGGACTAGCTGGTGATAACAGCTGGAAGAATCAAAGTCAGAGAATCTCAAAGGACAAAGCTCAAAGGGACAAAGCAATGGGCCAAACTGATTGTAGATGTCCATCTGTTGTAATTTGCTTTTACTCTGTTGTATAATAGACATAAGGTGGCGATTGGCACATTGACTATAGTTTTTCAACCCCTTCTCTGGGGAAAGTGGTAGAGTGATCAATGGTTAGATCAGGGACAGAGGCTTCTATTCACAGTTCACATTCTACTTATCTGGATGTGGTAGAAAGATTTAGAGTGAAATTTCAGACACAAAGGTTCATTGGTTATAAAATGGGTCACTGAGAGTTCAAAGTACACACAGGGGAGAAAGCCCCACATGCCACATGTCTTAATATCCTTCCTATATCAGGTGTCTTAGGACAAGTGATTCCTCTTTTCATGACTTATCACAGAGCAATACTAAGTCTCTGGAAACTTCTGATTTTATACTAAAAATTTATTTCTGGCCCAAAGAATTGAGTTCTATCTGAAGAGGTATAGTGCACCTGTATTTTGTGTCCTCTTTTAGTAGAAGACTATTGACTATAATATGAATTGAGGGCCACAAGCAGAATACCCTTCTTTATTTTAGTTTTTCAATGAAGGAAAATGAATAAAAAGATAGATCAGGTCTCAATTAATTTAATGTAGCAAGCAATATTATTCATATTGGAGCTTGCCAAGAGAGAGATAATAGAGAATGAGATCCTAGACACTAATTTTTTTATCCTTATCTTTTAGCATCAACACAAAATCAAGAAGGTGAAAAAAGTGATACATTAAAACGTAAGATGCTGCTTATACAACCCTGCACAATCTGAGTGAATCTGAAATTCTCCTTTCAATGATGCCCTGGTTCACAATCTATGAGGACATCATTTTCTAAATCCAGGTCTTTCTCAGACAAACAGGTATCTCAGAGCAGAGATCCATAGAAAGGAAATCAGAACTGGAGTCATTCTCAGATTTTCTGCTTTGCCTATCCATGAGAATTAAACAATGATGGATCTTCCTCACTAGTTGGTGGTATGAGATATACAGAAAAGATTATTGGTTGGTTTTAGAGGTAGGGCTTCTGAATCCAAATTTGTATAAAATAACTACCCTACGTATTAGACTCCTTCTTTGAAAGAATGTGCAACCTATGAAAGTCACAAGTTTTTGTGATCATTTACTAAGATAATGTGGATTAAAAACATAATATATGGTGCATCATTGAATGTAAATGAACCTTGTTCTTGCCATGGAATTTTTGACTTTATATCCTAATCCCCAGAGCTCTTGGGGTCCATTATTGTAAGATTCTGTTGCCAGTGGACCACTCTCTTTAGCCTCCTTCCTATAATATTTCCATGTGTGGTCCTCATTGTTTCCAGCTTGGAGAGCTCATCTGAAAGCAGCTGACGTGCCCCCGAAATGGAATTCTCTCAGCAACACTTGATTAATGTCATTTTATCTTCCTTGTAGTCATCTTCTTTATATGGCCTATGCATTTCTGGGGTCCCATTGCGGCCTAGTGTTGACATGGGAGTGGGAATTCAGAAGAAAGAGGATGTGACATAAGACCTTTGGGTAATAGGTCTGTGGGGACTAATACCTTGGCCAGACCTTCCAGGCCCATCGGTCCCTGTTCTGCTTCTGGCTAAAGCTTGTATCTTCTGTCTCCTCAGCCCGGTGAGCAAGCTTCTTGTTCATTGCAACTTTCTACAACAATGACACTAAGATCCCTGATGTTAAAGTGTTATATCTTCCCTGTGGGAGCGGAACATCTCTTCTCCTGTGCAGAGAACCTGTGGAAGATGCTGTTCCTCTTGGTCCCTTTGACTTTCATAGCTTCTCTGAATCAATCTATACTTGACCACTCTACATCCGGGTTTCACTGTTTTGGACAGAACTACCCCTCAATTTCACTAGTATGTTTTTACCACCACTGCTGGGTGCCTCTCTGAGACGACAGCCCTTGTTACCACTGGGATCCCACATTCATTATGGCCTGTTTTTTGACCCACTTATTGCTTTGCCTCCTTTACTTCCAGCACACACTCAGGCACTGGGACCTGTTTCCCAAAGAGACCTTCCTTTTTATCTAGACTTCACTCTCCCAGGATATCAATCTTTCACCATACTTGACTCACTTCCCTGATTCCACTCATTTGACTTTCAACCCATCTGCAATACCAGTGCTCTCTACTATACCACCACTAGACTCTGTTTTATCTCTGATTCAATCTGACTTGATTCTAATACAAATAAACGCTTAACCAGAGAGCTCATCTCTAGATAGCCCCTGTTATTTGATCCTTCATGTTTTTGCTATCTCAGATATAGACTGTATGTCTGCTCATGTCCACCTCGTTCTGATGGTAGACATCTACTAAGGAATTGGTCCATAATCATTTTTTTAATTCTGGGCTCTCCTGAAAGGACTCGTTTCTCCCATTCTGGAGGCTTTATTTTCCCCACTCTGAAAATCTCTAGATGCTTCTATACCCTTTTCTTCAGCACTGATGACCAGGAGCTCTTGGAAATACAAATTTTAAAGAGTGAATTTCTGCATTTTGCAGGACAAATAAAATAAGAACAGATAAGTTTTCAAATAACTGGGGCTACTATGAACTGATTTTTTAGATACTAGAATGACTTGGTGGGTGGCAAGACTCAAACCCTCCCCCAATAGTTCTGGAGAACTGAGGGAAAAATGGGGAAGAGAAAATAATCCAGGATTCCAGGTCCATCAGAATGATTTTAGTATATCCAGCGCTCTAATGTTCGGCCATTTCTTTTGGTGGGTGGAGGGTGTTGTTATTTTTGTTCTTGTTGGGAGTATGATATCTCTTCTGTTCAGCCAGTAAATGCTATACATTGACTTACAAGGGGACAATTGCAAAGAAAATGGTTTAATCCAGGTAGAGAAAAGCTATTAGTTTTCAAGTTAATGATCCTCTGAGGAGGATGGTATCTGTTTCTCATAAGCAGAAATATTACTTTACCCCAATATATGTGTTTAATTAATAGCAGAATGCTGTCTGATGTGTGTATACCATGTTTAGTAAGCAGGCTTAGAATATAGGAGTTTTGACTTGGTAAAACAAAGGGATTAACTTTATCTCATATTGAGTCCTGCTTTGGTTTCTGAAAATAACCAGGACGTATGTGAGGTTTACAGTTGCATTCAATATCCATATCATCATCCTGTATTACTTCATTTGCACCTGTACAGATATCCTATTTCTAAAATCCCTTATTTTTTTACTTTATTTCATGACCCAGAGATTCCACTCCTAAGTATATATACAGAAATATTTTAAAAACATATAGCTACACACAAGCATGTATTTAATTATTTATAGAAACATTTTATAGTAATAAAAAATAGAAGCAATCCTTATGTCTATCAATTGATGATTGGATAAACAAAAAATGATGTATGTATGAATTGAATATTATTCAATCATGAAAAAGATCAAGTACTAACACATGCAACATCACTGATGAACCTTGAAAACATTATGCTAATTGAAAAAAAAAACAGTCAAAAGACCACATACTATTTGATTCTATTTATATGCAATGCCCAGAATAAGAAAATCTATAGAGAAAAAAAAATAGTTTATTGTTTATCAGAGGATGGGGTGAGAGCAGGGAATAAGATGTAAATGTTAATAGCTATGGGAACTTATTTTTGAGGTAATGAAAATATGCTGGGATTAGGTAACTGTGATTTTTGTACTAAATTTTGAATATACAAAACCTCTCTGAATAGTATGCTTTAAAGAGTTAAATTTTATGGCATGTGAATTATATACCAATAAAAATATTATTCCACAACAAAATCATGTAAAAGAAATTAGGATGAATACAAAGACAGTGTTTTGCATAAAGAATCAAAATGAAGACTTTTTTAAATTCAATGCAAGACTCATTAAGCTTCTTTTGGAAATATTGCATTATTTGAAAATTTATAAATAGATCAATAAAACAGAAAAAAGCTACTATGAAACACGAACAACTTTGAAAGGTGGGAAAACCCTTAGAAATAAATGAAAAAATTGATCCTTCAAAATAAATAAATTGAGGAAACTAGATGGGAAAATATATTATTAAATTCATATCTAGCACCATATGCAAAATGCATTTCTGATAAGTTATAGATCAAAAGCAAAAAAAACAAGCTAATTGTCAATGAACACGTCCCCAAATGTAGGTTAAGAAATATAAAATAAGGCACGAAGAGAAACAATCATAAAGGGATATAGTGATAAAGTGAAGAAAACAACAAAAATATATGAACAAATAATTTATAAAATAAGAAAGATCAATAAGTTAACTAATTGACAAACAGCAAATTTAATAAAACAATGAAACATTGAATTATAACAATACAATTCACTAGAAATATGACTATATTATTGAGAATATAATAAAATAAAACTCTCCTTATCTCTAAGACATATTGTAGCATTACATTTTTCTCACAATTCTGCAAATGTAAGTTTGAAAATTGTGCATACTTCAAGATCCAGAAAAACCCATATACAACTCTTTATCTGAGAGAAATGTTTACAAATGGGCAAAATAAGGCATATTAGATAATGTTTAATAGTAACTGATTGGAAACAACAATATATATATATGTATATGATATATATGGAGTATGTATGATATATATATGTAATAGTAATACTAGTTAAATCTAAATGTATCTACTTTTATAAAGCTAAAATAGGTAATGCTAAATTAAAGAGCTATGTGTAAAAATATGTAATGCGTTTCTACAGTATTTGACAACACAATACTCTATAGTATGTATGGATACAAAATCTCCAAAAGGATATATGTCAAATTATAATAGGAGCTGCTTTGAGGTGGAGCAGAAGAAAACAGTTGTAAATCAAAGTAAAACTTCCAAAAAGAATCTGAAGACAATAGGAAAAAAATATTAACTTTTGCTAATTTTAAGTGTTCTTTTTTATTTCTTTGTTTTTTACGTTTGAATTTTTCACTTTAAAAAGTCACTTAAAATTAGCTAAGTTTTATTTCTCTCATATTTCCAGTTAAATTGCACTTCAACTGTATGATACAAATTAAAATTTAAGTCCTCAGGCATAGTTCTGCGTAAAGTTAAAAGGAATTTCTTCTATATTTTGCCTTTATGGTCTGACAATGTGTTAATCATCAAATGAAGTGTACAAAAAATTGAAAGAGAAAACAGCAGGAAACCACTCAAGGTAGAACATAATCCTTTGATTAGAAGCAGTTATTTTGAAAATTTATGACACATGACAGCAACTGTTGGCCTCTTTATTATATTTTTCTATAACTTACGCTTCATATCCTAAAAGAGTGGACTTCTTTTCTGAAAATTAGAAAGTGAATTAAGGGTCCTTAAATTTTTATTAAAATCTATTTGATGGATGATGAATGTAACTAGACTTTTTATTGTGATCATTGCATAATATGTACATATTCGAATCATACCTGAAACTAATGTAATGTTACATACCAATTATATCTCAATTTTAAAAACTTTTAAATTAATTTTCATAATTTTGAACAAAATCCAAAGAGGTGACAGCATGAATGAGAGGGAAAACAAGCAGGAGATGAAACTATAGATTGAAATTCAAGTATTTTCTGGTCTTGAAAAAATTCTCCTGTTTTGAAAACTCTAAAGGGAAATTTTAAAAAAGTCTGCTTCTGCCTCAAAATAAGTGAACGAGGGCAGGTATCTTAGTTTATCCAATTTATTTGCAGCACATAGTTGTCCCTAAATTGCCCTTGGTAATTTTTATGCTACATTGTGAATAAAATAAAAGGAGAAAAAATATGAAATGGTACAAATGGCATATCTTTCCACTATTTACAAGTTATTATTGCACAGTATTTACTGGAATTAAGTGAAGAAAATGGTATCTGGGGCCCATCCATTGGCACAGCTTCCCATGGAACATTTCTTCAGTGTATTATCATAAACACCTTTTGATTAAAGCTTCATTTAAGAAGTCTTAGTGAAAATACCATGCTATTTATTTGACCTTACCAGACCAGTATTTGAACTCTGATTGAAACCTGAATATAAGCCAGGCGTATACTGTGTTGGCAGGGAGCATAGAACTTAGATTTAAAAGACACTTTCATGTCCTGCTTTACCTCCTGTTTTTCTAATTTCTATTAGGTGAAACTAATGAGAACATTATGAAGTATTTGTAATTTTATGTTGCGAAGCCTGATTTATCTCCAGAGAAACCAATTTCTTGATAAACAACTGTTTATAAATCCCACTTCTTTAGGGTCTCTACAAACTTATATTTTCAAAGCCAAGATTCTTCCCTTTATTCTTCTAGCCATCAGGCTTGTTGCATGAATTTTCTATATCAGCATTTGCTTTTTTATTTCTCTAATACAGACTCAACTAATTCCCTATATTCAGTACCCTCTTCAAAATATCTAATTTCATTTCTCTTTTACTGATGTCTAACCATTAAAACATCTATAAAGTTTTAATATAATAATTAAATCATTGGCATTCTTTTAATTTCATAAAAATTGTGAAAAATATCTACCCACTCACTCACTAACAAAAATAGAATGTTGTTTAAGTTAAAATCATGAATTCTGAACTTGCCTGCCCTGGCTGTAGTCCTAGCTCTGACAATGACTACGTGGCCAGGGAAAAATCACTAAGTCTTGTTTATTTTCTTCATTTCCTCTATGATTATTTCTTAAACTTTTATATCATTTTAATTGCAGCCATTATGGATATGAAGGAATTAAGATAAAGCCTACTTTGGGATTTGCATTGTACTAAAAGTACAGATAATTCAACCATAATAATGTATTTTAGGTTCCGTCAAAGACATCTTTACAGCATTTTTTTTCCTTATTTTAAATTATAAAATAGCCCAGGCATTTATTAAAGTACACAGATTAAAATAATGCCCTTAATATTAATAGCATGGATGTAATCTAATATACTCACATAACCAATATCCAAAGTATTGAAATGTTAACATCTGCCCTCATCCTAAAGAGAGGTAGATATATGTGAAACATCTGAATTCCCGGGACTCTTTAAATTTCTTGATTTCTTATGGCTAACCACTGATATATAATTTTTATGTAGCTGGATTGTAAGATATGTGCATTACACCACTTTTATATATTTTAAAATTGTTCTCAAAGAAGTTAGTCCAACTCTTTCTCTGAAACATATGGATATTTATTTTCTTTAGAGAACTTTGTTTTTGTGTGGGGTTTTTTTTCTGGCCCAGAAATCTGTACTACATCAATAGATCTTTTTCTGACCTCTCTGAAAAAAATTAGATCTGGGTATTTCTTAGATTTATTATATTTTTATTTTTTAACCTTTCCCATAAGTCTGCAAAAGGCAGGTTTCCTTAATCACAGTACTATTGACATTTTGGCCAGGGAATTCTCTAAGGCAGTGGTTCTCCACCCTTCTAATGCCGTGACCCTTTAATACAGCTCCTCATGTTGACCCCAACCATAAAATTATTTTTGTTGCTACTTCATAACTGTAATTTTGCTACTGTTATGAATCATAATGTAAATATCTGTATTTTCCAATGGTCTTAGGTGACCCTGCTAGCAGTTCTCAACCTGTGGGTCATGACAATTCATTACAATTCATTAACAGTAGCAAAATTACAGTTATGAAGTAGCAACGAAAATAATTTTATGGTTGGGGGTGACCACAACATGAGGAGCTGTATTAAAGGGCCGTGGCATTAGAAAGGTTGAGAACCACTGCTCTAAGGAGCTATTTTAAGCATCTATCTATAGATATAAAAGCCCAGCGACCAGAATGAAAGAATGACCAGAATGACCAGTGGCTATCACATGCCCTGTGGCAACCAACCAGCCTGATCCGGGCCCCGATTGGCTCCTCCCTGGCCGACCCAGACCCTGATCAGCCCCCAACATCCCGGTCAGGGGACGGGCCAGCCACCAACTTCCCGCAGCCCCTCCCCCCCACCAGCCTGGCCCAATGTGCTCCCATCAGGGTGGGCTGGCTGAACCCCACCCATGCATGAATTTGTGCACCAGATCTCTAGTTGTAGTGCATTTAGCATCATCCTTGGGTCTCTACCCACCACAGACCAGTAAGTTCTCAATTGTGACAATCAAAAATATATCTGGATATTGTTCCATGTCCATAGGGAACAATATCATGCCCAGTTGAGAATTGGTCTAAGGTGATCTGTGCAAACTTTGGTCTTCATTTAAATATCCTTCTGTAATATTATTGTTATTATATCTTTAGTTTGTTCTCTGATGTTTTGAGAAAGAAAATAGTTTTAAATCACCGTTTTCTTTTCATTTAAAACATTGCAAAATTTGTCTGTACACTTACTGAGGTCATTACATGGTTTCTTGGATATTGTAACATATATATATGTCTAATATACAAAGTGTCCCCATGGGAGTTTGACCAGGAGACTGGGAGTTCTATCGCTCATGATGATGTGCACTGACCACCAGGGGGCGGTGTGGAATGAAGGAAGGCCCTGGCCGGCAGCCGGCAGCCTGGGAAGGAAGGCCCCAGCTGGCAGCAAGAAGGCCCTGATAGGCCCGGATCACCGGCCAGGCCTAGGGACCCTACCCATGCACGAATTTTGTGCCCCGGACCTCTAGTTCTTATAATAAAGGCATCTGGAATGCAAGCTTTCTTTAGCTGTTTGGCTTTGGGTTTATGGTTGTTTAATTTAGTTTTTCCCTTATCTCATATTCCTGAGGTTCATATCAATGTGGTAGGGGCCCACAAAACCCTTTTACTTATTCAAAAATAAATTCTGTGACATTTGTGAGGATAGGTCTTTTAAGGTTTACAAGTATAAATACTATCTTGTAGAAAATAAAGCTATAGAAGGAATACAAAAAAAAGAAAGCCTAGCCACTTACTTTCCAGATCTATTACTGTGGATAAAGGTCAGGATTTACAATTTCAAGGTCAAAAATCTTCTAATGGCCAACAGATCTGCAGATCTGCCTGGGAAACACAACAGAAGGAGTATAATTATTTTATTCACGAAAATTTATAAAGCCTGTTGAGAGAAACTATTATAAAAAGAACTGAAGAAAAATGTTAGTATCAAAGATGCACCTGAGGAGGGGAGTAGGGCGGGGGGGGGGGGGGGTGGGATAAGGACACATATGTGACACTGTAATCAATAAAGAAAAAAAAAGAAAAAAAACGCACCTGGTCGATTTGATGAAGTCCATAGCCCAAAGCTATGGGCCCTGGCTCAATACACAAAGACATTATATATTTTATTTTGGTCTCCAAATTTCACTCAAAAGTTCAAGGTTCTCAAAGTCCCCTGCCATTATGTCAGATGTTGTGCTTTTATAATTCCAATCAGTGGGACTTCTATTGTAGGCAACCTCTAAGATGCTCCCCTATGATTCCCATCTCCTGTTCTTTATGCCCTGTGTAATTCCTTCCACCTCAGTGTGGGTTGGAATTAGTCACTCAATTATAATGGATAGAGTAGTCCAAAAGTGATAATATGGCACTTCTGAGAATGGGTTACAAAAGGACTGTGGTTTGTCTCTGGGCTACGTTTACTCTCTACATACTTTTACTTAGAGCCTTTGTTCCAGGGAAAGGAAGCTGCCATTTAGTGAGTAGCCCTCTGGAGAAATGCATATGCCAAGGAACTGCAATTGCCAACCAAGAGATAGGACCTAAGGCCTGTCAATAGCCTCCTGAATGAGCTTGCAAATGAATCCTCTCCCAGTAGAGCTATGAGATGATGGTAGCCATGGTCAGTGCCTTGACTGCAGCCTTTTTGAGGCCAGAGTCACCCAGCTAAGTAATGCCTAGATTCCTGACCCAAAAAGACTGTTAGATCATTAACATTGGCTGTTTAAAACTGCTATTTTGGGGAGCTATTTTTAAATGGAAATATAAAATAATCACATTATTTTCCAATTAGGTTTTCAGTTCCTACTTAAAAATGCATTCCCCAGTTAATGTTTACAACAATTCAGAAATAAGAAAAAAAAAACAAAAATTAAGACATAATATTCATATTTTATAGTGATGGACTGTGGAGTACAAAGATTAGGTGAGAACTCACTGGGCCTTGAGTTTCCTAAGTAGAAATTGGGACAACCCATCTCATGGGAATTATGAGGCCCTAGAGCAGATACAATATCCAGGTCTCTGCCTCCATTTCTTTGAAATGAAAAATTATTAAACTCCCACATTTACCAATTTTGATATATTAGATGCATTTAATAGCATTCAGTTATAAAATATAAATCAAGGGCTGTCCCATCTGCCCAGCAATGCATTTAATCTTGGAGAGAAAAGCAGGGATAGGGCAACACGACACAACACATTTGGAAAATTTATTATCGTGAGAACCAGAGCAGTAGAAGAACAGAAATGAGGAATAATTTGTGAAAAAAAATCATGAGGTATATTTAATTTATTTGCTTTCAGAATAGCTCAGAGAATTATCAAAATATTTTTGTGTGTGTGTGTAAGCATTTCACAAATTCACTCAATTGATTGCTTAATTGTTATATACATGATTGATTGTGGAGAATAATGAAGAATAAAAATGTTTTTTCTTATCAATGAACCCATGTTCATATTTGGAAGATATAGTGGATGCAAAAGTTTATCACTCACTGGTTGTATTTCCTAAGTTGGGATATTATTGGGTGTGCAGTTTGTGGTAACTATTCTATCTGGTTTTGTTCCCATTCCAACATCACAGTCATGGCTGTTTCAGAGAAAGCTTTCATATTCTATTCTTTTATATGACATCACCTTAAGTAATTTGTAGACCTGACTTTCCAGAAACACACACACACACACACACACACACACACACACACACACACACACACAAACTTTATCTTACTTGGGAAAGTTCTACCTAGCTTTTCCTTTTGCTATAACTTTCATAAATGGTCCCTTCCATTTTTGTCTTCATAATATCATCTATCTGTTAATCAACTGTCTATCCTTAAAGTTTTCATATTATTTAAATATATGCTTTTTCAGTTATTTGTAAACAGAGTATATATTCTCACTCCCATTTTTCATAATCTGTTTGATAAAATTTGGAGAATGTTACCAGGGTCACATATTTACAAACAATAGTGTCAGGAGAATATCATAACATTTTTGGCTCCTGCCCATTACTGTTATAAATTTGTTCATGCCATTTGCTCAAGCGTTAAATGTGACCATTAGTGTTTTCCCTATTACAGCTACCACATCACTGGTACCACATTAACACTATATAACATAGGAACCTACATCATTGAAATTTTTATCTTCACATTTTTATTTAAAATATCAACCTTTCACTGCAGTCAAAATCAGCTTATTCCTGACTATGCAGATGAAAATGCTTTCAATTATCAGCCTACATGAACACTCTTTTCAATTTTCTGCTCATATCCCACCTTACTAATTAACAGTACCATACCATTGATTTTTTCCCTTCTTCGACCCCACTATAATGTAAAGCATGTCTAGTGTTCACTACTTATTTCATTTATTTTTCAAGTGTCAGCTGAATTTTCCCATCAATGGTTTTATATCCTTCTATGCCATCAGTAGTCCATGAAGAAGTTATATTCATCTAATTTTATTCCAGCAACATTTCTCCAACTATGTGCTAGGCTCAGATGTCATAGAAAATAATGAAGGCATAGTCATTGTTTCAGGGAGCTTACATGCCAAGCACTAGATGTGCTGAACACACATAACATACAGACTTATTCATAAATGCTTTGATTTACACTACCTGATGTCCCAAAGCCATCAAATAATTGACATTAGAACCTATATTACTCTTATAAAAATATTGAAGTTCCCCTGGTACTCCAGGAAATAAACAGAGCTAGGTATGTGTTCTTAGGTGCATTTCCTGACATTCTCAGTTTTCCCCTGCAACTTTCCATTCTCCTTAAATTTCTTATGCTCTTTTATTATCTTCTTGTCATTTTTTTCTTATTCTGTATTTTAACAGATTGCAAGTGTGAGCATGACAACTTTAACAAATTCTGCAATTAAGCTCATAAGCTGTCATTTTGATAATGGTTCCACCTTCTTGGATTTGATTCATTTTAAAACTTTTAAGTAGTTTTACTTGTTTGAAAGAATGATAGGATATAATCTTCCTTTAGATAGAAGATATTATTATAAGTAATCTATACAGGAGACTTCTGTGATGTGTTAAGATATGATTTATAAATTCCCAGTATTTCATTTCAATGTGACCTTTTTTATTGACCCACTGAGCCTGTTGTTTGACACAATGACTGTTATTTTCTTACATGGTAAGTAAATGGATGCATGATGGTGATTGTGAGGAGCACAGAACTGATGGCTTCAATACAAAGGTATTTTTATCTTTACTAAACAAGAAACCTGGTATTGAGTGATTACTGGAACTATTTCAATGTTAAAGAAAGCAGCGTCCAGGTTTTTGGAATTCTTTTTACCTTCCTTCCATGTCCTGGATGGGATGCTGTAGCTCTCTATCATGTCTAAACTCTAGTAGTGACATGAAATTTTTGGATTGGAACCCGGATCTTTGTCCACCTTGGTCAAAAAATGAATCCACGGACAGAGGGTAGCATAGCAAAGATGGATATTTATTGAAGAACAAGTACAGACTCCCGCGTGGAGAGGGGGAAAGGGTTCCACTGATTTACTGTTTCCATAGTTTATAAAGGATGTAGTTCCTGTGTCCTGATATCCCTTCTGATTGGTCAATATTCCTATTCGAATCGGTTACTATAGTGACTCCTGAGACCCTCCTCCCTCATTGTCCTCCTATTCCTTCTGGGCTTTCTTCCTTCTTTATTTTGTAAATATAGACCTTTTTTTTTTTTTGCTACATCCAGTTCCCTTGTCTTATCAAAATGTACTTGCTGCTGCCTTGTCTTATGTAAATGTCGCTGCACCTGGCTTCCTTGTGTTAAGGAAATGTACCTTCTTCCCATCTGTAGCCTTATATGTTTGTGGTTGTTGTTTTTTTTGCCATGGACCCCAATTCTAAAAATTCCTTAAACTTGCATATATTTCCCTAACATTCCTGTTTCAGTAGGAAGAAGTGCTGGCTAAAGTAGGAATAAATGTCTTCATATTTTTTTAGATCAGGAAAAATCAATATAAGGTTATATGTGACAATGAATCAAGCCTATGTCTGTCTTTATACAAACACAGATGTAAACCCTTAATTAATTAATTGATGGAAGAAGAGACCTACAAAGCCAAAAGAGTATCTAGTGATACCGAATTTTTGGATTGGATTCTTTGTCCGCCGGGATCGAAGAATGAAATCACGGACAGAAAGTGATATAGCAAAGATGGAGATTTATTGAAGATCAAGTACAGACTCCCACGTAGGGAGGGGGAAGAGTCCCACAGAAGGGACTCCCACGTGGGGAGGGGAGAAAAGGGTCCCACAGAATGGACTCCCACGTGGGGAGGGGGAGAAGGGCCCCACTGAGTTTCCTATCCCTATGGCTTATAAAGGCTGCAAATCCTGGTGCCCCAATATCCCCTCTGATTGGTCACTATTCCCCTTTGACATGTGAGGTTCTCCCTCCTCTTTCCTCATTGTTTCCCTATTCCCTTTGGGCTTCCTTCTCTTTATTTTGTAAATGTGACCTTTCTTGGCTACTTCCAGTTCCCTTGTATTATGGAAATATACCTGTTGCTGCCTCCTTGTGTTATGGAAATGTACCTTCTCCCAGTTTGCAGCCCCACACTTCTCCATGGACCCCAATTCTAAAAAATCCCTAAGCCTGCCTATGTTCCCCTAACACTCCTGCTTCACTAGGGTCCATGAAAGTCATGGTGTGGCCCTCTAGGTTTGTATAGAATTGAAGAGTTTCCCATATAAGACATTGCCAGTGTTGAAAATGGAATAATCTCAGGCAAACCGGAGTGTGTGGCCACTCTCCAAAATTCCAAACACTGACAGGAAATCTGTGAAAGTAACTTTTTAGTTGTTAGCCTCTAAAATGGAGGAATGCCAAGGAAAAGGGGGTAGAAATGGGTTCTGAGTAGGAAAATGGTACTTGATATAATTCATACTGCAGCGTTTACACACCCATCTTCTCAGAAAATGTTTTTATATGATTTCACTTACGTGCAAAAGAAACAGTGCCTACATTTTATCAATCTCTGCCTGTAGGTACATATTAGTTTTTAATTGCTTTCATAACAAATCACTATAAACTCAGTCATAACAAATCACTATAAACTCAGTCATTCTCTGTGTTCTGCGTATCAGAGTACAAATCAGGTTTGTAGGGCTACATTCCTTCTGGAGGCCATAGGGAGAAACTTTTTTTGTGTCTTTCCAGCTTCTATATGCTGCATACATTCTTTGACTCATAAGTTCTTTATCCATATTTAAAGCAAGCAATGCAGCATCTCCCCCCCCCCCCCTCATTCTATAATCTCTCTCTCTTCCTCTCTCTCTCTCTCTCAGGGTCATTGTGATTACACTGTGCCCACCAGAAAATTCTAGAATAACTCCCATCACAAAATTTTTGACTTAATCATATCTTCTGGGATTAGGATATAGATATCTTTTGGTAGACATTATTCAGCCTACCACAAGTGATACAGGATTTTTGGACTGGGACACGCAGTATTCCCCTGGGCAGGATGGTTCCCCAGATTCTTTGTCTGTCTCCTTTCTGTCAGAGTCCAAGAATGAATCCACAGGTGGAAGATGGTATAGCAAAGGTGGAGACTTATTGAAGAACAAGTACAGACTCACATGTGGGAAGGGGAAAGACTTTCACAGCACAGACTCCCACGTGGGGAGGGGGAAAGAGTGCCACCCAGTCCCTTATTCCGCCATTTATAAAGGCTATCAGTCCCTGTGTCCTGATATCGCTTATGATTGGCCACTATCGCCTTTTTGATTTGGTCACTATAGCAACTACTGAGCTCAGAGGTCAAACATCACATGGGACATGTGAGGCCCTCCTTCTTTATTTTGTAAATATAGACCTTTTGGCTACTCTACGTTCCCTTGTCTTATGGAAATGTAACTACTGCTTCTCCCTTGTGTTATGGAAATGTACCCTTTTGCAACCCTGTAGCCCTGTGTTTTTTTCTTCATGGACCCCCAATTCTAAAAACTCCCTAAGTCTGCCTATTTCACCCTTAAAAACTAATATTTCACAAAGACCAATCAAGTATTTCTAGTTTATGTACAGATTAATACGGCTCAACAAAGCCAAAATCAGAGAAGCCACTGTAAGAAATCAAAGCCAAGGGCTATCAGATTGATTAACCAAAGAACTTACTCCAATGTCAAGGGATGGTTATGTTGACTTATGACTACTGTATATGTTTCTCATTATCTTGTCTTCATTTTAACTTCTAATATTGTTACAGAAAACCGAAGAAGAACAAAGCAATACTTAGAGAGATGGAGTTACATTTATTACGCACGGGTCCAGAGAAAAATGTCTCTCAAATTCTGGGCCCCAACATGCAGAGGAACCTTCCCTATTTATATGTTTCCACCTTCTTTGTCTCCCAAATATGGGGTGTTTCTGGCCCCTTTTACAAGTTTCTTAAAGAGCCTGTATGTGCCGGGACCTTGAGACCTCAACCAGAGGCCTGGCCTGGCAAGAGCACTGATAACCTTGGCTGGGGAAGGTTTAATGGCCTCTCTGAAGTGGGAGTAGTCTTATCAAGCAAGAATTTACAGAAGCCAAACATCAGGGTCAATATTTCAAACAGCAGTATTTATATAAGATGGATGCTTCATTCCCCACTGGTTTTATGTACATGAGTCAAATCATTGACTCTTAGTCATTGTAGTTATATTACTCCTGAGGACTATAATCTTAATTTTCTGCCTAATAAAGTTAGTGGGCCTGCTTATAAGATAAGGGACCGGAATGAGGACCAGGAGTAATCTTTAGAGAGTCCGAAGAGTCCTAGACTCTCAATTTTTCCTGGGCTGTCTTAAGCTGGGTATGATGAAGCCACGTTGGGATTCCGTTGACCTTGACTGCCGTGGAGATTGTCCTTTCCAGGTAGGAGTCAGTCCTTGGGTGGCAAATTTCTTTACCCAAACAGAGTCACCAGGGTGGAAGGGATGAACCAGACCAGAAGTTGGTACAGGCAGAGCATCTCAGATGGGCTTTGGATTGCTTCCTGGGTAGACTGTAAAGCCTGTAAGAACTTGAATAAGGACTGGTTATAGATTTTAGCTTTTCTAGATTGGGTAGGTCAGGATCTGGAAGAGTCACTAGAATCGGTAGAGGCCCCACTGGTTTTAGGGCAGCCTCCTGGGCAGCTTCATCTGTGGCCCAGTTCCCTCTTGCTTCTGTGGAGAACCCTTATCTTGTTGTAAATGCGTACCTGCTATCAGTATAAATTGTTACTGATTTTTCTTTTGTTTACCAGAGAGCCTGAAACTGGGTGACTCAAGTGTTTGACATCCAGTTCTCTAGTGTGTTCTGGAGTAAAACCTCGACCTCATGTGGGGCAGTTAGGATTAGTTACTGCCCTAGAGTTAACTTATTTGCTTTATTTAATAAGAATAGCTGTGGCTGCTACTGCCCAGAGGCAAGTAGGTCACTCAAATGCAAAGGGGTCAAGTCTTTTGGACAAATAGGCTACCAGTCTTTTCTCGGGACTGAGACTTTGTTGAGTACCTCTTTGGCTATGCCCCTTGTCTCACATACATAGAGGTGGAAAGACTTAGTTACATCCTGTAGCACTAATTGGCCCAATGTCCCTGCTCTGCTCATGTCTGTCTAACTGCCTAATGTATTACCTTAAGGATCCTGGCTCTGAATTCTTTTAGGGAAAATGGACATTGAATTTCTTCTGTAGCTGCTTCATACTGAGGAGGGACAGAGTTTTCTCTCAGAGCCAAGAGATCCTTGCTGTCTGTCACAGGGACGATGAGGCCTCATGCCAGAAGGAGGTGGGCTTGTAACCTGGCAGAGACAAACGGTAACAAATGGTCCAATGGAAGGGAAAGAAAACATTTCAGTTTTAATAACCTCTATTGAAATAGAATTTTTCTCCTCAAAATTACCTCTATGCTTCTCAAAAGAGCCAGATAAAGACTAATTCACCTATTGTATTTAATTTGGCCTGATTGTTTGCATAAACACAACAAGAATGGTAACTGATTACCTTTGCCGGGATTTCATGATTGAATCTTAATGTGCCCCGTAGGGACAGGAAGCCAAGTCATCCAGCTGCCACCGTCAGGCCGGCCTGTAGTATCTGCTGAGTTAGGTGAAGTCCTCACCTGTAGTGGCTCTACCCCGGCCCATGATCTAGGTTTCAAGGCCCATCTCAGTAGCCCTCCTACTCATCGTGGCTCAGAGTGCATGGGGATCCCGCAGGGACCCAGAGGTGCCTTTATTGCTCCCCTTCTACTCTGACCAACTGCCAGTGAAGGTAGGGCATGGGCCTGACTTTCCAGCACTAGCCATTTTCAGGGCTCCCAAGCAGGATACCAGGCTTTTCCTTGGCATTCTTATTGGCTCCAAGTCTTCAGAGTTCAGGCAGGGCTCTTTAAAACATGACACTCCAGCCAAAGTTTCCAGTCAATAAAACCACTATTAGAAACTGGTCTTATTGAATTTATGCAAAGAAATGTATTAAGTATTGCCAAATTTCAGAGGAATTGTATAAGGAGAAAAATATACTGACCTGCTTTAAGATCTTCTGATTTTCCTTGTTAGTCCTTTCTATGGATTCTTCAGAGAAATATAACTGTCTTCAAATGACAAGGAGAAATTCAAAATGTGTCTATATTCAAGTAGACAATTATAGCTATCCTTGTAGTAGGGTTCCCCCTACTTAACGTGTCCTTAAAATTTCATATGGTCTCTGGGAGGGGTGACATGCCCTCTGAGAAAGGACTAAGAGAGCTTTATTGCTTTATAGGGTCTCATATGTCACAGGACTTCACGGGCTCTGTAATTCCTGTAACAAAGGGCTGGTACTCACCACTTCCCTCTGTTCCACACAGGCCTTCCCCAGTTTCCTAAAGTTGAGGTTTGTGCCACCCCTGACATGGGCATGGTCACACAGGCCTGCAAGACAGTAACACTGGCACTGTGGCCATCTAAGGTAGCCAAATCTTCTGCTACCATATATGACACATGGTAGGGCTATACAAATATCTTAGGGAGGTGACTAAGGTCTATTCTTGACCTTCCCACACAAAGTAAAATTGTCCTTGTCTTTCTGGAGTCATGTCCATGAAGTCACAGGTATCATCTAAGTCTATTATACAGTTTTCTTCAGGTCACTGTCAGGGCTGTGCATGGTGGCCAGTTCTTCTTTCTAGCCACAAACACAGCCTGTCTAATTTCCCTAAATTTTATTCTGGCACGGGAGAAAATTGTTTTGCTGTAAACAGGCAGCTTAACCCCTACGTATCTGGGCTTGGACATCTGCCTAGAAAGCCATAATTTATAAGTTTAACATGTGGCCTTAGGTCCTTCTAACCCAACAGGGTCTCTGCCATCCCTCAGTCAGACTCCTCCTCTCTTGGAGAATCTCAAAGTCCTGAAGGCTCCCCAGTCCAGGGAGAGCGCCTTTCCTTTGCTCTTTGACTTTAAGCTGCCAGTCCAAAACAGCCAAAGTTGCAGTTAGAAGCAGCTTTGCATATTGCAAAACGCTTCTGTGACAGTGGCTTGGGTATTAGGCCCCTTGTCTTCCCGCCAGTCCCCTTTGTGGAAGAGCAGCGACCAGGCCTCTCCCAAGGGAGTGCACTGGAAAGGGATTTCAGCCCCTCCTCTTCCAGCAGCAACATGTACTGAACCCTTTCAGTACATTTGCAAACAGGGAGCTGTCACTAGCTCTATCTGCTGCTTTTACAGATCCCGGGCCTGCTGCTCTATTCGTGGGGCTGCAGGAAGGCCAGTAGCAGTCACTGGCTTCTGGTTTAACTGCTGCAGCCAGCAAGCCAAAGGCCTAAGTCTTGTATTGCTTGTTGTAAAACACTCATTACGCACTGGGCAGCAGCGGGGCAGCTCTAGTATCAGGTAAATGTCTGCTGCCCCCGCTTTTCTTGCTGCTGCGGCTTCTTCCAGGGCCACTGCAGGCAGCTCAGGCATCCAGCCCCCCTTACCCCCTTCTTTCATCTGGCTCTTGGGGGATGAGTCTGCCTAGCAACCAGTTTTAAATCACCAGGGCAGCTAGATTAGTTATGCTTGCAGAAAACTTGCGACCTTAAATCTAGTGAAGTTCTGATAAGACACCTGGACCATACCCCTATGCCAGCATAGTTCAGATAAGTAAGAAACCAAGGACGCCAGCAGAGCTGTCTGTAGCCAGTAAAATCAACAAAAACCTATCTCTCTATGCTTCATAATTAACTGCCAACAACCCCCCCTCCTCCGACCCATCCCCCAGTCCAGTTGCTTGTCTCTCTTCCCGATTGTGAGTCAGAGGAAGACAATTCCTACAGAGGGGAGAAATAGAAACAGTGGAAGTTTCAGAGAAAACTATAGACTACCACTGTTGTAGTGCTCCCTTTCGAAGGCTGAGGTCCAACCTGTGGAGAAAAATGACTCTTAGTCAGCCTGGAAAGATAGGAAGGAGGAAGATAAGGGTGTGTAGGGAGATTTCTTGTGAACTGAAAGCCTGGAAGGCCTCCTGAAAGAAAATATCTTTAATCCAGTTACAGATGCTATTAGAATTGGGGGTCCATAGATAGTTAATAATAACTTCAGCCTCAGTTCCACCACAGGTGACTCACATTGGATTATGATGTCACAGGCAGGGACAGGGCCTGTAAATATCTCCACCCTGTGGAGCTGTAAGCCCTGCCCCTTGAAGTCTCCAACCACCAAAAGAGATAAGAGAGCCATAAATAAAAGTTCTTTGTTCTTTGAAATGTTATAAAATTATGCCTTTAAATTAACCCTAGGACTTTAAAATTTCAATTTAATACAGCAAATTCACAAATCAGAACAAACTGAAACCCTTACTTATACAAAATTAGAGAGAAATTTTTATTAGCTAAATGGGCTGATTCCCTTCCACTGTGATAGAGAGCAAACATCTCTGAGAAAAATAACTCAGCAGCACTGTTTAAGATGTTTGCAGACTATCACAGGTTCAGCTTTAATAAATAAAACATTTTAGCCAGATGAATCAATAGAAATGCAGAATAAATCAAAGTAGCTTTCACTTCACACAGACCAGTTATGAGCAGATAATTATGCCAAGACAGACAAACATCCATACTCACACTCTCTCAGTGGACTAGGCCAAACTGGAGCTGAGCAGATAAACGAAACAATGCCCAACTCCACAGATGGGCATGGGGGCACTCCCGGCACCCACGCCCCAGAACAGAATTCTCAACCAACGTCTTGGTGAGAACCTAATGGAGGAGTTAAGACTGCATCCAGTCCCCCTTCTTGGTAGCAAATTGGCTAGTCCCACACAAACAAACAGCAGAGTGAACTCATAACTCTTTCATTCACCTCCAGAGTCCCACATTTAGATACTAGCTAGTCCCAATTTTTTTGACTTCTACCAGATATTTACCCAGAGTTTAAACAGCCACCTGATTCCTGACTCCTGATTAATTTGCCTGAGGAAGCCGTATGGCTTCCGGGGAGGTGATCAAGCTCCCCCTTCCACTCACTTGGAGTGGGCTGAACTGCGGGGGCCCCTACCTTACAGATTCCATCCACAGGTCCAGAAGTGTCCGTCCACTCTCTCCAGATGCCGGCCGGGTCCTGGGCTGAGGTCCAGGAGTGCCCGGAGACCCCCGGTTCAGTTCTGCTAAATCAGCAGAACGGCACCTCCCGGAGGCCTATCCGGCCCCCCGGGCCCCAAACCTGACCATTCACCAGAGGCCAAAAAGGACAAGCACAGTTGTTCCTCGGCTAGGGAACCAATATTGTTACAGAAAACTGGAAGAAGAACAAAGCAATACTTAGAGAGATGGAGTTACATTTATTACGCACAGGTCCAGAGAAAAATGTCTCTCAAATTCTGGGCCCCAACATGCAGGAACCTTCCCTATTTATATGTTTCCACCTTCTTTGTCTCCCAAATATGGGGTGTTTCCAGCTCCTTTTACAAGTTCTTAAAGAGCCTGTATGTGCCGGGACCTTGAGACCTCAACCAGAGGCCTGGCCTGGCGACAGCACTGATAACCTTGTCTTGGGAAGGTTTAATGGCCTCTCTGAAGTGGGAGTAGTCTTATCAAGCAAGAATTTACAGAAGCCAAACAGCAGGGTCAGTATTTCAAACAGCAGTATTTATATAAGATGGATGCTTCAATATCTTTGTTCTTCAGTATGAGTATTTTCTTCTATCTTAACATTTATAGATTCTATTTTAATTAGTCTAATCTGCTGAATTACTATTTTCTGGTAATTATTGCTTTCTATGCTCTTGTAAAAGCAGTTTATATTAAATTATTTAGCATAGTAATTATGTTTATTTATTTGTCTTATCCCATAATACTATTTTTTTGCTACCTGGCAACTTTATTTTCATTGTTTCTGTTTTACTTCATTTGTCAACTTTCTTTTCTAACTTGTCTCATTTTTTATTATCAGACATTGTATAGAATATTATAGAGACTAATTTAGGATCTGATGATAATATTTCTCTGGATGTATTCACTCCCTTTACTGATGAAGGAAGGTTACCTGGACCTAGTCCAATATCCTTGTTGACTAAAAGTGGGTAATAGAATAATCATAAAATCCTAATCTTCCACCAATATATTGTTTTGTCCAGAACTCTCCACTCTGCAATGGATATTCAATTTATATTTATCAGAGCTCTCAATTTACACATGAAATCAGGTTGTGAGTCTATGTGTGTATGTGTGTGTGTGTGTGTGTGTGTGTGTGTGTGTGTGATTGTAATAAATATTTAGCTAACCAAGATAGAGCCTATATGCCTATTGATGATGCCTATTATGTAAATTAAAAAATGTTGATTCCTTCTAGGACTTTTTTATAAATTTTGCATATATAAATATCAAATGTCCTGTTGAATATACTGTTTTAGATAGTCTGGGTACAGAAAAATGTTACAGAAAATGGAATAACATTAAAATATTACTTGGACTCTTTCAAAAGGGCAAGAGTGTTACTTATAAATCTTCAATGGAAATATCAAGTCATAACTTTTAGAAAGTCTTTTTGTGTTACTAAGATATTTCTTATAGTCTTCTCTTTTATAAACTTGGCATCCCATTATCCTAGGGCAGTCAAAATCATCCTCATGTTCTCTTCAAGTCCTCAATTTTATTCCTTGGAATCTATATCTGCAGAATTTTTATATAATATCTTCTACTTATTTCTAGGAAACTAAATATTCCAGTAATATAACTCATTATTTGAACAAATTTACTAAATGCTTTACAAAGATATCTCTCCAAAGGGTAGATTTACTTAAAAAAGTAAATTTTTCATCTATCCAGCTTTCATTAATGAATAAAATTAATTGGTAAATAAACTTTTCTTTATCTACTGGAGATATTTATTCAACCTTTCTCTTTTCCCCTTTATATGTAATATTTGATATCTTTATACTCTTATTGATTATAGGTTATTTGACATATTTATAAGTGTGTCCTATATAAATTAAATATTGGGTTTTCATTTACCCCATCCTTGCAGCCAAAGTATTATCAATTTCTACTGAGGGAAAAACACACACCCCAATAACTGCTAAATTGTCTTCTGTAAATTTGGCTAACAGGCAAGAAGTGAAAACACTCTTACAAGCAAAATAAGCCCTAGGGGGTTTGGCTCAGTGGATAGAGTGTGGGCCTGCGGAGAGAAAGGTCCCGGGTTTGATTCCAGTCAAGGGCACATACCTGGGTTGCAGGCTCCATCCCCAGTGGGAGGCATGCAGAAGGCAACCAATCAATGATTCTCTCATCATTTTTTTAAATTGTTTTAAGTATTACAAATAGTAATACATATGTCTCCTTTCCCCCCCCCTCCCATTGACCTCCTCCCGGCCTACCCTACCCCCCAGTACATGTCTTCACCTGCCCTCCCTCCCCCCACCCCCACCCCCAGTGTTTTGTATCTATTGGTTATGCTTATATGCATGCGTACAAGTCCTTCGGTTGGTCTCTTACAGCCCCCCTCGCCCAACCTCCCCTGTCTTCCCAATGTATTTGACAGTCTGTTCAATGCTACTTTGCCTCTGTATCTTTTTCCCACCATTTCTTTCCTTTAAAAAGTTTTGCCTCTGCCGACTAGAAATAAACATATAATAACAAAACAACAACAAAAAAAATGTTTGAGTCCCAATTTCAATGTCCAACAGTTCTGAGTCCCCGTTTCAATGTCTAACAGTTCCTTATGTGTACATGTCAGCAATGATATCTGGATGGTGGGCACATGGTGGCAATGCAGGTCCGACCCTCTCTCTCTCTCATCGTTGATGTTTCTATCTCTCTCCCCCCTCCTTCCCCTCTAAAATCAATAAAAAAATATTTTTTTAAAAAACAAGCAAAAAAAGACACAACAAAATACGTGAATTAGCCCAGATAAACACGGCATTCAAGATCTCAGAATAAACTACAATAGGAGGAAGCTGAATAACTTCACTCAACTTCAGCAACTTGGCTCTCTGGTTTGTACACCATTGGCTGTTACAAACAGCGAATCTTTCAAAAGCTTACACAAAAACAAACTAGCAGAGCAGCTAGATAATTTATTATAGGAAATTTCCATGCTATTTCTCTCAAGTTGTTAAACTATTTGAATTATGCATGCCTCTTTTTCTGCCTGGAATGCCTGTCCCCTTTTTGTCAATGTGTATAAATTTTAATTACCTCCCAAACTCGGTATATATATCACAGCATTACACAAGCCTCCCCTGATTTAAGCAATCCTACATAATGCAACGTATTTTTCTTCCTATTGCTTCCATTGTATTTTTAGAAAAACTGGACCATTTTAAAACTATTGATTTATGTATCATTTTTATTCCTCTATAAACCTTGGGCTTGTTTTATTTTGTTTTAAATATCCAACGTTTAGCAAGTTTATTAAAGATATCACATTTATTTAAAAAATTAATAGATTTTCAAATATTCTTATTAAGAGTTTTTCATTGAAAAAACGTCCTTTTTAAAGAGCATTATACATTTTACTGTTAACTCTTACATCAGAGAGAAGTTCATTTAAAGGAACATGACATTGCTGCTCTACTCATTTCCATCAAGTTTTAGCACATAGCAATTACAAAACAATGCCTTCTGAACTTCCCATATTGCTCAGCAGATTAGAAGTAGAAGAAACAGCCAGTTCATAAAGCATTGATAGGTAGAATAATGGGTGGGCAGAATTTCAAGATTTCTCTGAAATTATTTTGTAGATATTTAGTATGATATTCTAATATAAGGGGAAAAAATCAGAACCTTAGTGTATGTTTTCTACTCCCTCTAGCCTCCCAATCATTGAGATGATAAAATTGATACAAAGAAAACCTGTTCTCTGGACTAACTGCTTGCTTGATAGTTTCTTCATCATAAATATAGAGCTACTGAGAATAGCACTGCAGAAATACACTTGTATTTGTTAAACCACAATATACCTTGATGTGGACAATAATGAACTAGCCTTTCTTGAGTGACATTTTCAGAATGTAATTACCACACCTGCAAAAATGGTTATAATTACACATTCTTGGGCCCCAGGCTCAGATACTACCCAAAGGGAATTCATTCTATATTTTAAGCACATTTACCAAAATATTTGGAGGTAAAGCTGACTTGGAAACCACTGTAACTTTGTGAAGGACATGATTTTTGGTTCTGAAGCAAAGAAAATTCACTTTCTGTGTCAAATCTCAGGAGTATCATCTGTCTTCTAACAGTTATCATAGGAAAGAAAAAAGAATAAATGAGAAGCAGCAATTAAAAAATAATAATATAATTTTTCTAGAATTAGGAGAAAAATAAGCTATCTGATCAAAAGGTCTACAGAGTTATAAGCACATAGACACAATGTAGTAACATTTAAGTATATCTAGAAGCAGGAGAAATTTTCAGAACTTCTCTAAAAGAGAAACGTGTCATAAATAAATAATTGAGAATCAGATTTCTACTAGATTTCTCAAAAGAAATACTAGTTGCAATAAGTGCTCAGTGGTTAGAGCATTGGCCCACTCAGGAAGGGTTTCGGGTTCTGTTGGTTCAATTCTGAGTCAAGGGCAGGCATGTACCTGTGTTGAAGTTTGTTCCATCCTGGTTGGGCCACATGCAAGAGGCAACCAATCCATGTGTATCTCTCACATCCATGTATTTCTCTCTCTTTCTCACTCAACCCTTTCTCCCTTGCACTTTTCAATTTAGAATTTTATATGCTGCTGAAATATTGTCATCTTTTTAGTACTGACATTACTGAGGCCTGGTGCATGAATTCATGTAAGGGTGGAGTCCAGCCAGCCAACCCCAATCCGGGCCATTGGGGCCAGACTGGCCAGGGGGAGGGACCATGGGAGGTTTGCCAGTTGGCCCCACCCCTGATCAGGCTGATTGGCCAGCCACAGTGTGCATCATAGTGACTGTCCTTCCTGTCATTACAGTTGTTCAGGTCACTTGACTTTCATATATATACTAGAGGCCCTTTGCAGGAAGATTCCTATAAGAATAGGGCTTCCTGTGGCCTTCTCCGCCACCCTGCCTGCTTCCCTCCCTTCTCCGCAGCCCTGCCTGCTTCCCTGCTGCCCCACTTGCTTCTCCACAGCTTCACTCCCTTCTGCAGCGCTTGGCTTCCTTCTACTCTGTCTTCAGTCTTTGCTCTGCACCTGGCTATGCAAATTAACCGCCATCTTGGTTGGGTTAAATTGTATACTCCTGATTGGCTTGTGGGCGTGGCTTGTGGGCAGTAGTGGAGATAAGGTTAATTTGCATGTTTCTCTTTTATTAGATAGGATAGATTGCAAATTACCAGATTTTCCTCTCCTTTTCCCCCTGCACCCAGCTCCAGCCATCCTCCCTCCCCTGCCCTCACCACATTGTTGTCTGTGTCCATGGGCTATGCATATATGTTCTTTGGCTAATCCCCCCCCCCCCCCCCACACACACACACATCTGCCTCCCCTCTGAGATCTACCCTTTGTCACCGCATGGATGGACCAGATTATTATGCTAAGGGAAATAAGTCAGTCAGAGAGAAACAAATACCATATGATCTCACTTATATGTGGAATCTAATGAACAAAACAGGACCAGAAGCATGGATACATGAAACAATCTTTTAAGACTGACTAGCTGCTGACAGGTTTTTAAAAAGAAGATGAATCGTTAGGTATAATTATCAATATCCAATAAAATTCTCACTCATAATCCTTTATCAATTCTCATTAATTTGTAAACTCTTCTTTTAGACTACAAAGAAATAAATATAATATCTTACTATTTATTCTAGCCAAACACTTTGTGTGACACATTGAGTCACTTGGTGGATGTTGAATAAACTGAATTCTTTTACTTCCTTTCCCTCATCCTCCTACAACAAAAGGATGTAGAAAGTTCTCACATAATACTGTTCCCTAATTAGCCGGATTATCATTAATACCTAGAAAATGGAAAGAAAAAAAAAGGACAGTTGGGGAATAAGAATTAAAGCAAAATGGAATATATATTTGCAAAGTTGAGAGAGATAAATAACAGCTTTATTATGATTCGCATAAAGTTAATATAGGCTACATAATGTATTAGGAAAAGTATTCTCCCCTTTGTCATGTTGAATTAATTATGTCAGTAAAATTTGTCTAAAGCTTTTAATTTCTTAAGCATTCAAATTATTTTATGTCCCTAAAGACAGCCTAGTCAGGAGGTTGTATTTAACCCTCTGATTAAGTAGCCTCATTTATCTGCACATATACTTAGTAAATGTACCAAATATTTTATATGAGGCACTTTGCTGGGCAATGGTTTTATATAAAGATGAAGAGACAGTCTGCTTGAAAACCTCTCTATTTAAACTCTCAAAAGCAAAATTTTGAGGGGAAAAAGGATATTGTTTAAAATGGTAGTAATGAGTCATATGTGTGATGGTAGCACACTTTTATGGGTATCAATAAATATCCTTTTTTGGTTTCTTTAATACATTTCATTATCACATTAAAAAAAAAAGATTTAAACAGAGAACAGAAGATATAAAGGGGTCCTACAGATTAATATTACTCCCACAAACATGGATTATGCTTCCAGTCCTTTTCGTGGGCCTTACAAGAAGGCCCCCAGGTGTTGGGGTTCTCCAGGCCATATCTGATGGTCTGGGCTGGCATCAGAGTTAATAACCCTCCCTCTGGGCAGTGCACTGTCCACAGCCCAGAGGCCTCTGTAACTGGTTCTGCAAGACCAGTATCTGGGAAAGAGGTAGTGACTTAATTATAGGTTATCAGGAATGTACACTGAGCTTGCTGGCTTGGATTCAGATCTCTAGCCTCCAAATATCAGGGTTACATTGGAATTAGTCCTTTTAGCCTTCTCACTAGTATATGAGAACTCTTTGCTCATAGAGCTATACAAATAGTTTTTGCTATGTTTTCTTATAGAAGAGTTACAGTTATAATAACCTTTAAAATGAGGTCTGTAATTCATGTTAAGTAAATGTTCATGTATGGGGTGAGGTAGGTGTTCCCATTGTATTCATTTAGTACATTTATTGAAGATCAATATATCATTTACGTATGGGTCTATATCTACCTTCATTGACCTATATATATTTCTCTCACAATTACTACTATTATTTCTACTACACTACTGTTTCTGTATTCTAAGTCATCCCTTTTATTATTATTTTAGAAATTGTTTTGGATACTCTTCAGCATCTTCATTTACTTTGTATTTTAGAACAATCTTGTTCACTTTTAGAATAAAACTGGCTGAAATTTTCTATTGGAAATTTTATTGGAAGAGTTAAATTTATTCAGGATGTTGCTTTTTTTAGAAATAGATTAGCATCTGGCTTGATGTTAATAGATGGTATCTCCTTTGGGAGGGGGCAAATTATCTTGTATACATATATGTGTTGTTATAACTGAAAAGAGACTTGATTGAAATCGTTTATAATCCATAGGTGAATAGAATATGATTTATGGAGGTGTGCAGAAAAAGAGACATTAAAATAAGGCACCATATCTAATAAAGAGGTTTTATAATTTTTAAAAAATCAGAAAGTACCTATGGTTTATAAATTTGCCTTTTAAAAGAAAAAATTATATTTACATATAATATTTAGCCTGCTGAGGTTTTTTTTTTTTTTTTTTTTTTTTTTTAATTCTCACTTAAGGATATGTTTTCATTGAAGGGGGAGTGAGAGAGAGAAAAAATCATCCATTGATTGCCTCCAGTACTCACCCTGACTGTGATTGGATTTGCAACCTAGGTATGTGTCCTGACTGGGAATTGAACCACAGTCTTTTGGTGTATGCAGTGATGCTCCGACCAACTGAGCAATATGGGTCAGGGCAGCCTGCTGAGTTTTTTGTGATTTATATAATGTTTTATTAGGCAATTTGGATTTACTTTTATTCTTCAATTTTAAAAATGAGTAAAATCACACACACACACACACACACACACACACACACACTGTTGTGAGAGTTTACTTACTCCAAATTAGGCATTTTTCTATTTTAATAACTATTTAAAAAGTTACTTTTCCTGGGTTGTGTGGCTCAGATGGTTGGAGCATCATAGATTATGGGTTTGATCCCCTTTGGGGGCACTTGTGGGAGGCAACCTATGGATGTTACTCTCTCTCTCCTTTCCTCTTTAAAATAATCAGTACAAAAACATTATTTTGATAATGCTAAAATAAAAGTGAGAGGACATTTTTTGGTATACTTTTATAAATTAATATGGTGAATGCTAATGATGGGGTAAATTTACTCTGTAATTATTTGTGAGTATATTTCATTAAGTGAATACTTTTCTGTTCTAGGAGTGAGAACTAAATTTTGTGTCCATAACATTTAAATTATTAATTGAACTGGCAAACACAACTAAAGAAAATATTTCTGAACACTATGTTATGTTTAAATTGTGCTACTTATATACCTTTAATTTTGGAAGTTCTCTTGGCTTAACTACATGTCTTTTCATTTATACTTATCAATGATTATCAAGAGAGACAGTCAAAAGGGAGGGGAAAACAAAAACCAAAAAAAAAAACACCACATTAACATAATAAAGAGAGGGCACATTGTTCCTACTTCATCCACAGAGACTGATGCTAAATCCGAGTTTTAAAATGAGCTGTTAATAGTATGATTAATATTTCTGAGAGGTTCGCAAGTCTACCTCAAGGAAAATCATCTTACAATCATTTTTAAACTGAATTATACGGTCTTTGATGCATGAATGAGCATGCACATAAATTATAAAACAAATGATAAGGATTCCTATTATTTCAGTGTCTATCTCAAGTTTCTTTTATTTGACCTACTTTTCATTATGGTCTCCGAAATGTAACTATTGCCTCCTTTCAGTTCTCTGTAGTCATGGCATTTTAACCATTCATAACATCTTCAATTCATTTAATGATATTTTATGTTTAAGTTGAAATAAACTGTAATTTCCACATCATTCACTTTTGAAAACCATGAGACCAATTCCTAATATGGTTATTTCAGCCTTATTTGGCTTAATATCCTTTAGTATTGTGAGCATTTTACTCAAATTTGATTGTGTGTTTGTGTGTGTGTGTGTGTGTGTGTGTGTGTGTGTGTGTATACTATACATTTACTAGTATGGAAATGTTTACTTAAACACAGGACTTTTTATATTGCATATATTTTAGTACAATAGTCTTCTTAACAATTACAAACACATAAGTCAGAATTTGGGGGATTATTTAGGAAGATAGATGGTCATTTTATCAGTCAATATGCACAACGGGTTTCATTGAAATGAACTGGTTTCAGGTCAGAACCTCATGTCTACTCTTGGTTCTACCTTGTCTGTGTAAATGCAAACTCTTTGGTGTTCATTCTCTGCAGACTGCACACGTTCACTCAGTCTTGTGCTGAAGAGGCACTTACCTGCGTGCAGGGCCTGCACAGGGGTTCTCAAGTGTAACTTACACAGTGTTTCAAACAGTCCTTTGGTTTTCAGGCTCACATTATACCATTTCCTTCATAGTTGTGTGGAGCCTAGATTTACTGTGCTTCTGATGTTCCTCTTTCAGAATGTTGGCTTTCCCCCTTTCATTGCATAGAATTCAGTTCTCTCTGCTCTGGTAAACTTTTTAACATCTGTGCATCACTTTTCCATCCTCAGGATTTTGTGGACACCTTTTTCTGTTCTCTTTGTCAGTTATACATGTACATATTATTTTTTCTTTTACTGCAGTTTACTGGAGTTCAGAGGGAGCAGAGGTATACATGTATCTAAAATGGTGTTTTGGGTTGTGTTTTGTTTTTTTTTTTTAATTTTTTAATTTTTGTTTTTGTTTTGATTGTGGTAAGAACACTTGTCACGAGACCCACCATCTTAAATTTTTCAGTACATAGTTCAGATTTGTTGCCTATGGGAAAAAATGTTGTGCAGCACATCACCACAATGTATTTATCTTATATAACTGAAATTTTTACCCATTGAATGGCAACCCTGTTTTCTCCCCGCTTCAGTTCCTGATAACCACCATTATATTAGCTCTTTCTAGGAGTTTGACTATTTTAGATACCTTATATAAGTGGAATGATGCAGTGTTTGTCCTTCTGTGATGGGCTTATTTCACTCAGCATGGTGTTGTTTGTTTGTTTAGTGGTGGTGTGCAATATGCTTAGCTTTGTAGTCATGAGGCAATTGAATGAGAGAGAATGGCTTCTCTCCATCAGGCCTGAGCAGAGTGTTAGTGATAGCAAGAGTTTTTGAGCTTTTTCAATCTGATCCATATGCTACTTATAGAACTTGATATTCATTATAAACCCAGGTAGTTATCCTGAATTTTATGGCCAAGTCCAAAACCAAGAAGATCTCCCTAATGCCTGTTGGTAAGTCATACAAACCTCTACTGGATGCTCTTCCGAGACTCCAGGGCTACCTGTGTCACAGTGTCTCAGAGGCATTTCGATGGGTGGTATGACTGGGGTGATTTTCTGAACCTATGAGTGGCACCATTCATTGCAGCTTTGATGTCCTTCCACGTTTTGTAATTGACTTTGATTTGGGGAAGAGCAAGTGCTTATTCTTTACTTTTATCCCCATTTTGTAAAAAGGCAATGTAGTCATTTTTGATACCATGAATGGATATTGGTTATCTAACTTTACAGGTGCTCCTGAGTCTGAGTGGTGGGAGAAACATTTCACCAGTGAGTCTACTAATGGTTGCCTTTAGATCATGTTTTGCTCACCACAATTCCCAAGGTTCAGATATTTTGCATCAAAGTGTGCCAGAAAGGCTAGAATTTCAGTAAGGAATTTATAAGGTATAGAATTTCTGGTAGATAATATTTTTCTTTTTATAAACATATATATAACTTATTTCACAGCTTTACCTCTGTATATTATGATCTTAACTTTTAAAAAGTTTTTATACATTGTTGTTGTTGTTAATGTCAATGGTCTAAATACAACAATTTAATCTCTGTTTATTAAAAACAGAGATTGTTAGGGTAGACCAAAAGCTAAACAAATTATTTGTTGTGTGTAAGAAACACATTTTTAATATTAAGATGATTATAAATCAAAAGTAAAGAAGGGATAGAGAAAGATAAAGCACACTAATGCAATCAAAAGAAAGCTGGAATAGCCAGATTAATTTCAGATCCAGTAGAATTAGAGCAAGGGAAATAATCAGAGATAAAAGAAGTATTACATAATGCTAATGTGGCCAATTCTCTAAAAAGACATAGCAATCTTTAATATATATGCACCTAATAAACTGTGTGAGATAAAAAACAGTTGATGAAACCACAACAAGACATAGATGAATCCATCATTGTAGTTGTTGATATTAACACTGCTCTACCAGTAATGGACAGATCTTGCAGGCAGAAAATCAGTAAGGAGATAGGTAAGCTCAAGAGCACCATCAATCAACTAGATCTAATTAACATTTATAGACTATTTTATACAACATCAGAATACACATTCTTCTCAAGCTCACATGGAATGTTTATTAAGATAGATCACTTTCTGGGCCATAAAACACACCTTAACAAATTTAAAAGGATAGAAATCATACAGTGTATACTCTCAGATCACAATAGAATTAAACCAAAATTTAAGGGCAACAAAAAAAAATGTGGAAAGTCCCAAAATTAGTGGAAATTAAATAACATACTTAACTATAGCACATATTATCAACTAATAAATATGAATAAATATAAATTTTAAGATATTTAAACTACATAGTAATGACTACAAAACATAAAATGTTGTAGGATGCAGCTAAACCTTTAGAAAGAAATTTATAAAAGTGAATACATAAATGGAAGAGAGATCTAAAATCAGTAATTAAGCTTCCACCTTAGAAAACTAGAAAAAGTTGACAAATCGAATGCAAGCAAAAAATAATAAAAAGTAAAACAAAAATTAATAAAAATAAAAATAGAGAGAGAAAATAAACAAAAACAAAGTTGGTTATTAGAAAAGATCAATAAGCCTCTAGCCAGGTAACTAAGAGAAAAAGAGAGATGACACAAATTACTAATGCAGAAATAAGAAAGGAAACATAATTATAGATCCCAAGGCCATTAAGTGCAAAGTACTGGGAAACTACCTACAACTTTATGTTTTCAAATTTGTAAAACTAGACAAAATGAATCAATTTCTTTAAAGACACAGTCTACAACAGCTCACAAGAAGAAACAAACAATCTTGACAGGCCTCAAACTCAAGTCAAAGAAATTGAATCAATAATTAACCTTTTCACACAGAAAGCACGAGGCCCAGATTAGTCCAGTGATAAAGTCTACTATATGAGAAAGAAATTATACCAATACATTATAACCTCTTCTAGAAGATAAAAGAAGAGGGACTACTTCCTGACTCATTATTTGAAGCCAGCATTACCATATTAACAAAATCAACGATGCTGGTTGCAAGAGTAGAAAACTACAAAGCAGTAACTTCCATGAACATAGATGTAAAAATCCTTAAGAAAATATTAGCAAATTAGCCCTGGCCAGGTGGCTCATGTATAGGGGGCAACCCACTGATGTTTCATCTCATATTGGTGGTGGTGGTGGTGGTGGTGGTGGTGGTGGTGCTTCTTCTTCTTCTTCTTCTTCTTCTTCTTCTTCTTCTTCTTCTTCTTCTTCTTCTTCTTCTTCTTCCTTTCCTCCTCCTCCTCCTCCTCCTCCTTCTCTCTTTCTCTCTCTTTAAAATCAATGAAACATATCCTGTGGTGATAATTAAACAAAAACACAAATTAAATCCAACACTGAAGAAAAAAGAATTTATTTTAGGTATGCAAGGCTGGTTCAACATTTAAAACCAATTAGCCCTGCTGGATGTGGCTCAGTGGTTGAGCATTGACTCAGGAACCAAGAGATCAATGGTTTGATTCCTGGTCAGGGCATATGCTTGGGTTGAGGGCTCCATTCCCCAGTGGGGGGTGTGCAGGAGGCAGCCAATCATGATTCTCTCTCATCATTGATGTTTCTACCTCTTTTTCTACCTCTTTCTCTCTCTCTCTCTCTCTCTCTCTCTCTCTCTCTCTCTCTCTCTCTCTCTCTCTTCCTCTCTGAAATCAATATATATATAAAATAAATTAATGTAATCCATCACATAACAGACTAAAGGAAAAAAGTATATCATCACATTAATACATGCTGAACTAATTCATAATAAAAACTTGCAGCAAATTAGAAATAGAGGGGAACTTTCTCAACTTGATTAGGAAAATTTATAAAAAAAAACAAAAACCTACAGCAAGCACATAATGGTGAAAATCTAAAACCTTTCTCAATATGATGAGAAACAAGGTAAGAATGTCCCCTCCTACCCCTTCTTTAAACATAGTACTGGAAGTCCCAGCTATGCAATTATGAAATAAGACTAAAAAGAGGAGGGAATAAGAGGTATACAGATTGGAAAGAAAGAATTGAACATTTTTGTTCACACATGACATGATTATGTAGAAAATCTCAAAGATCCAACAAAGAAAAAATCTAGAACTATAGCAATTATAGCAAGATTGCATAATAGAACATTAACATGCAAAGGTCACTACCTTCCTATCTACCAGTAGTGAGCAATGGGATTTGAAATTAAAAATGCATTACCATTTACATTACCACCCAAATTAAAAACAAACATTTAATTAAAAATCTGATAAAATATATACAACATCTATATTAGGAAAACTCTGAAGAAAGGAATAAACTAAACAGAGGGATATTCTATGTTGGTAGATAAGAAGACTCAATATTGTAAAGATGTCAGTTCTCCTTAACTTTATCTGCAGGTGCATTGCAATCTCAATAGTGGCGAGTTATTTTGTGAATGTTGAAAATCTAATTCTAAGTTTTATATAGCAATACAGAGGGCACAAAAGAGCCAATGAAACGTTGAGGAAAACCAGTTGGAAACTGACATTATTCATCTATCAGACTTACGTTAATGCTCCAGTAATCAAGGTAGCATGGTATTAGGAAAGCATAGAGAAATAGATCAATTAAACAGAAAGACAGTCTAGGAGTAAATTCACACAAATATAGTCAACTAATCCTTGACAACGAGCAAAGGCAATACAATAGAGAAAGAATAATTTTTTTAATCAATGGTGGTAGAACAACTGGATATTCACATGCAAACACACACACACACACACACACACACACACACACACAAAAAAAAAAAAACTAGTCACAGACCTTACACCCTTTACAAAAAATAACTCAAAATGGATTATAAACTGATTGCAAAATGAAAAATTACAAACTCACAGAAGCTGACAAAGAGAAATTCTAGATGAGTTTGGAGTTTGGTGATGATTTTTAGATACCATACCAAAGACACAATTCAAGAAATAAAGAAATAGATAAGTTCTATTTCATTAAAATTAAACCTTCTGCTCTGCAAAAGACAATGTCAAGAGAATAAGAAGTGATTTCATACATAGGGAGAAAATATTTGCAAAAGACATATCTGATAAAATACTATTATCCAAAATATACAAAGAAATCTTAAAACTCAACAAAGAGAAAATGAACAAAATGATTTGAAAAGGGCCAAAAATCTGAACAAACACCTAATAAGATGACAAACGGGCATTTTAAAACATCAACATCATATATTATTAAGGAATTCAAATTGAAACAACAATCTTATACCACTACATACCTATTAGAATTATGAAAATTCAAAACACTGACAAAACCAAATGTTCATGAGGATATAGAGCAATAGGAACGCTTTTTTCATCGCTGATAGGAATATAAAATGATTCAGGCACTTTGGCAGCTACTTACAAAACTAAATAAACTCTTACCATGCCAGCCAGCAATTTTCCCCCATAGTTTTTACCCAAAGTAGTAAAAAGCTTACGTTACAAAAAAACTTGCTTTATTCATATTGTCAAAACTGGGAAGCAACCAACATGTCTTTCGGTGGGCGAATGGGTAATTGTAAATATCCATACAGTAGAACATGACTTAGCATTATAAATAAATGAGTCATCAAGCTATGCAAAGAACTGGAAAGATAGTAAATGCACATTACTAAGTGAAGTAAGGCAATCTGAAAAGACCCTATGCTGTGCAATTCCAACTATATGGAATTCTGGAAAGCCAAACCTATGGTGACAGTAAAGTGATCAGTGATTGCCAGTGATGAGCAAAAAGGGAGGAATGAATAGATGGAGCAGAGAAAATACTCTGAATGATACTATAATGGTGTAAGCATGTCTTTGTACAGTTGTCACAACCCAGAAAATATTTTGTATCAAGAGTGAACCACAATGTAAACTAGGACTCTGGGTGATAATGATGTGTCAGTGTGGGTTCATTATAGCAAATGTACACCTCTGCTATGGGATGTTCAGTGTGAGGGATTTTGATGTGCCTAAGTGGGGGTATGGAGTATATGGAACACTCTGTACTTTCTACTCTTTTGCTGTATACCTAAAACTGTCCTAAAAAATAAAGGCTATCTAAAAAGCAAAGTATTATTAAAATAGAATCAAAATATATAAATATTTATGTGCATGAAATACAATTAATAGCACATTCATTTAACAGTAATAATGGCCAAGAATTAATAGCAGTCATGCTGAGTGAAACCAACTATTATACCAAATAAGCATATGGTAAGTGCTTTCAGTATAGTTTCTCAAATTTTATGCTTATACTTTTGAACAAAATGGAAGGTTAAATGGCTCTCATATATTTTCTTTTTAAAAATTCTACATAATAACTATTTGCCTCACCTTTTTCAGATAAAGTGAGTCAAACCTGAGAGTTGCCTGATGTCCAAGTAAATTAGATATTGATCTGTATGGAAAGTTCTTTTCTGTCCTTACCCTAGAGACCACAGTGTTCCCACACTGATGATCAAGTTCTCTTTTCAAGGAAGTAATCTCAGAATATTTGATTGCTCCACATTGTAAACATGCCGCTTGCAACCAGATGACTTTGTAGATCACCTTTATTTAAGTAAATGAATATTGTCTAGATTGCAGGTTCAACAAAGTGAAGCGATATAAATGAAATTAAATTACTTTAGATATATTTTCACAATTTTATTTTTCCACTCTCAAAGCCAAGCAAAGGGTAAGGTGATATGTTGAATGGCAATATTTTAAAATATATTTAGGATTTTTATTTTCAGAACTAGAACATTATTCCTTTTAATGTTTTGTGTTTAACAAATGGAAACTTCACACAATTGGGGAATGTGTCTTATTGGCACTTAAAATGTTTTCTAAAATTTATGTAAATACATTATCCTTTTAATCAATGTGTTAATACCATAAAAAATCTGTAAATGGAGAAATAACAAAAATATATAAATCATCACCCCTAAATATTTACTAGTTTTACTGCCCATATACTTGGTCAAAAAATAAGATGTTTGTGTGGTTTTTTTCACCCACCATCTTGATATAAAAAATCAGCTTGGGTAAGAGTGTTGGTTATAATGAATGCTTCCCAGAAAGGCTTCCCAGAAAAGCATGAAAGGCACAAATTATATGAATGCATAAGTAATTGTAGGTACAAATATTGGCCTTAGGGTTTAATTATAAAGCAGAGGTTATGTGATTTGCTTAGGTATCTAAACCTAATCCAGAAGACGCTCCATTTAGTCTGAATAGCCTATTTTGATATGGGACCTTTGATTTATACTGGGGGGAAAACAAAAACCACACGAAACAGCAGCATGGACAATAAAATAAACTAACTTCATACCAGCCATGTGGAATCTAGATAGATTTCCCCAAAATATTTCATGGTAGCTTCTCAGAGATAGAGTGATTTTGTGAAATGTATGACATAAAAATTATTTAATCATTCATAATATACACACACACACACACACAAACATATATATATATATATATATATATATATATGTTTGATACATATATATATGAATTATCTTGAGGCCAATTTGATCTTGGCACTGACAAAGTGCCTGAAACATATTTCATTTGACTCATAAAATGTCATGTGCTGTGTTAAGTTCTATAGTAGTTAATAAAATTGGAACCTAATGTAAAATAAAACAAATGAAACATGATTCGAATCCTAGCTCCACATTTGCAAGCCATCAGAAAGTAACTTAATTTTAGTTTCCTAGGAATTTTTGTTTCTGAGTCTAATTTTCTTCATCTATGAAATGGATATAATATTACCTAAGAATCTCATAAGGATAACTTATTAAGCACATAGTAAATACAGTAAATCTTAAATAAGGTATTCCCTGTGACCTATCTAGCACAATGTCTGACAAAGAATAAGTGCTTAGTAAACATTTTTTTTGGAATACAGTTTTTCACTTATAATGCATTGTAGGAAGTTGTTTAGAAAACATTTAAAAAAAGAAAAAATAGGATCAGATGAGACTTAAGAGATCATGAGGCAACAGAAATCCAAATGAAATTTTTACTATTAGTTCCCTACTTCCTTAAAGTTCCTAATGTGAGAAAAACACTAGACTCATGGGGAATTTCAAATAGGGCTTCCAGCAAGACTAGATCTACCAGTCTATGCCATTGAGTCCATTACATTAGATATAAAAAAAATAGAATATGAAGTGCTTCAGGTACTAAACATTTCTTTTTCTTTTTTTAAAAATATATTTTATTGATTTTTTTTTTTTTTTTACAGAGAGGAAGTGAGAGGGATAGAGAGTTAGAAACATCCATAAGAAATATCCATCAGCTGCCTCCTGCACGCCCCCTACTGGGGATGTGCCTGCAACCAAGGTACATGCCCTTGACCAGAATCGAACCTGGGACCCTTTAGTCCGTGTCTCTATCCACTGAGCCAAACCAGTTAGGGCTAAACATTTCATATTTACTGGCCAATTTAAGTTCTAACTTCTTTTCATCATCTGCAATGGAAAATTAATATACTAAATCATAGATGTGGATATTAAATGTTAGCTACCTGTATTAGTGACAAGCGTAGTATAACGATTTTTTAAAAACTCTCAACTTTATTAAACTATGCTGATTCAACTTTTCAGTCTTATTTTATCTTCTTAAGATGACATTGAAAACTATATTCCCTTCTAAATATCTTTCATATACCATTGTACAGTTTCTCCTAAAGTAGTTGCTTCATTTTTTATAATGACTACAGCCTTTTAACTGGCCTATAACTAAACTAGGAACATGCCTAAGCTCTGAAGCTTCACTTTTTAAAGTGGTATGGACCAGATCATCACTTTGGTTGTTAAATTTCAAGGCATTACGTCTTACTGTTGAACATCTTCAATCTTGTTACTTTAAGTACTTAATTATCTAACACAATTTTTTACCAAGAAATTACTCATTGGCCTTCTTCTATGCATTGTCCTTTAATTAAAAAAAAATATGAAGCTTGTGGGTTTATTTTATTTCCATATGCTGCATGTCATGTTGAGAGGTAGTGAGACATTAAAGGACTGGATCCTTTAATTTCTTTATTCATCAAAGTTTTTCAAAAATGACATAGAATATTAAAGTTTTCTTTTAAGATAAAATCATGCCTGTCATGCAAATATAAAATGAGCACAAATATTTTATTTAACTCATTAATTAAGAGGTGAACCAGCAAAATATTGAGAAGAATTTCATATGAGAATCCTAAGAATATATATATATATATATATATATATATATATATATATATATTGAGTGACCAGATTATTATGATCTCTGAACGCATAATAATCTGGCCACTCAGTGTGTGTGTGTGTATTATATATATATTAGAGGCTTGGTGGATGAATTCGTGCATGGGTTGGGTCCGGCCTGCCTGGCCAGGGGGAGGGGACAGGGGTGGTTGGCCAGCATGCCTGCTGGTCGAACTCCTGGTTGAGGGGACAATTTGCATATTAGCCTTTTATTATATAGGATATACACTGAGTGGCCCAATTATTATGCATTCAGAGATCATAATAATCTGGCCACTCAGTGTGTGTGTATGTGTGTGTGTGTGTATATATATATATATATATATATATATATATATATATATATTCCAAAATTTGAGATGAATGGATTAGAAAATAGCTTCGTCTGTGTGAGATGGCTTGCATCTCCATCTGACAAAATTTATTTGCATCACTATAGACAATAATTTCATTTGAATAGCTATTTTTCTACAACTTGAAGAGTTGGAAAAAAGTGCAAAGACAAAGTGCAACGCTCTGAAAATCAGGTAATAAAGTATGCACTAGGCAACACCTAGAATTCAATTGCAGTGTCATTCATAATTTATCATAACATAATTTGGAAGCAGGGCAATGTGGAGAAGTTAAAGGAGATTGACTACATTGAAGTTTTACCATTATTCACATGACACACAGAGGCAAAGGGGAAAATGCAAATACCATTGAGCGACCATATATATATATAGGCCCTTGTTCATCTGTTTGAATATAACATTGTATTTAAATTTCCTAAAATGCTTTTAATTTGGGTATTTTTGAGGGTTGACTGTGCCACTGCCCCTCCCCCCCAAAAAAACACCCCAAAAATGAAAGTTATGTTGAAGTACTTACTTCTTATATTTGTGAATGTGATCTTATTTAGAAGTGAGGTCTTTGTAGGTATAATTAAGTTTTAAATTAATATGAGGCCATATGGTATAGGTTGAGCCCCTAATATAATATAAGCAAAATAAAAATAGAGACAGACACAATATATGATGACAGAAGCAGAGGTAGGAATAATGTTTGTACAAACTAAGGAATTCTGAGGATTGCCAATAACATTAGAAGCAAAGAGTAAGTCATGGACCAAATTATCCCTAAAGCAGTGATTTTCAACCTTTTCCATCTCATTGTACACATGAACTAATTACCAAATTCTGTAGTACACCCAAAAATATACTTTTAGCAATCTGACCAAAAATATATAGGTGTAATTTAGACTCATTCACGCTGGATGGCTACTATTTAGTTGTGCTGGCTTTTGCCATTTTTTTTTAATTTGACAATTTGAGGAAAAAGCGGTCATGTTGCATATTTTAAACATTCTTGCAGCACACCGGTTGAAAATGACTTCCCTAGAGTTTTCAAAAAGACCATGGCCCTGCCTCCACCTTGCTTTCAGGCTCTGAGCTTCCCCAAATGGAATAATAAATTTCCATTGATTTAAGCAAACCAGCTTGTGGTAACTTGTTACAGCAGCCCTATGAAACGTATACAGTAGTTTTATAATTATTTTATATTTTAAGATAATAGTATCGGAAAGATAAGTCAATTTGGCAAACATAGCACAGATTCTACACATCAGAGTGGAACATTGATCCAGGTACATTTGTTCCTAGTCTTGTTTTTTTTTTCACTCTGCCCTGACACATTTTTGTTTGAGAAAAGTTTTGAGTGGTATCAGTTATTTTAATCTGTATTATAATTTTAAATGATCATTTTTAAATTTATTTCTAAATTTAGTCATTAGTAAAAATTACTAAAACTGATACCTTGGATATACAAAAAAGGTAATAATTGTATTTCATTTTAACTAATATATTATCGTTCTTTTATTTTTGCTCTACATTAAAAAATCTACATAAAATGAGCTAAGAAAATATGGTTCCAAATATAATTTGAAAACAACAAAAACTGGCAGAAAAAAAAAGTCCAGGAATTATGAAGGGCATATCTTTTATTTGGTTTACTTTTAGCTACTTCTTTATAATGTGGTAATAATTTGTCAGAGAATTAAAAAGAATTACACATTACTACCGAGAAAATGATACATAATATTAGATATAAAGTCTGAATAATTTTCTTTTAGGTATTTGCTGTGGTGCTAAGTTCTCCATTTTAATTTTGTGAGCTTTGGTTGTGTGGTACAGATAGGAATATGAATCCAGATCTATTTTTTATTTCTAGTCTATGGTAAATTTAATTATAAAAATGATGACTGACAGAATACAAATAAATGAAAACCATACATAAGTTCATTAAAGATTTTGGTATATTTGGCATATTTTGGCACATAAAATTTTGGTGTTTTCTTGGTTGACATTACCATAGGCACACACATGCACACAAGATATTTTTGTGCTTTGCTTTTTTTTTAGATACTATTATGCAATTTAAATTCTATGATTAGGAAATACACAAAGCTTTGTTTTGAAAGCACATTATTTTAGTTCGATACCTATTGTTTAAATGGTAAAGTAATTTTATTTTAGTGAGAAATGTTATAACCAGTATTATATATGTATGTTATTATAACATTTATTTTTTTAATGATTATTGGAATAACATTTATTTAGGCATGTGCCTTTATTTATTTATTTATTTTTTTAATTTCTTTATTAAGGTATCACATATTTGGCCTCATCCCACACATACCATTTTATTAACATTTTCTTAAAATATATTTTTATTGATTTTCAGAGAGGAATGGAGAATGAGAGATAGAAACATCAATGATGAGAGAGTCATTGATCAACTGCCTTCTGCATGCCCCACACTAGGGATCGAGCCTGCAACCTGGGGAATATGCCCTGACCAGGAATTGAACTGTGATCTCCTGGTTTCTAGGTTAACATTCAACCACTGAGCCATGCCGGCTGACCTATAAACATTTTTTAAATTCATAAATATGGCCCTAACTGGTTTGGTTCAGTGAATAGAGCATTGGCCTGCAGACTGAAAGGTCCCAGGTTTGTTTCCGGTCAAGGGCATGTATCTTGGTTGTGGGCACATCCCCAGTAGGAGGTGTGTAGGAAGCAGCTGATCGATGTTTCTCTCTCATTGATGTTTCTAATTCTATCCCTCTCTCTTCCTCTCTATAAAAAATCAATAAAAAATATAAAAATTCATAAATATGAAAAATTCTTTGAAAATACATACTTACATTCATTTTATTTTTTAATAAAGATAGTAAAACAGAAATGCTATCTCTGTCTCACTATCTTGGTCTTCAAAGGTTATTTCAATACATATACAGCAGTTTAGTCACAATTTTGTTATGTATGCCAAGACTACAACTAAAAAGTAATGTTTATTTTCCCTTTGAACTATTTGTTTTTGTTTTTGTAGACGCTAGTGTTAGAGCCTATGTGATTTGTCTGTTTTCTTCACAAGTTTCTTATCTGTCATAAGGCATTATTTTTTAGTTTACCTAGCCTCTGTATGTTACTGCCATGCAAACTCTACAGGATGATAAATTAATATTTAAGACTGTCAGGAAGATTTTCAAATATAAACATCACCCCTTGATTTTAAAGCACATTTTTTTAAATTTCTACCTATAAAACCAGCCAAGAAAATGTAGCTGTTTCAACACATTACAACATACTATTATATTCTCTTCTTACATAAAGAACTTAAAACATATCTAGCTGACAGTGAATTCAGAAAACTAAAAAAATCTTTGCCAATAGGACAGCTGAATATAAACATAAGACTTCTTGAGTCATATTACTGATTGTTTACTTGTTTATAAGAGAGTAGGATAAGGAGAAAGCAAAACACTCATCTTTCCCAAAACCCATTCCCATTCAGTTTGCTGTGAATATCAAAGAAACAAGGACATACATGTGTGTAAGAGCATCCCAAAACTGTCAAGATAACAAAATCACTCCCATACTCCCTGTGAAAATTTTCTTACACCCATTAATATATCTTGTTAGGGAACATCAGATAAGTAGGTTAGGGCTGGATGCAAAAGCTATGTGTTAAAAGTTCACATGAGTTAGACCCAAAGAATCAGAAAATTTCACATAGATGTTTGTATTTCCAAATTCTGTTGTAAATAAGCTTTCACATTCCAAACAAAAGATCAGAAAAGAAATGAGACAAGAAAAATCAGGATGAGAGATTTTTTTTTAAATTTTTTGAAGAGAGGAGATAAAATAGTGTTATTATACATTGATGGAATAATCCACTAGAAAGGAAAAGGATGATGCATGAGAAAGAAGAGCAGATTTCTGGAGTAAGTAGAAGAGAGTGTATTTTTTCTCATGAAAAATAGAGAAGAATTCATTTTAGATCTGAGGTTGAAAAGCTGTTTAGAGAGACTGTAGAGTAAGAAAATGAGAATCCATGCATTTTACAGTATACATTCTTATGTATGCTGGGGATAAAACTGTATTCATGTAGTAAATATGACCAGATTCACCAGGTGGAGGTATTGATCCTTTATTCCTTGAATTAAATAATATCCTTTAATCTTAAATTCCAACAATACTCTGCCCCCATTTACATATCCTGAAGAATTACCTTTTCTTATTCTCTATGATCAGGCCAAGTGTTTTACATTCCACATGATCAATTTAAACTTCCCTAGGTCTTATGTGGTCCATCAAATTAATGATATTGTCAACTGTATTGAAGAGAAAAGAAATAGAAAAATCCTCCTCTCCTCAGAGGAATATGGCCTCTTTTAGTATTTTTTAAACCTCTATGGTGCCATTTTGGATCATAGACAATTAAACAGAGTGTGAACTTTAATCCCCTACTTTTATTCCTAGCAATAATGGTATCTTTGAGTATTTGGGAGAGAAGACTCTCACTTGTACTTTTATATTTTAAATACTATAGACGTATGCAATTGAAGACCTTTGATCCACATGTTATGTAGCCAAATGGTATTTATGTCATGTTCACAAGTGGCTCACAACACCCTACACATGCACTCACTGCCATATTCAGCAGGGCATATCTGCAATGCTAAAATATTAGTTATTACTAGAGGATCCAAGAGCCAGCCATCATCCACTACATTTATGATTCAGTCCTCAAAAGCAAAGAAAGCCATCCATCTCTCAATACCAGCACCATTCAGAAATAGCAGGATACTGGCTTTTCTTTACAGGATATATCCCTATCTTGTTACACCTAATGTCCCTTTCCTTATAATTCTAAAATCTTAGAGTTGTCACCTCTTTTTAGTCAAGATAAAGCATTGGTTAATTGATAACCCTCATGTTAAAACTACAACTCATCAATACTCTGAAAGGCTCTGCATCTTTCCTTCAATTGGTGATTATATACCAGGTTCCTAGACCACATCCACCCCCTCCCCCAAACAAAACAAAACAGGATTCTAATATTGCAATAGTGATCTAAGGTAGTTTTATTGTAGTGGCCACAATCCCCATCTGCTTTTGTGGCAATTTGCAATCTCTTCTCTTTTCTTGGAGTTCTTTCAATAGGAGATCCAGAAGTTCCTGTGCCACCCCTCATTTACCCTAAAACCATCCTTTCTGCTGTTACATGTCATGTTACTGTTTCTTTATGTGGATCCATAGAGAAGGCTAGGATGCCATGTCCAGGGCCCCTGAAACCTAGGTACTAGATTCAGTTGTCTCTCAGAAACCTACATGAAGCTCATGAAGAGGTAACATCGAAGAACTGTCCTACCATTTCCAAAGTCATTATTGGTTTACTACCAATGCATCTCTGTCATTACACCCTAATTTTTAAAATCCTCATCCATACTTTTTTGGAATAGAGTATTTCAGTAGCCTATTTTATTCCTGGAGCTATATTCTGCTTATGTCACATCTAGTCTCTTTTATCAATTTGTCTTCAATAGTTTGTAGGCACATGTCAGTATCATCTTTTCTCCTTGTATCTCAAGTATATACCTACAGGTCTGAGTCAGAAGATAATCTAAGACTAAGGTTGTTAAATATAGTCAGAATAATCCTTTTTTCCACAACTGAAGCCTTGACCTAAGCCAACATTTAAATATCTTAAAGCCTCCTTTGATATAAATCTTTTTCAGAAGATTCCACTGTCTTAAAAATAAGAGATAGCTGATGGTGATATCCTATGTGCTCTTCAGACATGCTCAGACAAATATAGCTCATATGGCCAAATCAAGAGCTATATTAATCTAGAGCAGTTATGTAAATTTTTATCTATAATCCATACAGAGTTGGAAAACGAGATAGATAATAGAAAGCTCCTGGACTTACATTCATGCCAAATCCTACAATTGCAAAATGCCTTTTAATTCCTGTCAAACTTACATGCACACAATTTCATTTCTAAAGCTACTTCCATGTTCCTTATATATGACTCTTAAAGGCAATACATTATCCAAGTAAGAAACTCAGACTTTCATTATTTTTCACAAATAGCAACTCTTGACCCAAGATAAAACAAAACAGTGATATGAATGCTTAGTTAACATATACACTTTTACTAAAGCATTAGTGGTGAGAGCTATCATGTAATGCAGTAAAATACATTATAAAAGTGCTCCATAATAAATCACAGAAGCAGTTTAGTCCTTTCTAATCTTAAAATATTCTTTCAGTATACCTCATTCAAATGATATCATCTTCTGGCTACAGCTTATGTGCAATCACGCTCTATCTTTCATGCTCTCATATTTTAAACTTCACCTCCTTTTGCCAGATTGCCTATGGAGGTCCAATTTATTTAACTATTATGAAAATAAATGTATTTTTATTTGGAATCAACCATCATCCTGGCCCTCAATACCTTTTGTTTTTCTCAAGTATCATCAAGTTATCCAAACAAAAATGGTTTCATCCCCTATTCAATTTCTAATAATAACTCTTTTAGAGGCATTTACCTAGTTTAGTGTTGGCTAATATAGTCTAACATTACATATCATAGCTGTATAGCAAGAGGACTATAGATATTGGAAAGAAAGGATTATTGAATTCATTATGGCCTGGATATTAAGAAATCTCACACACAAACACACACAGACACATGTGTTCTTCTCACTGAAATTTTACTTTTATTAATGTTTGAAGATATAAAACAACATATTATATAGTATCCTTTTTATCTTCCATTGAAATATTTCAGAAAATTGTTTACAGGGTAACTGGTGATATTGAAAAATGAGAGAGGTGAAATATTTAACTGTATGGCAAAACATATAAAAAAACAGATAAGGTGGCCTTTCATATCCCTTAAAAAGTGGTTGCCATGAAAAAGGCAATAAAATATAAGGTATCAGAGTATTTAGAAGAGCCACTCTTCTGAATTATACACACACTTTTTTCCTTCCCTTTATGCTGAATGAAATAAGCCAGTTAGAGAAATACAAGTACCATATCATCTCACTTATATGTGGAATCTAATGAACAAAATAAACTGAGGAGTAAAATAGAATCAGAGGTATGGATACATGGAACAGACTGATAGCTGTCAGAGAGGGGAGGAGGGTTGAGGGACAGGATGAAAGTAAGTAAAGGGATTAACATAAAACTATATAGATAACACATAGACACAGGACAGTGTGGTGATAGCCAGAGGGAAATGGGGTGGAGGTAGGTGGAGGGTGGCAAAGGGTGGGGCGGAACTGGGGACAGAAGGAGACTTTGCTTGGGGCTGTGGGTGCAGGATTCAGTGTGCAGGTGATGTTTTATTGAGTTGTAACCTGTGTGGTTTTGTGAATCAGTGTCACCTCAATAAATTAATTTTTTTAAAAAAATTTTATTGGTTTCAGAGAGGAAGGGAGAGGGAGAGAGAAAGATAGAAACATCTATGATGAGACTCATCGATCGGCTGCCTCCCACACGCCCCCAACTGGAGATCAAGCCTGCAACCCCGGCATGTGCCCTTGACCAGAATCAAACCTGGGACCCTTCAGTCCACAGGCTGACGCTCTATCTATCCACTGAGCCAAAACAGCCAAGTCAATAAATTAATTTTTAAAAGAACATTTTTAAAGGATTTCTAGTATTTGCAAAGCCTTTTCTATAGTAAACGTTGCAATTCTTAATGACAAGTAGCTAATAAATGAACTTTTCTTTGTAAGTAGACCCAACTTTATTTGCACAAGGCTCTTTTCAAAGATGTTTTGGCTTTGCCTAGCTGGATTAATAAATATAATCCTATTAACAAATAACATTTGTTAAAAGAAAAACATTTTATTTCAAATATTCTAAAATAGGTAGACTATGAATCTTTTGTTGGACTCAGCTGTACTTATAACTGGGGGGAAAAAGAAAAGAAAACCTCCTGGCGACAGAATTATAAGTAGCAGAGATGAAATAATAGGCCCATGATTTTACAAGGGTAGATATATCTAAAAATCCAGGCCCATATTGGAAATAGCATTACTAGGCTTTATCCAATACCTCTCATAAATCCTATATGCACAGGATTATTAGAAATTTTAAAAATCAATAATGATGAGAAAATATCATTTGGAATCAAATGCATTTCTTTAAAAGATAAATCTTCCACAAAAATTATGAAGCATAAATGAAAATTGATTTTACATATTAAAGGCCAAAATGGAGCAAAGTTTAAAAGCAGTTTCTCCCTCTCAGACAGTAATTTCTGAGGATACACGGGGGCCATTGTGCATCTCTGACTTCACACTCATAGTAAAACACAGCTATAATGAAACAATGAAGAGCAGCTTCTGTGAGGGTGGAGAAGGCCTGTTTACACTGGTCTCTCTGTATATGCAAATTCCAAAACTTTACTTTTCCTAAGTAGACATTTGTCTTCTCAGGTGTTGTTCAGCTGCGATGTGACTGCAAGAAAGAGAACTCATCCGTGGTAAGGTAAGAAAAATAAGACAATGTGTTTCAAAACCATAAGAGGATCATCAGACAGAAGCCAAGTAAGTACATTACTTCCTCCAGCATAGAGACTGCAGTCTCAAATGGGTACTAGCATTATTGGGGTGACCACTATGTTGTACACCTGAAACTCTTATAATATTGTATCTTAACTGTAATTGGCAAATTTAAAAAACCTATTTACAAGCATCTTAGGATGAACTGTAGTTCACTCTCTGCTGAACTTGAACTAAGGCCCGTGATGGCCATTTCAGCCTCAGATTTACAGTAATTCCCGGATTTTATTAGTTAGAAACGTTTTTTTCTGGATCTCAAATTCAAATATCTAAGTGGTCTCAGAATGCGTTAATGGTCTACTCTTAGTCCAATCAGGTGTGGACTTACCTCTGATTAAGAAAGAGGCAAAAGAAGAAACATCTGAGAGGGAAGCAGGAAGCAGAGCTGGTGGGATAAGCATGCCTCAGGGAAGTTACAATAAAACAGGAGAATTCCCTGCCATGGTGCAGAAGAAAATCTATGTTCTTGTTGGTGAGTGTTATTCAGGTGGGAGATAGGGGGGCTGAGTTGGCTTGATAAAAATCCTGACACAGAGGTGCTGTCTTTTCATCTCTGAGCACAAAGGGTCCCTTTAAGAACCAAGACACAGGGGCTGTGTTGGTGCTTGTTTCCAAGAGGAAGAGAGGCACCCCATTCTACCCCAGTTCTCAGAACTTAACATCTTTCACATACTTTCATTTAACAAACCCTTGTGTCCATACTTGCCTATAAAAATACAAAAAAAAAAAAATAATAACTCGCTGCTCTCCCATCTTTTAAAACACAGCCTGCTTCCCCTGCAGCCGTGACAGCTCTGGCTGCCTCAGAGACCCTAGTTAGGGACTCAGACTTCAGTGCATGGCGATGACACTTGACCTTGTTCTCATCACCTGAAAATTACTTACAGGAATTCCCAGGCCATTTGTCTTACATGCACAATAGTGTTGCTAGAATGGTATTCATGGACTGTGAAGATGATATCTAAATCTAGGTTCCATATGCCAAATATAACCTGGCACCAGCTGGTTATAAATCTGTTCTCGTCTCTCTGAGGGAGTTCTTTTTAAAATGCATGACTTAAAATAATTTCTTGTACACTCGGCAAGCATGTGTATTCATACAGAGTTGTACTAAAAAAAAACCCTGCAGCATTATCATTATTTCTCTAATCTGAATTATATTTTTTCAGAAAGAAATTAAAATTAGTGTGATGATATATATATGCTACAGAGGCTATCTCTCCTTTTCATTCCTGAGCTGGCATTGTCCTGCTTGAACTCATACCCAGTTCTAGGAAGGATTGGGCAGGTGGTAAATAAAATAAAATGTGTCATGCTTTTTCCAGAATTCTTCATCTGCTCTGAGTCCAAGATAACTGGCCCAAGCTTGTTTGAGCAATATTTTTTAGCTGAGTTTTCTCCTAGGAGATTTATTGAGTTATGAAAGCAGCATCACACTGAAATAAAATATCTGTTGGATATTGAGACATAAGCAATGCTGCTTTGAAAACTCCCTCAAAGAGTGTAAACCACCAAGAGGTAGACATTCTTGTGCCCTCTGTATCAGGATACCAGGAGGTTGTCTTCCTATATTTTTCTAGAAAAAAGAGCAATGACAATGATTGCAGAGCATCAGTGATGGTAGATCCATGACCTGAGGATGAAGGGGAGTCCAGTTGTAGAGCCACAATGACTGTTGTAGTGGCACATTTATTAAAAGGAACAGAGAGGCTAAGAATAAAGAACAATGGTGCCCAGAAAAGAGCTGCCAAACATAGAAAACATGAATACAAACCAAAGAACCCCAACACACTGTAGCTGATTTTTTTTTGAAAGACTGAACACACTGAGTGGAAAAGGACATTGCGAGGCCCTGGGGTCCTGATTTAATAGATGCAAGAATAGATAACGACGCAGAAGAATAAATGATTTCCAAAATTCATCAAAAAGCCAACATAATATGAAAGAAAAACAAAATAATGTGCAATCAATAGAAAGCTTTTATTAAGAATGTGGTCTAGTTAAGTAATCTTGTATAGAAGCAGTGAATATAGTACAGAAGCAGTAAACATAGTACATTTCATGTTTAACATTTTGGACATATAAAGAATTCTTAATTTAAATTCTACACAGTTCTAATAAAATAAATTTCCTGATAATTCAGTAAAAGTTTAAAATATGGATAATTCTGAAATATAAGATAGCTAACACTTGCTTATCCTAACTATGCCTCTTCTATATTATGTAACCTGGAACAAATAATTTCATATTTATAGAATTGAACTTCTGTGTTAAAAAAATTAGTCAGAGAGGAGGAATACATCTAAGGTGTCCTCTAGCTCTAGACTTTAAAAACTATCCATAAGGTCTAATTCTCAACCACTTAATAAATCAAGTTTTGAAATTCAATATGATATTCCAGTCAGTCAATTGGGTAAAATGCACTAATAAAGATAGTAGACTTTTTTTTCTTTTTCTTCTTCTTCTCTCTTTTCTTTTCTCTTCTTCTCCTTGTCACACCACGGACTGAAGCAAAACAACACAACATGCTGCTGCTTCACCCAAAAGCGGTGTTTACTTTGCCCCTTCTTGACGGCTCAGTGGGTCATTAGCAAAAGGCCCAACGAGTGCTCTTAAAAGGGGTAAGACGTAGACTTTTAATAAATTATAATAATATATTTAAAAGTTCAGAGGTGAATTTTGTAGGCCAAGAGACAAATTATTAGATTTAAATATAAGATTATAAGAGTAGGTAATAATATGGTATGCTATTTTTATTACTTAATATATTTTAAAATACCAATCAACATCAATTACTAAATTAATTGTGATCATAGTGGCTGTATTTATACTGATTGCAACATGGATTTTCACCTACTAACCATTGGGAACATCACCATGCCCCAGACCCAGGTAAGACAGGTGATTTTAAAATATATATATATTTTTTATTGATTTTTTACAGAGAAGAAGGGAAAGGGATAAAGAGTTAGAAATATCAATGAGAGAGAAGCATCGATCAGCTGCCTCTTGCACACCTCCCACTGGGGATGTGCCTGCAACCAAGGTACATGCCCTTGACCGGAATCGAACCTGGGACCCTTCAGTCCCCAGGCCTATGCTCTATCCAGTGAGCCAAACCGGCTAGGGCTAGAAAGGTGAGTTTTAAAATACAGAATAATAATAATAGCATCTCACCATGAAATATTCCCAACACACATAAAAGATGCTTATGCTTATAAGTAGACAGAGTTCCGAGGACAATCTGGTTCTTTCTCTTCTTATTGGTATGAAAGATTGCCAGGGACTCTCATTTATTCTTCAGAGGGTTCAAAAAAGAGTACTTTTTTCAAACGTGTCCTTTTTAATGAGGGTCTATCTTATCAGGATTGTTCTGCATACTGTCTTTAAACTTGCAAGATAATGTCTAATATTTTTAATTTATAAGAGATTATAATCAGGAGATTCAAATAAGTTAATATAACGCATAACTAATATAATTCAGTTAATAGTAGCAGAATTAAGCTTCAAAACATGTTATGTAGTTTCCATTCATGATAAACACAATTTGACCACTCTTCATGAAATACGTTTTTTTCTGGAAAAAACACACACATTTATTTAGTCACAAGAGGTTAGTTTAAGTTTAAGCTCTAATATTTACTTGTAAGTACTGTACACACGTCTCTAAGCTGTGTGGTACTTTTCTGGTTTTCCAACTTATTCCTAACAGTTATGAAAATAGTGTAATATTGATGTATTTCATATATACTTAAAACCACAGTAATTTTGAGTTGTTAATATAAGTAGTAATGGGTGAAATCCAGACAAAGGATGTCAAAAGAGGAAGGAAGAATGGACACCAAGATAGAACACGTGGCCTCTAGCGTGGCACTTATTGCTCATGCATTTGATTTCTCACTTGATGATCTTTGATTCTGAGGACATTTGACTCACCCCACACAAGTCAGAGGCTACATGTGATGCCGTGTCATTGTGCTGCACTTATGAAAACATCTCTAACTCAAAGATATTTCTTATATCTTCAGGAAAGGAGAAAAGCCATAGTTCAAACCCTAGCTGCACTTCTTAAGGACAACATGATCTTGAATAAATTACTTAATCAGCATTATTTTATGTGTGAATTGGAGATAACTACTGTAAAAATTAGATTAAGTTTAATATATAATTCAGTTAGCACAATGCTGGGTACTGTGTAGCATAGACTCCATAAGCGGTAGTAAGAGTGCCTTTGTCATTACTCTTTATGTGCTGAATTTCTAACAAAAGTAATATTTAAATGTATTACTAAGCAAAAGCATTGATACTGAGAGAAAATAAACATCCATCTGCCTTTATCTGGGCTAACTTTTTCTAAATGCATTTGCAAACTGAAGAACCAACTCGAAGAAGGGGAGAAAAGACTGCAAGCATGCTTCTTCAAAGATCTTACCTTACCAAGAACACTGCATAAAATTTCTATTTCTCTTTTTTGGATACATGGCGTAATAAATTTTAGCATCCAGCACAGAATCAAATGCCATGGGAAAATGCTTACAATATCTTCTAATTTATATTAATGAACCAGTATAACAATAAGTTTGATTAATATAGATGGTTATTGTTTTGCTTAATTCTTGGATTGTCTACTTAATATATTTTAAAACATCAACCATCAATCAAGTCTACTTACCAACTAAATTCATTTACTTTGTGAGGGAAAATGACTTATGTCAAGAAAACGTATTTGCTTAAAGCACCACACTTTATTTCTTAAAATCCATGACTTACAGTTATTTCTTATTCCTAAATTTGTGTGTGGCTGATGATTCAGGATGGCCTCACTCACATATACAGCTGTAGGCAGGCTGCTTGGTCTACAGGGGTTTGTATGGGAGAGCTTATGTCTATCCTATGTGGGCTCTTGGATGTCCTACAGTTTTCTTTACCTGAGCAATCTCAGGATTCCAAATAGCACTGAGAAAGCAAGCCCCGGTGTGCAACTGCTGTTCAAATCTCTGCTTGGGTTACATTTGCTAATGTTCCTTTGAATGAAGCCATGCACATGGCAAAGCCCAGATCAGAAAGGTGGAGAATTAGACTTTACCTCTTAATGAAAGGAGTGGCAGTCTGGCATTGGAGTTGCACATACAGGGAGGGGAGGATTTATGGTAATTTTTGTGCTCTGCAACACTAACTGAGCACGCTCATATTATTTGCCTGAATTATGCTCCATATATTATCAATTTTATGATTTTGATCTGAATTAAGGGGGAATCAGTCTCATACAACTTGCACATAGACTAAAAGGCATATTTTAAACAATGGTTAATTAATTAGGGTCTAGGAACAGATAAAAATGAAGTATATATTGATTGATGGTAAATATTGTGAAATGAACAAGCTATTAAAATATGTGGTTTCTCACTCACTTTATCTTCATTATTTTATCTTACATGTAACCTAACCCCATATATGCTGTCCTCTTTCACGTATTTTAGATAGGACACATGTGTTTAAATAGAGACTTCTGGATATATCTAGTGTATTAATTATGCATTAAACTATTCTTTTATTTATTTTTTTAATTTATTTTTTTATTGTTTTAAGTATTACAAATAGTAGTACATATGTCTCCTTCCCCCCCCCCCCCATTAACCTCCCCCTGACCTTCCCTACCCCCCAGTACATGCCTTCACCTGCCCGCCCTCCCCCCCGCCCCAGTGTCTTATATCCATTGGTTGTGCTTATATGCATGCATACAAGTCCTTCAGTTGGTCTCTTACAGCCCCCCTCGCCCAACCTCCCCTGTCTTCCCAATGTAGTTTGACAGTCTGTTCAATGCTTCTTTGCCTCTGTATCTTTTTCCCACCATTTCTTTCCTTTAAAAAGTTTTGCCTTTGCAGACTAGAAATAAACATATAATAACAAAACAAAAAAAAGTTTGAGTCCCAATTTCAATGTCCAACAGTTCTGAGTCCCAGTTTCAATGTCTAACTGTTCCTTATGTGTACATGTCAGCAATGATATCTGGATGGTGGGCACATGGTGGCAATGCAGGTCCGACCCTCTCTGGTTTGGTCCTAGGCAACCTGCAGCAGTGCACAGCTGCTGACTGCTCGCGTGGCAAGGCGTTGTCAGCCTCTTCCATCTCTGGACTGTTTTTCCTCTTGTCTTCGCTTAAACCATTCTTTTAAATGACCTCTGTGGAGTGTATCCTTGGCACTATTAAAAAAAAAAAAAGGAAAAACGTAACTCCTAGACTCAAGGAGCTCAGAGTTGTGAGAAAAATAGATATGGAAATAAGTAATTGTAATAAAGCCTGACATTCTTATTCATCTAGATAGAGTGGTTGGCAAGAGGAACTCAGTCCATGTGTGTATAATGAATGAGTGTAGTGTGGATGGAGAGGTTCGTTATTTCAGAGAAAATGAGTAGACTAGTGCATATCCACTCCTCAGAAAATGGAATGGTTAGGGGATATGAAAGAGCATCCAGTGACATATAAGGTGAATTCCTGAGACAGGTCATTTGTTGAGGTCATAAGATCGTCAAAAAAAACTTCACTATCAACAACAGTGATTCTTGCATCTCCATGAAAAATAAAATAGATTGATTACAAATGAAAAATTTCAAAAGTAAACATGAACCTGGAAAGGAGAGGCATTAATGAAAAGAATTAAATGTTGAAATAAATATAGATTATCAAACTTTGAAGAAAAAAAAAACAAAGAAAAGAATCAAAATTCCATGAATAAAATTGTAGAAATTGCCATAGGGTCCAAAAAAGGAATAGAACAAAAAGGAATTATGATAAAGCACTCATTAAAATTTTAATATTTAGCTACACTAAAGTATTTAGTGAGAACCCATATTATTTAAAACTTAAAATTAAAATGTGTTGTCCATCTAAATTTAATACAAGTTCCTTGAGCACATGTATTAGGGTTGAGGGGATGTCTTGAAGCAGGAGCACCCATTGCCCTGAGAGTTTAATATAAAAGGGAGCAATGAAACAGAAAATACAGAAGTTTGTGTGATACCTCTGGTTACTTCTTTTATATTTTATTTTTTCTTTATTTTTAGTTTTGACACTATTGCAAATGTGACCTCCCCCTTAATTCCCCTCCACTCTGCCTTCACCCCCTTTCCTTCTATACAATACCATACTGTCGACTGTGTCCATGGGCTGTGCATACATATTCTTTGGCTAGTCCCTTGCCTTCTTTCTTCCACTCTTCCCTTCCTCCCTCCCCTCTGGCAGGTGTCAGTCTGTACCATGTATCCATGTCTCTGTTTCTATTTTGTTCATCAGTTTATTGTACCCATTAGATTCCACATGTAAGTGAAATCATTTGGTATTTGTCTGTATCTGACTGGCTTATTTCACTTAGCATAATAATCTCCAGGTCCAACCACGTTATCACAAAAGATAAGATTTCCTTCTTTTATATGGCCCTGTAGTAGCATTGCATTGTGTAAATGTACCACAGCTTTTTTATCCACTCATCTACTTAGGGCATTTGGGCTGTTTCCAGACCTTGGCTATTGTAAATAACACTACTATGAACATAAGAATGCAAATTTTCCTTCAAATTGGTGTTCAGGATTCTTAGGATATATTCCCAGAGGTGGGATCACTGGGTCAAAAGACAGTTGCATTTTTAAATGTTTAAATTTTTAAATTTTTGAGGACACTCCATACTGTTTCCACACTGGCTGCACCAACAGTCCACTAAGGTTTCCTTTTCTCCACATCTTCACCAGCATTTGTTGTTTATTGATTTATTGATAGTAGCCATGCTGGCAGATGTGAGGTGATAGCTCATTGTGGTATCAATTTTCACTTAGTTGATGATTAGTGACCTTGAGCATTTTTTCATATGTCTATTGGCCATCTCTACTAGTATGTCCTCTTTGGAGAAGTGTCTGTTCAGGTCCTTTGCCCATTTTTAACTGGATTGTTTGTCTTCCTGGTTTTGAGTTGTATAAGTTTTTATATTTTTTGTAGATTGACCCCTTATCCTAAGTATCATTGGCAAATATGTTCTCCCATACAGTGGGTTCCCTTTTTATTTTGTTGATTGATTATTTTACTCAGCAGAAGCTTTTCAGGTTGATACAGTCCCATTTGTTGTTTCCCATGCCATAGGAGACATATCAGCAAAAATATTACTCTGAGAGACATCTGGGATTTTGCTGCCTACGTTTTCTTCTGGGATTTTATTGTTTTATGACTTACATTTAAGTCCTTTTTCCATTTTGAGTTTATCTTGCATATTGTGTAAGGTGGTGGCCTAGTTTCATTTTTATGCATGTACCTCTCCAGTTTTCCTAACACCATTTACTGAAGAGACTGTTTTTACCCCATTGTATGTTTTTTCCTTATTTGTCAAATATTAATTGACCATAAAGGCATGGGTTGATTTCTGGGCTCTCTTTTCTGTTCCAGGCATATACCAGGATGTTTTGACTACAATTGCCTTGTAGTATAGTTTGATATCTAGTGTTGTGATGCCTCCAGCTTTGTTCTTTTTTCAAGAATGCTGAGACTATTTGGGGTCACTTTTTGGTTCCTTGAAACAATATGGAGATATTTTTGGTATTATAGACTAAAAGAATTGCAATATACTATAAATGACATGACTCTTGGTTAAAAGATTTAACATCTGTATACCTTTCACTTAAACCCAAACATGCTGTCTCTAATAATTTTGGATCTGTTTAACATTCTTAAATAGTTCCTGATATGACATCCAATACCTTTCTTTCCCTCTACAATATATTAAACAAGGTAGCAAATATCTGTGATGCACACTTTGCTTCTTAAATATATTTGCTATATAACTTAGTAAAGTGCCCTGATATTTGTATTCTGTTTACTGCTTTAAACCCACTGACAACACAGTTTCCTTTGCAATAATTCTGTTGTGTTGGGATATTAAAAATTGTGGTGCAGGCTAATGTGGAGGATTTATTCTGTCACATTAAATCAATGGTGATCTACAGAACTATGTGGGGTCAAGCACTGTTCAGGATACTTACACGATTCATAATGCCACATTAAGTACTCACAGGGTGTTATTAACCGAAGAAAACCTCATGGGTAAAGGAGAGATTTATTGAAGACAGCAGAAAGAAAGTTCCCTAGGCAGATGTTTAAAAATATTGCATCAGAATTTAGAGCTAATGCAGCAGGAGATGAAAACTGCAATCATCATACCAGGTGATTTCACAATAAGGTTCAGATGTCTTTAGAAAGACTTTAATTTTTATAAAGAGGGAAAAATCAGTTCTTTCACAAGGGAGTTTGCTAATCTGAGTAAGTAAATGTGTCTTAGGTTCCTTAGCCAGCTACCAGAAATACCTCCATCATTTCAAATTTCTAAAATAAAGAAAAACAACAACATGTTGGGGCTGGCTGATGCGTGTGTGTGCTTGTGTGTGGGTATTACGAAATGTGATTGGGCTCGTTTTCAATCTATCAAAACACTTATTTTTTGTTAATCCTCACCCGAGGATATTTTTCCATTGAATTTTAGAAAGAGTGGAAAGGAGTGAGGGGCAGGGAGAGAGACAGAGAGACATTGATGTGAGAGAGACACATTGATTGCTTGCCTTCCATATGCACCCTGATCAGGGCCTAGGATCAAACCTGCAACCCAGGTATGTGGCCTTGACTGGGAATCAAACTGTGATTCCTTGGTGCATGGGCAGACACTCTAACTACTGAGCACACCAGCCAGGGCTATCAAAGCACTTTTTAAGTTAGTGTAATTTACTGTATCAGTTATATTTTTAGGGTCATTTGTTTACTCATTATCATGTATTTCAACAAATATTTAGAATCTATTGCAAGCCACATACTGTGCCACAAACTATGTTTACAATACAGAAAAAAAGAATGCGACACAGCCTTGATCTCATGCCCTCATAGAATGTAGTAAAAGTTTATATTCTGATGAGGGACTGTTAAGGAGATATACCTAGATGTGAGGAAACAAAGGTATCCATTTAGATGGGAAGAGAAAGGTCAGATGAGTGATGAAACAATGGATAAGAGGTCACAATAAGAGAAGTTGTGGTGAGCTACAGATGGTCCAGTTGTCTTGTTCACACCTCAGAAGTGGGTATCCTCTACTCTTTTTCTCTAGTGGATCTGTTTCTGTCTGATTTGCTCCACCAATTGTCCAGCTTTGCTTCTGATTCTGATGACTTCTGTCTCATATCATACTTTTAATTCTACAAAAGAGATAGGTGGCTTATTTATGTACCAATTATATGAATAATTTATTAGCAACATTATCTATTATAAGCATTTTAATTTAAAAATTGTTAGATAAGCCCTGGCCAGGTTGCTCAGTTGATTAGTGTCGTCATGACACACCAAGGTTGCAAGTTTGATCCCCAGTCAGGGCACATACAAGAATCAACCAATGAATGCATGAGTAAGTGAAACAGCATCTCTCTCTCTCTCTCTCTCTCTCTCTCTCAACCAATAAAAAATGTTTAGGTGGATATATAGGAAGAAAATCAGACATAGAGTACACAGGACTATACTCATGCAGCACACTCATGCAGGACTAATTTAACAGAGTGTGTTGGACATGGTTGCATCTCAGGAGTCACTAGTTAATCTGAACACTGTATGGTTCTCTGATACAGCTCCTTTTGGAGGCAGATGTATCTAATAGTTCAACAGAATGGATTCTCTGCCACACATACTTCTTTTTAAAAATCCCTTAGCATAAGGCAGATATTAAAATATGGCCAGAGACCAAAAATCCACTAGAGCATCCAGTGACATTTTCCAAATGAAAGAATCCAATTGGACAGAGTTTCGGTGTCAGACAATTTACAGGTTCCTAGACTCTACAGAAGCCATTGATTTTTGTTTTTGTTGTTTTGGCACCATTACTCCATCCAATTATTAGAGATACTAGGGGCCCAGTGCACGAATTCATGCACCTTGACAGGAACTGTGGGCAGGATGAGGCTGCAGTGAGCACAGGGGTGGGTTTCGGCCTATCTTCCGCACTCCTGCCCAGCCCCTCCCACCATGGCCCCCAATCCCCTCTCTGCCAGCAGCCCCGCTCCTGCCACCGCTGCTCCAACATACTGAGGCGCCGGCCCCACTTGCACCCACTGATGGCGCGGAGTGATTGGAGCTGGCACCAGCAGCAGGTGCTAGCAGCGGCTGCTGCCCTCAACGCCCCTCAGGAGCAGGGGGAGGTGGAGAAGTCCTCAGGGGCGAGAGCCAGCAGCCACCACTCACACCTGCTGATGGCGCCGAGCTATTGGGACTAGTGCCAGGCACCAGCAGCGGGGGCGAGCGACAGCTCCTGCATTGGCTATGGTTGCGAGTGGGGCCAGCGCCGACAGTGGGTGCAAGCAGCAGCTCTGGTGCTGGTAGCAGGTGCAAGCAGGGCAGTTGCTGGCAGCAGGTGCGAGAGGAGACTGCCGACCCCAGTTGCCCCTCAGGAGCAGGGAGAAATAGAGAATGCCTCGGGAGATTATGGTCGGCAGCCACTGCTCACACCTGCTGACAGTGCCGAGCGATCGGGCATGGCACCATGCGCCAGCAGTGGGTGCGAGCACTGGGCAGGACCATGGTACATGGGAGCAAAGAATTTACAGTAACCACCAGAAGCTTGTCCCAATGACAGCAACCAGTGCACCTGCTCCACCATCCAGCCATGGCCGCCGCCCGCCATGTACTGCACTCTACTGCCTGCTGCCGATGCCTGCCGTGTTCCATACATGCCCCCCTGGTGGTCAGCACACATCATAGCAACCAGTTGTTCCGTTGTTCTGCTGTTCAGTCTATTTGCATATTAGGGTTTTATATATATAGATAGAAGACAGAGTCTAATGAAACAAAAGTATGTAGAAATTTATCTGTGATTGTTTATGTGGGAAAAAATACTTGTAGATGGCTAGAATTTCTTGGATGTAGCTGCAATACAATGAGTTTAATAATGTCTCATCTTGCATAACATATCTGAAACAATAAGTCTAATAATATTGCAAAAAAGTGTATAGCAAATTATGAAAAATGCATCCAATTTAATGATACAAAGAAAAAAAGATTATATAAAAACAGAAGTTGTGAAAATAAAGTAAGCCCTAAAGTAAAATTAAGTTACAAAAAAGTTGCCTTAATATCTTGTATATATGTTATCTTAAAATTCTCAAAATTATATTCTGAACATTCTAGAATACAAGGTAAAGAAATATGCCTGACAGTTTACATAATCTGTAATATTTATAAGCTAAAACAAAACAATGTGGATTACTCAATATATTACAATTGCTTTAAAACCCAATAAATAGTTTCAGTGACATTTAAAATAAACAATCCTATATAATAAAAGGATAATATGCAAATTGACCCTAATGGCAGAACAACAGAACGGCTACTGGACCAGTCACTATGAGGCACACTGACCACCTCCCTTTTCCTGGCCAGCAGGCTCTGATCACCTGAAGGCCACCGCTGTAGGGCCAGGGCCAGTGAGTAGGTGGCAACAGCTGACCTCTCCATCCCTTCCTCCAGCTGTCAAGCACTGATCACCCGATGGTAAACTGGGAACCTGGGATGGGTGGAGATAGGGAGTGGGGCTGGCTGCAGGCAGCTGGGGAAGATGGCCCTGATCACAGGCCAGGCCTAGGGATCATACCCACACATGAATTTCATGCACTGGGCCTCTAGTTTATCATAATCTCCAGAGGACACAGTCTGTTTTGTAAACATGTTGAATTCCCAAGTTATTGTTAAAAAACAAACAAACAAACAAACAAAAAACTATACAAAGTAAAGACTGGCAGATCTTCTCTTGTAGAGCTATATATCTGAGTATGAGTTAGCATTGTAGAGAATCTACACTACTGTAGAAGTGAGGCTGCACCCTCCAGATCAGAATCTACCTGCATGTGGAAAAAGGAGTAAGGTTCCTGAGGGAGGAGCTAAAATATTACTGGTAAAAATCCCTAGTTAATGACGCTATATTTCCAAACAAGAATAAACAATAGTACTTATTGAATAAGTCCATTTCCAGGTATATGCCAAGCCAGATATTATAAAACCAGCAAAGTTAGAAATATTCCAATCATATTGAACTCTTGTCCAATTATTTACCATCTACAATAAGGATTGAGGAAGTTATATGGTGTTATAGAAGAAAAAGCCAATGAAGTTCTTTTCATGCTTTAGGCTGTCTTGCTTCCTGACCATAGGTCATTGAAAGGATAGGGGAGACAAGTTTTATATTTGAATGAAGCATTCATTATTACATGTATTGGGACCTTTCTAAATTTGTTTAATGCTAGACTATATTCTCTGACTTAAAGAATTATAGAGCTTTCAAATTACCCAACAGTGAGTATAAAAATCATGAGAACTATGAGAATTTTCATTTACAGCCAGTAAAGTAATAGCCCACTAAAAAATTGTAAGATCAGCTAGAATTAAAAATATAGTTTCATTTTTACTGTACCCAACAAGTAATGTTTGTTCACATATCTGGTGGTGGTGGTGTGTGTGTGTGTGTGTGTGTGTCTGTGTGTGTGTGTGTGTGTGTGTGTGTGTGTGTGTGTGTGTGTGAGAGAGAGAGAGAGAGAGAGAAATTTAAAAACATATTTGAATAAAAATATTACTACACATAGCCCAGCCTGTATGGGCCAGTGGTTGACTCTTGGTAAGGGCACATGGCTGGCATTTGGGCTCAATGCCCAATGGAGGTTGTGAAGGAGATAGCCAATCAATGATTTTCTCTCATCATTGATGTTTCTATCTCTCTCCCTCTCCCTTCCTCTCTGAAATAAAAAAAAACAAAATTAAAGTTACCTACACATCAAGTTTATTTAAATGTTGAAATTATCTTCCCAATTTCATTCATTTTACAAATAACTTAGCAAATTAATAAAGAACATGAATCCTGGCAGAGGGTTTACATTATGACCCAATGAACACTTAGCATCCATGATACTTATGATGGAGAAAGAGAGGAGGCTGCATTCATATTTGCTTACCTCATGACAATACAGCAGCAGTTTGCTCTCACGACATCCTGGCTATCTGCACCTGTTTCAGAATATCAGTCCAGCAATATAATGTAAGTGTACTTCCAATTTTTAAAGCATCATAAACTTGTTTGTGTCACACATGAAGTCAGGAAAAGTGTCTGAAAGATTAAATGTAGAATGACTGAATAATAAGTAAAAAAAAAAAAAAATGAAATCATGTTTTACCTTTAATATGTTTTCCCACACAGTTTTTTTCCTAGACATCACAACTAAATCCAATGAAGCATTCATAAATATTTACCTTAGCCAAATAGGGCACAATTTACAAATGCAGTGGATTATGTTTTTTCATTCTGTGTCTACTTTACTAATTCTCTTTATTACTTCCAGTGCATATAGAACCAAGGAAACAACTTCAGGAGCAAAGTTTCTTAATAAAAGTGGACTTTAGAGTGCATTAAAAATGATTGTGCGTAGACAACAGCACATGAAAATGGGTTTTCATAGGAACAGATGCCAGCTGGCAGGGAGTAACACACTTTATTGAGTTTCGTAACCAAGGCAGTTGATGTGTGTTCTGCAAATACGATATTACATATAGGACACTTTATTGCCAGGATTGTGATGTAGACAATGCAAAACTGCTTGTGTAAACGTGTTCTTCTTTTTACATTCTATTTTGTATATAAGAAAGAAGGTCTGTTTCAAGGGTTTCAAAGTGAAATAGCAATTATCAGTGTAACTAAAATTAAATTATATTTAAGGCAGAAAACAAAACAAACACTGTCAGTCAAAAGATGTGTACCATACGTCAGAAGTGAATGACTTATCAGTAAAAGTTGATTTTTAGTGATGTTATCCAATGCAATACATCCTCTGTATGCTTTAGGAGATTGATGTGCAGTTACATGTTATAAAAAATGTGGTATTTTGGTCTATTAATGGTCCTAATGGCAGGCCACTTAGAAATGATAAGAAAACACACACACAGAATCAGAGCAAGAACCTCTTTTTCATATCACTCTAAAAAGTTCAAAATTGGCCATCGCATCCCCTTTCGGTGTACTCCTCTACACTGCTAACCGTATCTAATTCCCTTAAGAATGCCTACCTTACATGCAATCAGAGCACCAAACAATTTGACAATCTTCCTAAAAGAGAATTTGATCAGTGAATACTGGGTCCCTCCCACTCTTCTTAATCTATACAATTATTAAGATTCTACTGGCAGACATTAATTCCATTAATAGGGTGAACTTAATATCCGGAAGAAAAAGAAAAAAACCTTTAAAAGAAAGGAAGCCAGAAGAAAAGGATGTCTGCCACTTGAAAGCACTGAATACAATAATTTTAAAAGAATTTTAAAAGGTATGTGTAGATTTTCAGGAGAGTAAGTTATGTACTAGTAATTTATGCACACAGGGCCCAAATTAAGCAGAAGCTGGACTACACAGTGAAACACTGTGGTTAAATTATGGGTGCCCTGAGGCACTAGCCAGTCTTGGTCACCTTTGATCTTGGGAAGTGATGGCTGCAGAGGGGAGATGGTAAGAGGCATAAGGTTTGCCAACTCAAAGCATGCACTGGTATTCCCAGGCTTCCATTTCAGACACTACATACTCTGTAGTTAACTGCCAGTATCCAGGAATTGGAGGCCTACTGCCTCAAGGATTTAAAAATATAGCATAGAGGGATGAGGGCATGCAACAGGGGTGGGGAGGCTGGGGGAAGTTCAATGGGGGAAAAAAAGGAGATATATGTACTAATATATGTAATGTTTTAAACAATAAAAAATAAAATAAAATAATAAAATAAAAATAAAGCATAGAGAGGTGCTTAATCTATTATAAATTAATTTTAAAAGCATGCATTGTGTGTCTATTTTATAAGATTTAAAGATTCTTTTGATGGTGGGATACAACAATAGCACTTGAATGGATGAAAGGCAGAGCTTTCTGATACAGCTCCAAAGGAGAGAAGACTGCCAGACAGGGCACGGAGGGGACAGCACCCAGGGACAGAAGAAGAGCAAGTTGGAGCTTCGGGGGCAGTTTATGTATGACAGGCAGGTGGGGGTAGCTAGGTTTTGTAGACTTCCTGTAAATTGGATCATTTGTATCATTTCTGGAGGAGGAAGGTAGGGGCTGCCTCTGGTCTGGTACCTGTCCCCCCGGGTGATGACGGCCAGTGCACACTGACCTGGAATGAGAGAGCTCCCATGACACAAGTGACTGGAGTGTGGATTTAACCAAATGCTCAACAAGAGGAACTAATTAGTCTTCAGCCAGGGTCTCAATATTGGGTCAAGACAGCTTTTTTGTTTTTTAACTCTGTTACAGTGCTTACCAGATACTAAACATTTATAGATGCAAAGGGAGAAAATTTAGACCACATAATAATAAAGTATAAAATAAATATTATAATTATTTTAATATTGTAAAGAAAATTGTAAAAGCAAAATGCCTATATATTACAAGTATATCAGAAACTTCAGAATATGATGACACGATTCTTTTGCCCCAACTCGTTGAAGAGTAGTGGAAGCTACAGGACTCAGTAATAAATCTTTAAAGTAAAACAGTTTGTAATAGCACAGCTAAACTTGCAGTTTTGTGTACCTGTCACCCTGCCAGCACCTGATCTTAAATTTCCCATTTGACTTTATTATTTTTCATGATCAGTTCAAGCAAGTTGGTCTTAGTTCTGCTCTCTAAGCCTGCCAGCTTTGTCCCCTGGAAATTATTCCAGAACTTACTTTCAATTTTTATATCCCAAAATCTATATAGAAGTTTTAAAGAGATCCCTTGGGTGCCCTGTAAAGTTTTAGCATGTAGTGTTAAATCATGATAATGGTTATGGTTTGTAATATGAACTCTTTCATATTCTTTTATTGATACCAAAAATTAGTAGCCACAATTTAATTATTGGCTCTATAATAAATAATTTTGCTTTTTCTGTGTTCAGACAATGTCTTTATTTAGTGCATATTGCATGAAAGTAAGATTTGTAAATAAAATGCTATTTTCTTCTTATAATGGAATAATGACAAATATGTCATTGTATGGGGAAGTTCATAGGTACTATTTTTTTTCATTTTTGTTGATTCATCTTTTTGCTTTGCTTGATAAATCTGCTCTCATTGGTGTAATCTTTGTAATGTGATAAAATAAGTTTTCTAGGAAGGTTGAATTTGCTAGTCTAAAAATACTTATAGCTCTGATGGAAAGGAGTAATAAACAAGAAAAACAAATGCACTGTAAAGCTTTAAGGAGGTACATAGCAATTTCAAGCAGTGTTGAACAGTATGATAATCTGTGTTCTGCTTGGCAATAAACACATAATCAGATGTAGGTATTAAACATTGGTTCAGTGTTCGTCACCAAATGTGACATTCGAGTTTAGAGTGAAGTCTGCCTGATTTGTCCAAGGGGTTGATGGATATCACACACCACTAGCTTTTTGTAGAACACACCAAATCCAGGTTCAGGCACAGATAGCCTTCCCTGGTGATGCAGAGCCTTTAGCAGCTGTTTCCTTATGTCTGTTTCTGCCTTGCTCCTTGCCTGCACACATTTATTTAATTCTGTTTATCTCTTATAAACGTCTTTCTCCAGGGAGTATGAAGCCAACCTCATTTCTTACAACAAGCTTATTAATGTCCTTTGAGCTTCAAGGATAATTGACTTCATCATGTAATTTGGCTTTGATTTTCACTAGTCTCTTCTCCAGTCCAACTTGCCAGCCTTTGCTTTTGTCTTGGTACGTGCTCTTACTCTCATACTGGATAAGACATTAAAATATATCACACATATAATGCTGGGTTGAGAAGAAGGTCAGGGTCAGGAATGATGCATGGTATAATATAAAGAAAATGAGTAAAGCAGGCTTTTTAAATTTGCATTTGAAAATTCTTTGAGGGTATTCAGTTATCCCATCAGAATATGGTTACATTGTCTAAAACACACACACACACACACACACACACACACACACACACACACACACAAAACAAAACATACAAAATAAACCACAAACTGTTGAAGTCCCAAGACCCATATTTCCAAATGTGTCCTTATTTAGAAACAGGATCTTTGTCATTAGATAATTTGGTTAAATTAGAATGATATCATACTGGAACAGGGTAGCACCTTAATCTAGTATGCCTGGTGGCCTTATAAGAAGATGTCCATGTGAATACACAGAGATACACAGGGAGAAGCCACATGAAGACAGCGATGCAGTGACAAACCAAAAATCATCCATGGCTGCCAGAAGCTGGAAAGGGAAGGAAGGACCTTTCCAGACCAATATCTTAATTTCAGATTTCTAGCCTCCAGAACTGAGACAATAAATATCTATTGTTTTAATCCACCCAGTGTGTGTAACTTTGATACAGCAGCCCTAGGAAACCAAAAAAGATGAATGTACAGATTTAGGGATATTAGGAATGTCAAGAGCCCACCCCACTTCCCCCTGCGACACACACACACATACACACATACACTTTAGTTGCGTAGACTTTATGTGGGGTTTTTTCAGACCAAGACCAGTCCTAATATAAGAGCCAGACTACAACCTCCAAACTGTAGAACAGGCAGCGGCTGGCCAAGATGGCTCAGGTATGAAAAAGAAAAGCAGCTCTTTCTAGAGGGCCACGGCCAGGGTCTCCCTTTGATGTAAATGTCTAGAAAGGCAACTTATTTACTGAGATGGAGGAGGTGTTCTTCTACCACATGGGTAGAAATCCACTCAGAAGCAGATTTTTCTGAAATTTATTCTACCCGTTTTCCTGTTTTATAATTCCTACCAGAAATATATTCTGACATGTGTATTAGAAATGCATGTATTTATGAAATGCATTTCATAATTTAGAACAAAAAGAAAATTCTGAAATTTACTTGTTGACAGGACTGAAGGAACAGTAGTTTAAAACTAATAATTTGCTCTGATTGTATCACTGGCCTGTGTGTCAGGAAGAAAAAACTTCATGGAGTAAATTAGTTTAATCTCAGGGGCTGTGGAATACGATCTAATTTGTTTCAGGGAAAAAAAAAAAAATCAGGTGCCTGAAATTCAAAGGAGATTTAGATTTAAATCACTTTACTATGCTAAGCAAAATAAATCAGACAGAAAAAATTAATAACCGTATGATTTCACTCATATGTGGCATGTAAAACTGAAAGCAACAAACGAACAAACACGGAAAAACTCATAGACACAGACAACAGTATTGTGGTTACCAGAGGGAAGGGAGGTGGGGAGTCGTAAAGGACAAGGGGTCAAATATATGGAGATGGAAGAAGATTTGACTTTGAGTGATGGGCATGCAAGGCAATATGCAGATGACATATCATAGAGTTTATACTTGAAAATTATGTGATCTTATTAACCATTGTGTCCTCGATAAATTTAACTTAAAATAAATAAATAAAATAAATTACTAAATCTAGCTAAATTTTTGTGAGCACTGGCTATATATCAGACAGTTTTAAACATCACATCATTTCTACTGACAACAATGAAATACGGTGTTTATTGTTTATATCATCATTTTAAAAGTCAGAAAAATAGGGCAACATGCTTAAACAGTGTTTGCAAAGTCATGTGTCAGTCAGAGGCAGAAGTGGGATTTGATTATAAACAGTGTCATTCAAAAGTATAGTTCTTAATTCCCATGCATAGAGTCTCCCATTTTACTTACATGTTATCTCATATATCACATTTTATCAAGTTACAGGATGTGCTATTTTTTTTGCCAAATAAATCATTAATGCAGTGTATTTTCCTATTTTGATTGTAAAAGGCACCTTGAGTTCAGGGTGTTAAAATAGGGAACAAAATTAATAAAACATGGTAACTGGAACTATATATTGTGAGTTAAGCAATATCAATTTTATAGATTAGAGAGCTGAATACAAGAGAGATGTAATCGCCTTACTTTGGTGACATAGTTGATGAGATAGCAGTTACAAGTATATCTTTTCAATACCAGAAGCTATTCACTGAAACACTAGCTATTCATTAACTCAGCAAAAGATATACTTGAAACCATTAATTCTATATTTGAATTTTTTGTTTAGAAGTAGTTTTATATCTATTTTATTGTCTTTAAAATTAAAATCTTTAACACTAAAGGCTCTGTTTTTTTATGTTGTAGAATGCTTTACTAACAAGTATCACATGATCTCACTCATATATGGAATCTAATGAACCAAATAAACTGATGATCAAAAATAGAGCAAGAGTCATAGAAGCATGAACAGACTGTATAACCTCAGAGGGAAGAGAGGGGAAGGTGGGTGGGAAGTGATCAACCAATGAATTTGTATGCACATATATGTATAACCCATGGATATAGGTGGTGAGGGCCTGGGGGTGGGAGGAAGATGGGAGCAGGCTGGAAGTTAATATGGGAGAAAGAAGAAACTATATAATACTTTCAACAGTAAAGATTTTAAAAAAAGAATAAAAGTATACTTGTTCCCTTCTTTTCCTTCATTTTAAAGGCAACTTATTTTTTTTTTTTTTAGCTATTATAGAAATTAAGGATACCTTTCTTTTCAAAGGAGGTTTTGGATTTCAAGATCGCCACCAAGAGAAGGGAATTATTGGACCTATTATTTAGGAAAAGCAATGGCATTAACTATTTGTGTTTTAAGAATTAAGAAGAAGGCCTCTTAATTCTTAGTTTAATATTAAGGATAAAGACCCTAACTCCAGGATGCCACAGTAGAGTCTCAGGAAAAGAAATATGTAAGCAGCTTTCCATGATGGCACATGGGGCAACTCAGAGCAAAGCGGAAACCTGACCAATATAATGTTATGCACCTGGACTATTTCAAGTTGGGACTGGAAGTCAGATACAAAGCCTTTGCGAAATGTATAGGCTCTACATTTTGTTGTATGCTGTTGTTTTCCATTTGTCTATATGTTTTCTTGTTAAAATACTTCGAGTAGAATCTGATCTTAAGAGATGTGATATTGAATCTCTTAGCTGATATTGAATACCTATGGATTTAGGTGTTCCATGTGATTTCAATTTGCTAAAGGCAGGTAGATATAATCATATTGCCCTGGGAATAGTATTTAAAAAAATGGCATTGTAGTTACCTTTGTTTCATGGGCAGAAAGGAAGATCCAGAAAAGAAGATAGGAAGGTTCCTTTATAGCAGCAGGTCCTGGCAAAGAGGCATGCCAATATATAGAGTTTAAGGTAACAGTCATAAAGAGGAAAGAACACAGACTGAGTCCTAGGGGATTAAAATAAGACAAAGAAGAACAAAGAAGTAAACCAAGGAGCTGGTTCAGATATCTATCTATCTATATAAAAGCCTAAGCAACTGAAATACCGAATGACTGAAGGACTGACTGGTAGACCAGTTGCTGTGACCTGCACTGACCACCCAGGAGGAGACATTCAATGCAGGAGCTGCCCCCTGGTAGTCAGTGTGCTCTCACAGTGGGGGCACCACTCAGCTAACTGATAGGTGCCAGATGCTGGGTTCACAGCTGGCAAGCGCTACTGCGGCATGAGCCTCTCCCGCCTCCACAACAGTGCTATGGAGCAGCAACAGGCACAGCAGGGACGGGATGAGTGGGAGTGCCTGACCTGGGCTTGGGCTCCTCCCTGGCCACCTGCCACTTCATGCACTACTACATCCCTCAGGGATCAGGCCGAAACCAGCATCTAACATCCCCCGAGGGGTCCTGGATTGCAAGAGGGCGCAGGCCAGGCTGAGGGACCCCACCAGTGCAAGGTTCCATGCACTGGGCCTCTAGTTTAATAATAAAAGGATCCACTTGGAATCCTCGGAGGGGTGAGCTCAAGAAACCATTTATTGATTTTTAAAATAAATATTTAAAGCTCAAAACACAGAAATCGTTATACCCTCCAGACATTTGATTTTGTTTTCCTGCTTTATTTCTTTTTAATGAAAGAGAGCATAGTTGCCAGATGTGACTCTCTTACTGTTGAAAGTGACTGTTACACTTTGTGTTTGCAGGATTATGCTATGCTATGCTTATATATTCAAATATATATGGACTGAAATGAACTGGTAGTCAGAGGAAAAAGGAATCATTCAATGCTTGTCAAACTGTTAAACTAAGCAATATAAAAAAGTTGCATGTTAAGTTAAAATATTTATTTATTTACTTATTGAGGAACTAAACCCTAAATTTAATACCAATTGAAAATTCTAATGTTGAGTATGAAGCATAAAAATATACTGCTTCAGCATCTAGCACATCACTCTGGCACATAGTAGACACTCAGTTAAAGCTGCTCAAGTATATATTTGCATGCAGGGGATTAAGATGGGCCCTGAAATCATGATTTTCATCAATTTTATGATTTTATAAAAAATTAGGTACATTCAGAATCATCAACTTCTGAAATCTGAATATAATATATGCTAACATATGGGTAAGGAAATAATCAATATGGATTTTAAAATTTCATGGCCCTAAAATATCCACTGACTTTAATTTACAATTTTACAGAGGTCTGGAGAAAGGTAAAGAAATAAAATATTCATGATATGCAATATTTGTTTGGGGACTTGGGAAAGGTGTATAATTTGCAGGTTTAGTAAAATAGAAAGTTAATTAAGCTAGTAGAAACTTTATGTAATGCAGTGTCTGCATACAGGTAAATTAATGTGTCCATTATTTATTACTACCTTCTGTTGGAAAGGGGAAAGTGGAGTTTTTCAACAGCCTTAGAACTTACTTAACTGCTTTATTTCCCAGCTAGCATAATGAAGTAAATTATACAATCAGTATATTTTTATTAAAGTAGGTGGCATTGTTCCTGAAATTGTCAGATATTTTTCAAAAAGACATCATTTAAAAATCATATCTGGCTAATTATCTGAAATAGTCACAAGTCTAGGCTTTCATTATTGATAATAATACTTATGAGCACCATGGTTGTGATGATGAAGTGACAGTGATGATGATGATGATGACAATACCTAATATTTATGGCATGTATACTGTATCCCACAACAAGCCTATTACATAGAATTTCCTCACTTCTAAAAAAGAAGAAAGGAGGCTGAAGAAAAGTAAATAAATTGCTCAAAGTTACACTTGAAGTTGTTGACCAGAGCTGGAATTTATACCTGCGTTTGGGTAACTCTGAAGCCTGTGTGCTGACCTACAACCAGTTACAATTTCTGAAATAGGAGTTATAACCCTTTGTTCTCTGATGATCCGTGTGAATATTACTCTTCTGGCCTGGTTTTAAATAACTACTGGTCTGTATTTTAACACATCTGATAGCATGTGAATGGTATGAAAAGCAAGGTAGACAAAATAAGTTACCTATAAAAAAAAAAAAAAGTAGTGATAACCACACAGGAAGCTTATACTTTTGTTTTCAGGTTACTGATTATTAACTAGCTAAACTATTGAAGTAAATTTGTTTTGATATAAATATTAATTAAAATTTTAGTTTCTAATCACACTATTAAATTTTAGTTCACCACAAATTTGACATAAGTGATGCTCTCATTGCTACTAATAGGTATCGTTTAATACTTGTGCATATGATGTGCATTATATGATAATGTCTGAAACATTGTCACTAAAACTAACTGGTATTATCCTATATAATAAAGAGGTGATATGCAAATTGACCATCACTCCAACACACAAGGTGGCCGCCCCCATGTGGTCAAAGGTGGCCGCCCCCATGTGGACACAAGATGTCCACCACAAGATGGCCAGCAGGGGAGGGCAGTTGGGGGCAATCAGGCCAGCAGCAAGGGCGTTTGGGAGGGACCAGGCCTGCAAGGGAGGGCAGTTGGGGGTGACCGGGCCGGCAGAGGAAGGCAGTTGGGAGGACCAGGCCTGAAGGGGAGGAGAGTTGGGGGGACCCAAGCCTGCAGGGAGGGCACTTGGGGGGGACCAGGCCTCCAGGGGAGGGCAGTTAAGGGTGACCAGGCCAGCAGGGGAGGGCAGTTAGGGGTGACCAAGCCAGCAGGAGAGGGCAGTTAAAAGCAATTGGGCTGGCAGGGGAGCAGTTAGGCATCGATCAGGCTGGCAGGGCAGTGGTTAGGGGGTGATCAGACTGGCAGGGAGAAGCAGTTAGGGGCAATTTGGCAGGTAGGCAGGCGAGCAGTTGGGAGCCAGCAGTCCTGGATTGTGAGAAGGATCCCAGATTGGAGAGGGTGCATGCTGGGCTGCGGGACACCACCCCCCCATGCATGAATTTCATGCACCGGGCCTCTAGTTTTATAGAAGAGGAAATAAAGGTCTGAGGTTTTGTTTTGAAATAGATTAACACACTCTTATCCATTGCAATCAGGATTAGAATAACCATTAAATCAAAGAAATATGAGAGATCAAAGTACATTTCGGTGGACTCCATAAAGGAAATATCTCTTAAAATATAATCTCAGTTGTATGACATTTAGTTGTATGACCTTAGAGTTGCAGACCTTTAAGAAATGGTGTTTTCTCACCTAAAATGAAATTGATATTCTCCTAATGTGGCTGAGGACAATGCTATGGTTTCTATGATCAGTTCATACAGTTGGTAAGGATCACTAAATGTCTTCTAGTTCAATCCCATGTGTCTTAGTGGATTCCTTTTGATACCTCCCTGTTATGTGTTAGAATGAGTTGACTTTAGTAGATAAACATCCAAGTTTCCAACCTCAACACTGTCCTAAATAGTTATATGAATTTGGGCAAAGTTATTAATATTTCCAAGTTTATTATTTTTTTTTGAACTGAAAAACGGAAAAGGTATTAACTCTGAGCACATTGTATATTCTTGAAGGTCTAGCACTCTTCTGACCCACAGTAAGCACTCAAAAATTGTACCAATTTTGATACAATGATGATACTGATAATGATTGATGATCATGACTGTGAACTGTCTATGAATTATTTATCTGAATTAGTAGTATATTCCTTACTGACCAATATTTTTTCACTGTGCTATACATTTCTTTGATCAGGTTAAGTAAGATAGTGTAATATATTTTTCCTTACATCCTAATCTCCTCTGACTAGTTCCTTTTTTCCAAAACATATAATTGTAGTCTATATTCCTTCATTCCATTCATGAGTTATCATCCTCAAATCACTGATATACTTCATGAATTCTGCCACTTACAGGAAGCCTTCCACAACTATTGTAATAAAATAATGATTTTCCCAACACTTAATTCCAAGGAAACCTTTCCTCTCTATTGCTGTGCTCATACTGTGTACATAATTTTATTTTTTTTACTGAATGTATAATGTATATTCTATATCTCCCACAGTATCAGCTTTAATATTCTAATATTGCCATGCTAATCAAACATTCACTGAATAATGTCTGATTTAAGTTGCTTTTAAATCAGAGTAACAGAATGGATTTTACACAGAAAGAAGTAGCAGGCTTTCTTAGCAAGAAGTTGAGAGAGAAAAAGCCTGTAAAAGTCGCAGAAGTTCATGGAAAATGGCAGGGAAAAGTGCATTGCAAGAAAAGAATCCCTCTAGTCTTACTTCAGTGAAAACACAGTGATTGTTTATACCTCAGAAAATATATGAGAAAATCAGCTTGATATGAATTCTACTCACTTGAGGACAGGCGTTATAAAACCACCTTTAATCACATGAAAGTAATTTAAAAATAGTTAAAAGTATTAAAACACAATATTACTTTTTAAAAATGTTTTAGTTATACCAAAACATAATTTATTTTAATTTTACTAGAGTCCTGGTGCACGAAATTTATACACGGGTTGGGGGGCATTCCTCAGCCCGGCCTGCACCCTCTCCCATTCTGGGACTTCTCAGGAGATGTCCACCTGCCGGCTTAGGCCCGATCCCCCCCCCAGATCAGGGCTACGCTGGCAGTCAGACATCCCTCTTGCAGTCTGGGGCTCTTACAGTCCAGACCCCTCGCTCCTTACCACACGCCTGCAGTGGAGGCCATAGAGGATCCTGCCATCTCCTTTGCGCTCACCAGGTGTGAGCCCAGCTTCTGGCTGAGCAGCACTCCTCCTATGGGAGTGCACTGACCACCAGGGGACAGCTCCTGCATTGAGCATCTGCCCCCCAGTGATCACTGTGCATCATAGTGACCGGTCGTTCTGCTGGTCATTCTGCTGTTCGGTCAATTTGCATATTAGGGTTTTATTATATAGGATTATAATTTTACCTGAACTGATTGGGAACAAGCTCATCAATAATATTTTCAAAACCAACTTTTTTTTATACTTATTTGTCCTGGGAAAAAATTAACACTAGATTAAACATTTATAGGAGTCCACAGTTTTTGTTTTTTGCCTTGAGCTTTACAGCATGACTGTGTCTCACTGTTGTGTCCAGTCTATTGGAAATTTTTATTTTATCTACTGTGGATTTTTTTTACATTCTGTTTGAATTGTTTTAAATAGTATTTATTTAAACTGTTATTTACCTTGAAGACTGAGTTTCAGGGGACCTCTAAAATTTTCTGCTTGAGACAAGTGCCTCATTTGTTTCAATCAAATTCTAGCTCTGGTTATAAGTCCATAACTTCTCAAAGACCCAGACAGAAGGTCAGGCCTTGCTAACTGACAATACATCAGAGGAATACCTCTGTAGGCCCAGTGGAAAGGATGTTCTATTTGGGGACAGGATTCAATAGTGAGCTCCCAAATCCGATAAAAATCCAGTGTGCAGGTAGCTTGTCTAGCAGCCTACATATTTTTATCTTTATTTTTGCCTCACTTAGCACAGTGATTAAAGGACCATAAGTGATAAATAATGACCTAACAATGATTGTGTCAAATTATTGTAGCAATTATTGAATAAATTGATTGAGTTATAAAGGTAACTCTTCCAGACAGAGTAAAGTTGGAATAGTCAGACTGATAATAATTTTATTTTATATTCAAAGAACTGTAGAAATGAGCAATGAGCAATGGTTAATATTCTTTTTAGAATTAAACACTCAATTACTGTATTTAGTATTTAGTTCAAATGGTAAAAAAGTAGGTTAACCTGTAGAGATAAAAAAATTGTCATCTCAAACAAATTCTGTAATGATTCTAAGTTTAGTAGTTGATCTCAGTTCTTTTTCTATGATGAATGCCTCTATTATCATATAAATTTGGACACAAAATTAAAATATTATCTATAGCTTAATGTAATGTCAAACAAACAACAGTCAATAGAAATTATAAAATTATAGAATTAAATAATTAATAGCTAACCCACCAAAATAAATTCATTATTATAAAAGAACAAAATAGCATGGAATTAAATTATTAAATAAATGACAAAGATGTTTTTATTCTAATGGCTTTATGAAAAACTATTTCTAAACTTGTAAATTTCAGACTTCAGTGTTTCTTACTATGTAATATATATATATATTCTGAAATATATATGTGCATAAATATATATAATTATATATAGTATACATAAAATATATGTATATGTATATAATTGTCATATTTTTGATACACATGATTTTACTATAAAAGCCTCACTCATTTATTAAGTGTGTTAATTTTAAGGATCTTAATTTTCAATAGTTGCATGAAGTAAATGTGAAGGACAAAAATCAGACATGAAATTGTGGGAGGTAGCATGGTATAAGTGATGTACTTCTTCAATTATATTTGTATTTTTGTGAAATTCTGTATTTGTGATGAGATTAAATAGATGAGATTTTTCAGCATCTGTTATGTGTCCAGTACTATTCTAGAACCTTTAGATGTATAAATATATAAAGTTATACAATAATTCTGTTTATAGATTTTATTTATATACCCTAATTTAAATTATGAAAACTAAGAGACAAAGATTAAATAACTTCCTAAAGTCATAGATATATTGTCAAGATACATGACAGATAAGGTTACTTACAATTAAGACTGGTGTTCTTTTCTTTGTGATTATACTTTGTGTTTTATTGTCTTAAATAAGTCTATTTATATATTATATGCAATCCATATATAAAATGTCTGAGTATTGAATGACAATAGTAGTTTACTAAAGTCTGGGGTACAATCAGTAAAGCACATGATTAAATTTTATACTAAATGCATGTTTTCTAACATAGAGAATAGCCTGCTCTATTATAAATTAATCAGGGAGATCTGTACATGTGTTTGGAATTGGATTCTTAGAGTGTGATTATTATCTATATGTATCTGTAGATGGAGTATTATTTCATTTATTTACTCATTCAATAACATAGGCTTAATATGACTGGTTACATTGATGTCATTAGGCATCAAAGAAAAGATAATACAACATGGAAAAATCATGAATGATTTTGATTTATAGGAATTACAGAATTCAGAATTGCCCTCCAGACTTCCATGTGTCACTAAAGCTTTATATAGTGTAAATATATTATCTGACACTTTTAAAGATTATAAGAATCTGATATTGCAATTGGAGAGCCTCTGGTATAATAATAGGAAAACAATGTCTCATATTACAAGAGTCTGATCTACTCTTTCCACATTGTTATTCATGAAGAATGCACTTAAACAAAGGGCAAATAAAAAATTATCTCTGGATTTGAATTTAGAAACAACACACAAATAGCAACCAAAAAAAAAAAAAAATCCCCAAATATTTCTGTTAAGCTCCATAGAGGTTAAATTATTTTTTTTCCAGACACAATATATTTGGTTGGAATTCTATTCAAGAAATCACAATAAAAACGCCAATGGGAAGCATAATAAATTCATTCTACTTAAAGGCTGTTATTAATTTCTCTGACTCTTAATATCTTACCCTAAAAATGGACATAACAATGTAGATCTCCCAAGATTATTCCAGAGATGGACAGAAAAGGTGGTATAGTATGGTTAAGCTATTAATTAATGGCAATCATCATTAACATTATTCATTTTGAACTATTAACAGGAACATCATTATCAACAGGCTGAGTGACTGTGTGTAACAGAAAGGAAATGCATGAGGAAAAGCTACAGGAAGGGATACTACCAAAACAAAATTTGCTTATTGTTATGAATTTCTAAGTTAGTGAAAACTGAAGTAATATTTAGGATGGTCTTCAAATTCAATTTTTTTATCCTTTCTATTGACTTCATTAGGGTGACACTGGTTAACAAGATTATACAATAAATCATTCTACACTGTGTTCACCAACCCAAGTCAAGTCTCCATTAAACATCATTTATTCCCCTTATATCCTCCTTCACCTTCCCCACACTCCACCCCCCCAAGCAATTACCACACTATTGCCCCTGTCCATGAACTTTTTCTCTGTTTTGCTCAATACCTCCACCATCAACTCCCACCCCTGCACCCAGACCCCTGGAAAGATGTCAGCCTGCTCTCTACCAATAAGAGTCTGTCTCTGTTTTGCCTAATAGTTCATTTTGTTCATTCAATTCCACATATAAGTGAAATCACATCATGCTTGTCTTTCTCTGACTGGCTTATTTCACTTAGCATAATGCTCTCCACGTCTATCCACGCTGTTTCAAAGGGTAAGATTTCCTCCTTTTTTATGACCAACTAGTATTCCATTGTGTAAATGTACCACAGCTTTTTCACCCACTCACTCATCTATTGATAGGCACTGGGCTACTTCCAAATTTGGCTATTATAAATAACGCTGTAGTGAACACAGGGCGGCACACATTCCTTTGAATTAGTGTTCCAGGTTTCTTTGGATAAACTGCCACAAGTGGAATGGCTGGGTCATGAGGCAGTTCCCGCTTTAATCTTTGAGGCAACTTCATTCTGCTTTCTACAGTGGCTTTTGATGCAACATTTGCTCTTATATTACAAGAACTAGAAGAGTCTGTTCAGGGAAAAAAGGCAAAGTTTTCCTGCTAGAGGATGATAAGCATTAAATAATTAAGAAACAACAAAGGAGTCATGGATTCTAAATAGGACCTAAACTCTCTCAGTGCTCTAACTCAGCAGGAAACTGACTAGGACAATTACTATACATTTGAGGCCATTGTACAGGAACCATTGTCTCTATCATCCTCTTCCTACCCACGTGTCAGTTATTTTTTTCTTCATCGCTATCACAATTTTGTGATTTTGTGATAATTGTTAGATTAACCACATCAAGACTTGTTAGTATTTATTATTACAAGAAGTGCATAGAGCTTTGTTTAAAGTTTGTTTCTGTCATGGAAAGAAGGCATTTAATAGAAAGATGTTTATTCAAATAGATGTTTGCCATGCTTGTACTTTCTTCAGTCATTTATAATTCAATCAGTTGGGTATGAAGTGCTGGCATTGAAATGCAGAAGCAGAAAGCTCCTATTCTATCAACCTTAAAAGTATCTAAATTAAATCTGGCCCAAGTCAGTAATGGACATGCCAAAATTCTGAATGCTGCCCAGAATTAAAAAGAGGGTATTTAAAAATGGCTTGAAGCTTGAAACATGTTTCTACCAACACAAAAGGAAATAATCCCACTTCTAATATTTTTGTAGTAGGAAAACAACCCATTTTTTTAGTTTAAAAAGTCATTGAGTGATATGGAGAGAGTGTACACAATTTGGCTGCCATAGTATGTGTGCTACCATGAGTGTGTGGGAGGATGAGAAGTAGTCCCTATTTTGTGAGCTGGGATTAAGTATTAAATAACTCATTAACAAGTGAATTCAATATATAGCATATATATATATATATATATATATATATATATATATGTGTGTGTGTGTGTGTGTGTGTGTGTGTGTGTGTGTGTATGTAAGATGCAAATTATCTGGCATGCTGTAACAGTCATGACCACTCAGGAGGAGGTTGGATGCACAGGTGGGCGGGAGAGTATTGCAGCGTAGTGAGGCAAGCCATGGATGGTGCAGGCCCACAGAGAGCAGGGAGCAGGGCCTGCCTTCGGGCTGTGGCAGCGATGAGCAGGCAAGTCTGCAGAGAGCAGAGAACAGGTCCTGCCAGCCAGGGCATGCCAGCAGTCCCACCTCTGCGTGTGAACTTCAGAGGAAACACCTTTTCTGACTGCTCATTGGCTAAGCTACTGGTATGCCACTTGTAGTGTTCTTGGTAACTTGGATAATAAGAATCCAAGAAGGTGATCTAGGGTTTTTCCACCTCACTCTTGGAGGAAAAAACAAATGTCCGCTGCTGGAGGTGCTGAGAAATGTCATATCCTGCCCTAGCCAGTTTGGCTCAGTGAATAGAGCCTCGACCTGCCAACCACAGGGTCCGGGTTTGATTCTGGTCAAGGGCATGTACCTAGGTTGCAGACTCCTTCCTGGCCAGGGCCCAGGCCAGGGCCCAGGTCAGGGCTCATGCAGGAGGCAACCAATCGAAGTGTACCTCTCACATTGATGTTTCTCTCTGTCTTTCCTTCTCTCTTCCATGCTCTAAAAATCAATAGAAAAATATTCTGAGGTGAGGAAGAAGAAGAAGAAAGAAAGAAAGATACAGAAAGAAAGAAAGATAGATTGGTCATATCTTATGAAAGACACATCTTGAAAATGCCTAAAGAAAGTCATCATTTTTTCATGGTGAAGGAACTGGAGTCTGAGTTGATGAAAACACCTTGGCGGCTGCAGCGGCCGGCAGTGGCAGCAGCAGTGGGGTGTTGGGGATGGCGCCTCCCCCTGATCAGCCTGGTTGCCTTCTGCAGAGAGAGGCCAGACTGCAGCTTAGGCCCGCTCCCTGCCAAAGAAACAGGAAAAAAAAATGTTGTATGTAGGAAAAAAGTAATTTGGCTAAATTAAAATATAAAAGAAAAAAACAAATGCTCCAAAAATGAGCAAGTGCCCAAGGACTCATTCCCTTCTGGAAACTACCAGAAAAAGCAGTGCTGTGGTTGGAAGAAATGATTTAGTACAGGTTCTGTGTGAAATGTCATCAGGTCTGCATTATAAAGTGAGCCAATAAAACTAATCTACAAGGGGCTTTTAGATTTTGATTAGATTGTAGATTGCAAGCATTTTGTGAAGTTTTTGTAAAAATAGCAACTGATTTCCCCTCTAACCAAGCAATTTAATCTATGGTACAAGTTGCAAAGCCAGCTGTGGAGAAGTGAGTTTCCCTGCAGGATCAGTGAGCTAGAAGCAATACACCTGCCACTGAGCTTCTAAAATAATCATTTGGCAAAGATAATTTTAATAGGGAGGAATAAAGGTTAACAGCCTTTGCTAAGGCTCTTTAGAGCCATACTGATTCAGTACTACATTCATCACCCCATTCCTTCCTCTTTCAGTCTTATTCCATTCTGAGACCAGCAGGTTTTCATAATGCATTTCACCATGCTAGTTCAAATATGCATGTATTCATGCAAAATATATAAAATGCATCACATACTCTGAGCACTATGGCAGAAAGTGGGAGGTGAATATGAGAGAGAGGAAGATCTGGTGGTTCTACAAACATGAGGGGAAAAGAAAAGAAAAGCTGAACCAGGACTAATTGGTTAGACGAAGGTGAGAAGTATCCATTGTACAGTTTTTATTTTTCCCTGGAAAAGTGGAAACGGTGAGTGCTCAGGAATCACACTGGCTCAGACTCTTGAGATGCAACTTCTAATGAACAATTTGTTTCCTATTGCCCCCAAAGAAGTCCCCTCCCTGGGGACTGGGTCTTTTATCAGGGATGCATTTTCTAAGAGGTCCCAGAGACTGTGCAGAGGAAGGAGCAAATGGACTGGGAAAGAACTACTGGAGCGAAGATGAGGGAGTGGCAGGAGGAGGTGCACTGTGTGGCAGTGAGCAGCATATGGCAGTCCATGGTAGCTGTAGCACGGTGGGCAGCTTACACTGCTGCCTCTTGGGATGATATGGAAATCCACTCTTGTGGATTCCTGCCTGGAACCAGCACCACGTTGTGTGAGAAAGGCTCCATGTGAGTCAGCAAATCCATGCTAGGGGTAGGCCTGCCATGACTCTCATACATTCCTGATCTTGAGTGTTACTTTGAGAAACACATAACCATATGAGCTCTTGTTTCTTTATTTGGGAACATGAAAAATATGACTCCTGCCTGCAATGTTTTAGAGATATTGTTAGGATTCACAGATTATAATTATTTTTAATACGGTCGTTATTATATTAATTTATCACTTATTGAACACCTAATATGTTTCATTTTTCTAGCATTTTACTTTTATTATCTTAATATATCATAACAAAAAAATGTTAAGTAGAAGTTAACATGCTCACCCATGAATAAAGTAAGTTATATAAAAAATACTTTTTTTATTATTTTAAGCCACCACACATCCTTTTCGGAGGATGATGAGGATATGTGTACATATAAATGAACACATTTATGAATTAATTTGCATGAAATAAAACAATATTGTTACTTGCCATGCAAGTATTATCAAAGCTGTGAGTGTCCCCCCACGTCCCGCGTGGTTCAGGGTTCAGGTTCAGGGTTCAGGGTTCTGGAGGAGGCCGCACGCAAATGAAAGACACTAGAAAATATTAATTTGGAAATATTGGGGGCCAGGTGGGAGCCCAACTCAAGGGGAAGGACTTCACTTTGCTTTGCTCCGGCCTAGTCGATCCCTTTTATTAAGACTATGGGATCCACCCATAGCTCTAGGTAGGCAATTCCAGTAATAGCCAATCAGCAAGAATTTACATAAAACTAGAAGGTGGAAGGTGCTTCAGCTACCATTGTCTCAACTAAACAGTGGGTGGAAGCTCTGACCTTTCAGAGCTTCAAGGATGACCAGCCTTTGGGTTCCTTGTCCACACCTCTCTGCTAGTGAGGACAATGGGCAGCTTCCAACACAAAGCTATGCAAATCCAGGTGGTGTGGCTCTAAATCCCGTTCTTAGCCATTTTGCTAGATGAATATAAAGTATCTTGACATATGCTAACCAACAAACAAAATGTAGAATTATTTCAATGACCAAGAAAAGCAGTACAGAGCCATCTAAGTTTTCATATGCCTTTCATCTCCTGTATAGAGTAATAAATTTCACGATTAGGGATCAAGAGTAGGATAATATTATAAAACTGTGTGTGGAACAAATGCTAGTCTACATGCCCCAGCTCCTGGTGAAACTTCATGTTTTCAGAGGCCTAGGTCCTCACCACCACCCTGTCATTAGTGACTCACTTCAGGGATAATCCCCAAGTACATTGGAGACCAGGAAAGCAGGCTTCTCTTGAGTTCCTGGTTTGTTTTCTCAGGGATAGGGTGTATCTTTTTTCCCTTGTTTTGACGACAGGGGAGCTTAGAGCAAATGCTACAGCTACCTTCCTCTAGGAAATGCGCCCAATCAAATGAATGGCTTCCTTGGCTAGTAATTTTAATCTTTGGTTTCAAATTAATTTTGTATTCTATCTATCCTTCACCCATATGTATTAATTAATTTATGTAGTTGCTAAATTCAGTACATAATTTAATTTTGTGGTTGTTTTTCATTGTTCAATTTTAGAATTGATTTTTCTATATGTTCCAAAGATGGAGTAGCTCATAATTGAATATAGTATATTGGTCATCATTTCTATCTCTAATGCTGGCTTGCCAGTTTTAAGTTGAAAGTGTTTCTTATTTGCACTAACGTTTTGTTTTGTTTTGCTGTTGGATACTACTTCTCATAAAGGGCAGGTATGAGAAAATGTATTTAATTGACATTCATTCTTACCAACAGGAAACATGTGTTTCAGTTGTGCATTTTGTAAATGGGGCATCTCAGCATTCATGCTGCTTTTAGCTCTCTACCAGAATCACTGACCTGGGAGCTGCACAGGACCCTCCTGTGACTTCAGGGCCTATCACACCCTGTGTAGTACAGTAGGACTTTCAGAACTCCTGTCAGATTCTGTGCCTTTTAGCATAACGGTCTCTAAGCTCTATTGTATAGACCACATGTGCCTTACAGCCCAATACAGGGTCAGGCGAAAGCAGGCTTACTGTTGTGAGTACACAAAACCCAGAGTTTATTTATTAATTATTGTATTATTTCCATATGAACAACTGTAAACATACTTTTGCCCCACAATGTATGCTGATCCTTATACAAACCCATGGAGAGTTTAACCTGGTGTAGACACAGGTAAAGTACAACATAATAGGTTTAGATATTGTTCAAAGATGGGAGAACAGATGTCACAGGACTGGAAGCATATTGGATTATGTTGCCAAGAAATCTAATTTATTATGAAATTCTCTCTCTCTTTTTCTCTCAAATTCATTTTCTCCACCAATGAACAAAATAAATACTCATTATAAATTTTGATGAATATAGAATATAGAAAGAAGGAAAAAACAGTCCATATTGCCACCATCAAAAGACAAGTTTTAATATTTATATACACAAGTATCCCCTGCTATCCAAATCTCTTGTATTGAATTCCAGTAATACAAATTTGGATGGCAAGTTCAAGTACTTATATTACATTATACAAATATTAAGTTTCAGTTATCAAGTGTGCAATAGCGAAAGAGTCATATAAAATGGCCGGAGGCAACCTATCGTGTCTCTCTCCCATTGTTGTTACTCTCTTTCCTCTCTCTCCCACCCACCTCTCTTTCACTCTATCTAAAAGCAATGGAAAAATATCCGTAGGTGAGGATTTTAAAAAATGCCATCTTTTTATTATTCTCTTTACAAATTGCTTAAAAGTCTTGTTGTTGTTATAATAGAGTCATAATAGAGTCTTTTATCAGTTTAACTAAGTCTTTCATATTCCAGTGTCCTGTATAAGGCATATATGCTATCTTAAGTTTAAATTCTACTTTATTTTGATTACTAGAGACCCATGCAGGAGATTTGTGCAATGGGGTGTGTGTGTGTTGGGGGGGGGGAGGTTCCACAGCCTGGCCTATGCCCTTTCGCAGTCCAGGACGGACCCTTTAGGGGATGTCTGCCTGCCAGCTTAGTCCACATCCCCAGATCAGGGCTAAGCTGGCAGTCAGACATCCCTCTCACAGTCCGGGGCTCTCACAGTCTGGTACCCCTCGCTCCTTACCAGCCACCTGCAGCGGAGGCGGGAGAGGCCCCCACCACTACGGCTGCACTCGCCAGCTGTGAGCCTGGCTTCTGGCTGAGTGGCACTCCCCCTGTGGGAGCACACTGACCACTAGGGGGCAGCTCCTGCATTGAGTGTCTGCCCCCTGTTGATCACTGATCATCACAGTGACCCGTCTTTCTGCCACTCAGTCTATTTGCATATTATGCTTTTATTGTATAGGATTGGTCAGGTAAGTTTCCACCCTCCCTCACATGTAGTTCTGTCATTTATCTTTTTAAATGGAAAGCCTGATGCTTATTAATATCCAAACACCTATGTTCATTATTATAATGATCAGTACTCCATAGTTTGGTATGGTATAATAAAAATATAAAGATAGTATTAATGAACAAAATTTCCTTTGTTATTGGCTTGTAATAAAGCTCAGATATTTACCATTGGGAGGTGTGCATAATTACTTTTCTTAACATTAGGTATTTTATCCCAATGTATTTTCACAAAATTAATTTTTGACTATATAATAACCATTCAGGTAATAAACAGGATGCTGTTATATTATGAATGCTCAAAGGTCTTTAGTTTACCCATTTTTTTATAGCTTGGATAAAATGTACAGAGTGTAGCAAGAGAGAAATTTAATCATTGGGTAAAGTGAGCATTGCCTAAAAAACTTTAATTTGCATTCTTATACATTTACAAAAGACATAGCACTCCTTACTATTTTACATGTTTCTTAACTATTTCACAAAGTTTAGTTTATCTGTGTTTAATATAGTAAAGTATATATTAGAAGCTGCTTAAATTTATAAAAATATACATGCATTTTAATATTATAAATTATAGCAGAGGCCCAAATGCACAAAGATTCATGCAAGAATAGGCCTTCCTTCCCCTGGCTGCTGGCACTGACTTTCCTCTGGCACCCAGGACCTGGCTGCTTCACTCCAGCCAACGCCAGGCATCGGGGACCTGGGCTGCTTTGCTCCAGCTGCCACCGCCACCCACTCAGGATCTGGGCTGCTTCCCACCAGGGACATGCTCTGAGCCATGCCACAGCCACTCGGAGCACGCCCCCACCCCTGGTGTGTGTCTGCTGGGATGGGGGCAGCACGCAGTCCCCTCTTGCCCATCTGCATGCACAGCTCCTCCTGAGCCTTGGTGATGCAGCCTCCTCCTGAGCTGGTCGTAACCATTACAGAGTCCTGGCCTAATTTGCATATTACCTCTCTCTCTCTCTCTCTCTCTCTCTCTCTCTCTCTCTCTATATATATATATATATATATATATATATATATATATAAAATACCTTTCTAAATGGCAGATAAGTAACCAAAAGTAACTTCAGAAAATGCATTATAATTGTCATAATATAAATTCACTCGACTTTTCTTTTTATCACCTAAAAACATTCTTTATGTAGAGATTTCTAAATAATCTTTGGATTAAATTATGTTATTAAATCTGACACCCCAAAAGTCTGAGGATTGACAAAATACTCTAAACTGTCTAATGTCACTTTTGAAAGTAAATCTTCTTCTTCCTGTCCTGGTTAGTCAGATCTAATTGACTTCAATAAAGACCATGGTATGTCTTTTCATTTTACCTCAAATTATTGCTTGACAATACATGTTTCAAACCACCTTTCTTTTATGCTGTTTGGTGAAAAACATTGGATTCATAAGCCATTAACATTCTAATCTATTGCATGCCCTGCAATTAATGAGAAGCCAAGTAATAATAAAATGCAATTAACTCAATAACCACATTAAACAAATCATCTCATAACAAAGAAAATAAAAACATAAAGTCAGATGGAGAAATAATTTTCACTTCGGGATGGAATGTAAGAAAAAGCAATCCCCTGCCTCCCTCAGTCCATCAGTTCTTATCTTCATCCATTTTAATTAATATGTTAATATATACCCGATAGAATTAATAGCAAATGGCAGTTGCAAAGTGCAAGCTGAAATAAAACCTAACACAGCAAATTTGTTACTTGTAAAATATATCATTATTGCCAAGTCAAGCATAACTCTTTCTCTCTCTCTCTCTCTCTCTCTCTCTCTCTCTCTCTCTCTTGCTATTTAGAAGATTTTAGCTTTAGCCCCACATATTAAGCAGAATTAATGATCCATTTGGTAAGAAGCCATATATTAGCTCCAGTTTATCTGTCTGCTGGGTAAACGGTAGACATTCTTGGTCATTGTTGATAGATTTGAATACAGGCAATGCATCCATCAATGTCGGCAGCTGATTGGTTGTTGGTGTCTCTGACAGGCTCTTCCATCTCACTGAATGAAAGCCAGCTGATTTCTCTCACTTCTCTACATCCATTGCCTTCAAAGCCAGTATATTACATAGCTAATGGCTGAGGGTGAAAAATTCTATGTTAGCCAACAGTGAATTTCTCCCCCTCTCTTATCATTCCATAATTGGTCTCCTACTTCAAATTACAGAATAAGGCTGGTCAACAGCGTGTGGTAATGTACAACTTTATGAAGTACTAGGGAATAATAGGTGAAAACAGTTGTGTTTTAATAATAACATATATTCTCCTTAAGGCAGAAAAGTGACATGAAGTGTACTTCCTTAGATGGCATGATAAAAATTAGGTATGCCTAGATTAAAAGTGTTGGTAGTGAGGAATAAAATATGATAATGAGAGAAAAACATTACCCTTGAGATGAACTCAGGGTCTGAAAGCACAATAGTAATTAGACAAAATTGATCATTAAATTTATATTAATTTCCTGTTAAAGTCTGCCCAGGCCAATCTTTTATTGCCAGGATATGTATTTAAACTCCATTATGAACACTGTCGCTTATCTCTGAGCCTGAAGAACAGATGGATTGAATTTAGTTGCAGAAATAATTGAACAAGTGGAAAATATGAATTTTGACTTTCTTGACACTCAGAATTATTTAGCATATGTTCAACTCTTGTCACCAAACACAAACCCAGGAGAAATGAATCATCTGTAATCAGAACTAAGAATTAATTAATTTTAACTTGTATTTGTTTACAGGAGTCAGGGTGATCACATCAAGTACTAAGAAACCATTAGATATGATTCAAATGACATTACATAGATTTGACAACAATACAATTCCAAGTTATTCCTATTCTCTTTTTTTATTTCTACAATATATTTATGTCCAGTGCATGAGATTATTCCACAAATAAATATGGATACCCACAGTCTTCAATATACAATCAGTATCAATTTCTAATCAATAGCATATGACAAAAGGGAAAATTGAGTACAAACTCATAATTATGAATTTATAATTTTATTAAAAGTATATTTATTTTAATAACTGAAAATAAAAGAAAATAAAAATATGAACATTAGTTATAAATATAATCACAGTGGTGTTAATTTCAAATTTTGTTTAAATTATCTAAATACAGCACATTTGATACATTTTTTAGCAGTAATAGTATATGAATGCATAAATATAAGGTAATTGTATCTGAAATGTGAAGAAAGATTTCAAATTCCATGAAGAGATGAGGATAATATTGAATGCCAATTAACATAGATAATGGCTACCCAGATTGAGTTGTTCAAACATGAGGCATTATCTAGGCATAAATTCCAGTAAAGACTAATAGTAGACAAATATCATAAATTAAAGAGTAATTTCTATGTTTTAAGGAAGCTTATAAAGAAAAAATAAATATTTATAACTGGCAATCCTATTTAGTGCAATTTATTTTAAATAGTGTAGTCAGAAGAGACAGTTTATTTTAAAATACAATAGTCTACTTCAAAAACGGTATTAGAAAAAGTGTAAGGATGAAATATTAGAACAGAATGGGTAAATGTGAACATTTATGTGCATCATAAACTGTCAAAAGGATGGCTAGATAAGTAATATTCAAGTTTAACTAATATGCAGGACAGATTTCCCAGGGTTCAGCCAGCCTAATAAAATCAAGTATTCTCTATTAAGACCTATGTAAAAAAAATGTCTTACCCCAAAATTGAATCCAATCATGTAAGTGATGATGCATAAGGTATTCAGTCAGATTCATAACCAGCAAACACTGGCTAAAGACAAATAATTTATTTAGAGGAATTGTTCCAACTAAGGAATACTTGGGCCCATGGCTTCACCCCTCTCAACTGCCCCTCTCTAGTCAGAGTGCCTGACTACCATCGGTTAAAAATATGAAGCCAGATGTGAACACACTAAGATAGATCATGTCAAGTCTCAATCTCAGGATTTTTTGAAAAAAGATTCTGTAAAATTTTAAAGATGTATTTTGGTTCATATGTGCAAATAATTAGGACTCTATTAAAACTCATGGACTTAAAGCAGAGATAGCTAGTTCCCGCTTTTTTTTTATTACCTGTAATCTCTTAATGATATCTTTGCCCGACCCACATGCTCAAGATCTTCTTTATTTCTGATCTTGTCATTCCAAGAGCAAACTTATAGGAGGCTTGTGAATTGCAAAATCCAATAAAGCTTGAGCTTTAATCATGGATCATTGCTCATGGATTATGGATCACCTGGTGTGTCAAAAATGAATTCTAGGTTCTTTATAGTCTCACATAGGTTAACTGCCTGAAAGTATAAAAAAGAGCTGGGATCTATAAGAATAATATAAAGGATGGATTTGTCCAAATGGAAGATGTTATCCTAAAGATTTATACCAAATAAAAATATTAAGGGATATGTATTTGTACTTTTGACATAATCAAATTTGATTGTTTCTTTATGTATGTGAATTCAAATATGGACTGAGAATGTAAGTAAAGATGTAATCAAGTATTGCTATCCAGAATATTAAAAAGAAATATGAAAAATGAATAGACAAACAACTATAAAAATTATGCAATGAATGGTTACTTAAGAAATATCACATAAATTTATAGAAAATTAATATTATTTGCAATTATTTAGAGGTAAATTAAAAGTAAAATGTGTTTAAAGTTAAAGATAAAAGTAAAGTAAAAATTGAAATTTAAAAATACCTTTATAAATACCTGGCAATAACACATAATTGTATACCCAAATTTTTACAAGGAAATCTGAGAATGATTTTGTAATTTTGGATTGTTAATTAGAGCCATTCAAAAAAAAGTAATGTTATGCAACTATGTAAATGAATAAATGTGCATATAGTTATACAAAAGAAGTCAAGTAGATATAATGTACTACTACTACTACTTTTAAAATATTGCACATAAATACATACCACGTGCATGTATAAAATATATCTAAAAAACAGAGGAATTCACTTCTGCAGGATGGGCTGGGGTAGAGATTCCTGCATCCAGCTGGCCCAGGACAGTAGCTGCTTCATTTAGTCATGTCATCTGGCTGGGTATTGCCCCAACTGCTTTTTCTGGTCATGTTTCATTCAAACCCACTTTCTGACTCTTGTAGAGATACTGCAAATTCATTAATATTTTCATAAACCATTTTACCTTAAACTATTACTTAGCTGCAACTAAGTACCACAAACAATACAGACTAACAAATTATGTCATTATAATACTCATTTTTTTCACAAATTAAATACATTTTCAGTGCACTATGTTACCCAATCTAGAGAGATCAAGTACTTGAAAATGGTTGTCTTAGTCTACTTAAGCTTTCAACCTAAAATAATAGACATACTATAAATTTAAAAGACAAATATTGAGATATATAACAAAGGATCAGCCAGACACAGGCAAGCTGAGAACAAATGAATATAGGATGACCAAAGACACAACAATATTCAGAAGTCCTTAAAAATAAATGAATATTTTTATTACTACTCATGTGAAATTATTTATTGTATATAACCATTTATAGTTAGCTTTATTAAGCAACTAACTAGAAAATATTTTCCACTTCAAAAATAATAGGTCATTTTAATGAAGTCTTAAGTTACAGAATTTTTCAAAGTATATGCTACTTTAATATCACTGAGTTAGAATAAACTTATTGATGGACATTCGGGTTGTTTCCAACTTTTGAGTATTATGAATACTGTTATGAACATTTGTTTACAAGTTTTTTTGTGGACATGCATTTTCATTTCTCATGAGTGTATTCTTAGAGGTGGAATTGCTGGATCATATGGTAACTCTCTTTTTGACAATTTGAGGAAGGGCCAGACCATTTTTCAAAGTGGCTGCGCCATTTTTCATCCCCACAAGCTATGTATGATGGTTCCACTTTCTCTGAATTCTCAGCAAGACTTACCTGACTTTTTTTATTCTAGCCATCTTGTCTGTTGCTATCTCATAGTGTTTGTGATTTGAGTTATTTCTAATGACTAATGATGTTAACCATCTTTTCACCTAATATTTTACATTTATTTATTTATTTATTTATTTATTTATTTATTTATTTATTTTATTTTATTGTAGTAGTAGTACATATGTCTCCTTTTTCCCCCCTCACTGACCTCCCCCTGGCCTCCCCTACCCCCTGGCACTTGCCCTTGTCCCCCTGCCCCCAGTGTCGTGTGTCTGTTGGTTGTGCTTATATGCATGCATATAAGTCCTTCAGTTGATCTCTTACCCCCTTAACCCTCCCCTATCTTTCCACTGTAGTTTGATAGTCTGTTCGATGCTTCTTTGCATGGATGGATCTGGGGAGCATTATGCTAAGTGAACTAAGCCAGTCAGTGAAAGATAAATACCACATGATCTCATTTATGGATAATAAAGAACAATGCAAACTGTTGAAAAAAATAGACAGGCAAAGAAGCATCAAACAGACTAATATTTTACTTGTAATGGCATTTTGGGAAGAAAAAGAAAAGCAAGTGAGTCTGATCTATTATGTTTAAGTCATTGCTTTGGGTGACAGAAAATTTTTTTCTTCTAAATATTTGAAAACACATATAGCAATGCCAATTCTGTAGTTTTCTACTTCTATACATTCAGCACGTTAGCATAGTTATTGTGTGATTAAGGAACAGCGATATCGTGCACTGGAGTTACTATGTAAGGTTGCTTCTTGTATGGAATTGAGAGAAGAATTCACTCAACTGACTCCTCAGCGCTGCTGACTAAAAGGCAGGTCAGAACTGATTGCCAAAGTCTCTAAAGCTCCATGATGTTTACTTCTGTGGGGCATCAGTGTGTTCCACACGTGATGGCTATCGAAGAAAAGGGGAGCGTGGACATGGGCACAACAGCATATGTCTGAGAGATGGATGACAAGATGTTCCAATGGGCTTTTCCACTTTATTGTAAAAATGGGAAGTATTACACATGCCAAATGATAATTGTGAAAGTTGGGTGAGATTACATGGGAAGATATATTGTTCTACATACTCTGATGCATGTATAAACATTTCTGTGTTAAAAATTTTAAAAAACAAAAGCTCTTTATGGGTAACTCATAAGGGGAGGGAGGTAACAAAAGGATACCAGCCAAGAGTTCATCAGTCCATCAAGATGACAATATATCTCTCTCTCAATAAGGGAGTGTCATTCATTCCTTTGAAGTTGGGAAGGAAACTTCTTTCCATAAAACACAGGAAGGAAAAAGGAAAGGAGAATGTGAAAATGGTTTTCTGTCAGTGTTTTTTTGAAAAATCCCCATTTCATGGCTTCTAACATCTCTGTGAACAGTGGTCCAGCACACCTATTGAGTAACTGGTGGCCTCAGTTTGAGGAAAGTGAGATTTTCAATGGATATTTGTAGAGAAATCAGGCTAAAGAAAACAGGTAACTAAGCTTCATTGGTATTGTTCACATTAGTAAGCATGGGAGCATTATTTGTGGAATGAATGATTTCCAGGTAGTTCCTTGGCACCAATAGAATCCATTGTGAGATCTAATCCAGTAGTGATCAGTTACTTATAGGAAGACATCCCTGAAAAAACAGAGTTGACATTTTGCCAGAGAGGAAGGATTAAAGGGGACTGGAAGGGGCCCATTGTAGTGGAGCTTTTTAAATGTTAGTTATTAGATAGACCATCACTTCTACGTTAGTAAGGGAGGAAGCCAAGAGTTTCATGGATTGACATGGAGTAAGTGAATAAATGAACGACTTGGAGTTGAAAATTAACAGTGGGCATTTATGCTGGAAGGATAGTGCACGAGGCCAAAGGATAAAAGGTCAGACTATATTACTCCTAAGGGCAGAGATGTTCCTAGTAATAAGATCTATAGTGTGTGAGTAACTGCATTGGAGTGGAAGAAAAGGACATTAAGATGAGGTGACATAGGAACTGGGAGGCTGGGTTATTGGCTGTTTGTCATATGGATGTTAGAGCCCCCCACTGCCTGCTCACCTCTTCATGTTCCCTGCCTTTGGCCTCATTAAACTTATCTCTATTAGGACTTTCACAAAATTTGCATTTTTCTGTGATCTCTAGATTCAGACATTGTAAGGCCAATGACATAACTCTGGACAAAAAGTCTCTAGTGTGGTAGTGAGAGAGGGCTTTGGTGGACACTGGTTCTTGGTTGGTCATTGTTCTTCTCTCTCCACTCAGGATTCACAAGGCTTAGTTGAAGAGCTCCTAAAGTGCTCATGAGGATGCTCATTTCATTTTTGTGTTTCAGTCTGTCCAAGTGGATTTGCCTTCCCTCCAGACCACTATAATAAGGGTGGACACGTGTGTAGATTTGCACCCCTCCCCCAAAAAAGCATTCCATGGAGGTCCATGATAGCCCTCAAAATCTGTAACACCTGTGCATAGTCTAGAACTCACCTCTGGTTCATAAGCTGTAGGAGTTCTGGGGAGATTCATTATAGCTTCACCAAAACCATATCAAAGGTGGCATGTCCATCCTGATAGGTGAACTGTACACACACTAAGGGCAAGACCCTCTATATTTCCATCAAGCATGGATGGAAGGAAGGCACCAAGGTCACCTTTCCCAAACACAGGGATGCCATGCCTGATGTCATCCCTGCAAATACTGCTGTAGTGCTCAGGGAAAAGCCCCATGCCTTTTGGTGCAAGGCTTCAGTGTGCTATGCGGTGCTCTGACCAGCCTCGACAGGTGGAGTTTAGGTCACTTAGAGGAAGCTGGGAGCAAGGGAGTTTCCAGTGTGGGGCTGATGAGTCATAAAACTTTGTTCCATCAACAAGGTTATCCGTTCCCCTCTTCATTTGTTCTTACGTTCTCACTCACTCTAAGGCATCTTTTCCTTACTTTCAGTTTTATTTGGCCTGGGAGGTATGTAGCTGCCTGATTAACAATTTTATCACTGATAGTTAAGTGATGCTGTTGATTAGAAAAAAAAATTATATATAATCATCAATCCATCAGCCTGAAGAAACACCTTGAAATGGGAACCATTTCCCCAGGTGACTTTCCAGAAGGCATACTTCAGTGTCAAGGATAGGGTATGCTTACCTAATATGTTAACGTGACCTACTTTAAACAGTTTTAAATGGTGTCTATGCTGTTCTGAGACTGTACCCAGAGCAGCCCAAGATCCATGCAGTAATATCCCCCCAAACACTCCCATTCAGTGTTCACCCACCTGTGGGATCCTCCGATCACTGACTTCTAAATGATGATTAAGCCACTGTTTCCTCTTCACTGACACTTTCTGAAAAATATACCCATCCTTGATCATCTTCAGATGTGGAAGGCCTGTGTTCCCTACTGCCTTAAAGGACATAAAGCATTCCCTGAAGGGGAAGGTGTGGGCTGCTATCCATGTTTATTAAGGTTAAGCTATAAGGTAGGAGACAGAGCCCATCTCCTCTAACCTCATCAGAGAGGAAGTGGGCTTTGGGGGAGGGCACATGATATTTCTCAACAAGAGCTCCAGGGAATGGTCACTTTTGGAAGCCAAAGGAAGCAATCAGTAGGAGCTGAACTCCCTCCTTTCTTTCCCTAAGCACAAGCCCTGAGAAACCCTAAACCCATGCCCCCAACTCAGGACACAGAGAAAACATCACTATTATTATAGAAGCATTTATTAGGCAAGTCAATATTCCCCACGAGGAAGGAATTATTTGGGGGGCGGAAATGTTTCCCCCTGGAAATGATAGAGAAGCATTTTATGTCTAAATTGTGGAGGCCGATTTTTTAAAGCAGTGGCAGCTTGAGGCGTGCAGGTGGAGCTTGGATAGGGCACAGTCTCCCTGAGGGGCACAGGTTGGGGGTGCTTCTGGCATACTTGCTGGCCCTTTAATGTTACAGCTTTTGAGTGGGATCTGTCTTCATTTCTGGTATGTCTAATACTTGTAGATTTCTGGTCATCAGAGATAGCTGCTTGGAGACCAGACTTCATATTTGTCACGTTGTAGAAGGGAGCCCTGCTGTTTAAAGGATGCCCCTGCATGGGCTTTACCCCAGCCTGCACTGCTCCCTTCTGCACAGGTTTCCCAGACTGCGCTGCAGAGGGAAGGGGCTCTTGAGGGCAGGTGGTAACCCCTGCATGCTGATGCCCCCTTTTCTCTTCTGGGAACTTCCCAATGTCTGACATAACTCTGTGGACTTGCGCGGTTCCAGCAAAGGCAGCTCTGCTTTTAACTGGGCCTCTGCTCTGTGCAGATGATATGTACCTTCCCATGTCCTGGGTGGTTTCTTGCATTGTCCATTTGATTGCAGGACGAAGCCTTTGAAAAAGGCTCTTCATTTTATTTAGGAAAAGGCTATTAGGAGGAGCTTGTCCCTTCTGTGACAGGCTGTGGAAAGACTTGCTCCCAAGCATGTCCTCTAAAGCAGTGTCCTGAGGAGGAAATCTCTTCCCTTCAGGTTGGGAAGTTCTCACTTGTGCGTCTCCTCCACCAAGCTCTTCATATTCGGGGCCTGTAGGCTTTGGGGGAGGGCACACGATATCTTTCTTTACTGCTGGTGGGAAATCCTGATCCTGGCAGGACCTTAATGCATGCCTGGGAAACCAAGGTTCCTGCTGCTTCTCCATCCTGGCTGTGCTGTCCTCCGAATGGACATGCAGCACCTGGTGAACTTCCCTGTTCACACAGGAGACAGACTTGGCAGGAGTCAGGGAGGCTTTGTTAGTCAAGCTGTCTGAGTCATGGGACATGTCCGGGTGTTGGCCTTGGGCCTGGCTATGCTTCCTGCTCTCCAACTTCAAGTTCATCTCAGCAATTAGTTGCTTTCTAAGGTCTGATAAGTTAGGAGCTGGATTGGATATTTTAGATGGTGGGTTTTCAGTAGTCACAGTGGTGTCTTTGTTTATCTTTTGGGAGATTTCTGGCTTGCTGGTTGTTACAGACTGAAGAGCATAGAGCTCCTCAGCCCTGGCTATCTCCCTAGGCACAGTGGGCATGGGAGCAGGTTCTGCTTCATCCCTATTTGTGGCCTCTTGCATTTCAGTTCTGTCAGTAGAATTCACACTCTTATTCTTTGGTGCAGATTCTCTATTTGCTTGCCTTGCAGGCAGCTTTGAAGGTTGAATGTTGCCTGTCAGAGGATGACTCGGACTTGTTTTTCCATGGATGGTGTTTGTGACAGGCAGAGGAGGTGGTTTGGCTTCCAAAATTGTCTGAATTTCCTCTGAACATCCTTGGTGGATCCCCTGTCCCTCCTTGTCCACAAGTGAGGTGGCAGGGAAATGAAGATTCAGGACAGGAGCTGAATTTTCTGTTCCCCCCTTTTCACTGTGAAGACCCAGAGGCATAAAGGCCCCAGATTCGGTGTTTACCTCAGAAATCACTTTGGTTGAGGAGGAAGAGTGAGGATCGATCAAGGAATTAGAGTTAGTGCCTTCTGATTTGAAGTCCTCTGTGGATTCAAGGACTTTGGCAGGGAGGCCTCCTAATGTCTTCATAGGCAAGTTGGTATCATGGTCTTCCAGCATCTCTGGTGCACCCGCCTCAAGGAAGGAAGGCTCCTGAGACTTGTTCAGACAGTAGTCCCCACCCACCGATGGTGGCAGACTTCTCTGTTTAATTTCCCTGTTGGATTCTACAGAAAATGTATGCTGGATAGAGTGCTGTGAACTCTGCACAGTCCCAGGTAGGTGACCCTCACTGATTTCCCCAAATTTTTTGCTCAGATGTACTTTCAGGAAATTTACCAGTTGTATATGATTTAATTTCTGCCTTACCACTGCCTTCATATCAGAGTCATTTTCCACATCCTTATCTGAAGCACTGACAGAGTCACTCAACAAATCTTTTGGATAATTAGCTAAGCTGTATGTCTTATCCTCAGACAGCTGAAACATTTCTGAGCCCTTCTTATAGAAGTGTGCTGATGGGGTGACACTATTTAGAATTTTACCATCCTGGGCCTTATGCATAGGGATCCATGAGAGGCCATAGCAGCACTCTGGCTGAGGGATATCTGAGCAATTGCATCTAGGCTTCATGAGTGTCAGAGACTCATGGATCCTGCGGGGCAGGCCCCACCGGTGTTGGATGAGCCTCTTTTTAAGGTGATGCTCAAATTTATTTCTAAACTCAACGCTGAGAGGAAACTCGAAATGATCAATGGAGATTGAAATATAAGCCTTGGAGGGCCCACAGTAAGGAGGGGTGGGAGCTGAAGGACAGCAGGCTTCCCAAGAACTTTGAACCAGAGACGGTAAACCCCACAAACCTTCCTGTTTCTTCTTTAACACATTCCATTCCAGTTCTTCAGTATCAGATGAGGTGAGACATTCTGATTTATTCAGGGGTGTATGGCGATACACTCCACAGACCTTAGTCTGGTGCATGAGACCAGCTGGTAGGATTGGGAGTGGGGATTGAAGGTGGACCTGGGGTTGGAGCTGAGTGAGAGGTAAGTAATGGCACAGCGGCAGAGTTTGAGGCAGAAGTTGAGGTTGGACTTTAGGCAAGGATGGAGGTAGGGAATAAGGAAGTCCTGGGGATTCTTGGCCTGTAAAGGCATTTGAGATGCTATTAAAGATTGAATAGTTACCGGAGACATGGACAGCAGAGAGCAAAGACTCACTGTGCAGAGATGGAAGACCCCAGAAAAGCTGGATAACTTCTTGCTTTAAATTGTCCTCCCAGGTCTTAGGATATGAGTGCTGCTCTACTGAGTCATGCTCATCAGGGCTGAGAAAGAAGAGTTGTGTAGGATCTATAAGTTTGGCTGCAGAGTCTTCCACAGAAGAGATCTTTGTAGAATGGATGTCAGGCAACTTTTGATGGAAGTCATATTGTGTTAGGGTTGAAAAGAACAAGTCTTTGGGTTGAGGTGGGGGCTTCTGTACTGGAAATTCGGATTCTGAGTGAGAGGAATGCTCTAGAGGCAGACTGTGACACGATGGTGAGGGTGACAGAAAATTACCCAAAGCAATCATTGAGTTAGAGGAGCAAAGAGAGGGGGTTGGTGAGGAAGGCTCAGGCAGAGGAGTTGGTATGAGTTTTCCTGGAGGGATTTCTGGGAAAGCAGAAGACTGATGGAATGAAGGCTCTGTCACAAGACCTGTCATAGGAGCTGTGGAAACCACAGGGGACACAGATGGAGTAGAACCTTCCAGAGCCTTTGAGAAAAGCCGATTGATTTCGGCAGTTGCATTGTTACATGTGTCACAGGAGGGGTCTGGACATAAAAGTTGACGAAAGTGAATGGAATCATGATTCCGTCCCAGGGGGCTGCAGGAGACAAGAGTTAAAATGTTGTAGCCAGGACCACAACAAGGAAAGGAGGACCTACTGGCCTGGTTAGGGTGGGGCCACCTGAAGCCTGCTGCCCCTACACATTGGTCCACATCCATGACTTCACAATGCACTCATCCCAAGGCATTCAATCACATTTCTGTTCCTATGAGAACCCCTCCCATGACTACGGAAGGCTCCACTGAATCCCTAGAATAGCAAAGGTCAGGCACTAGATAGCTCAGGAAAAAGGGGAGAAGACTATTCACCTTTTCAGGAAAGAAATCAGCTCCCTTTCCTCCTCCACTTTGCTGTGGTAATATCTCGAACCTGGGAAACCAGGAGAGTGAGTTACATGTAATGAAGGTAGACATATAGGGAATACACAGGGGTCCTTTAATGGGAGACCATTGGGATATTAGACTCTGAAAGCCCCAATAATTATTAAATGGAGTAAAATGGTCAGTGTTATATTGATAAGATTCCCATGTGTATGTTGCTTAATTAACAAAGTACTTTTATCTACATTATCTCATTAGATGCTCAAAACCACTCTGTGAAGTAGAGAGGCCAATGGTCACAACAAAGATGATTCTGATCATCCTGAAGCATAACTACTTTCTCAAAGTCAGAAGACAGAACTTCTGACTCTCAACATCTACTGTTCAATACCCATGGCCCGGGTCCTTCATTGCTTCTTACTCAGGGACTGCAGAGCAGGGAATCTGAGAAGTGCCTCAGGTTCTGTATTTCTATAAGCCTCTCCTCTGAAGGCTCTGATTCATGAAAGGGACTATGTACCAAGTGACATAGAGATCATGGAAAGGAGAGAGAAAGGATCGCCCTTGGGGAGCTCAGATGGAATAAGCAGAACCTTACCTTCCCGTGTCCCACCTTTCCTTCTCCTCTTGACTCTGCCCTGACGCTGAGAACAAAAAGGAAATAATGAGAGGTTGGGACTCATTTCTCTCCTCTTCTACCTAGGAAACTCAGCATTTACTATCTAAGAACAATGGCTCTCTGAGCAAAAGGCATTTAAACTAATAGAACGTTGTGTTCCTTTTACCAATTTTTAAAGTTTTAAAATGTATTAAAATTTTCTTCTTTGAAAAACTCCAAGAAGAATTTTGTCTTTGAGGTCCACACTTGGTTTTCTCAGAGGTCCTCTGCTCAAAGAGGGCATATAATCCGAGGACTATAGTTGCTTCTCTGTCCCCTCAGATAGGACCCAGTAACCTGACATGGTGCTCAAAGGCTTTCAGAGACTCGGCACTGATCAGCACAACACAAAGGCTTGGCCAAGTGATGCCTGACAGGGCAGAATGACTCAGGATGAAGTGCTGGTTAACTCTGATGTCCTACAGAGATCCCCAAGTCTCTAAATAACTGCATCCAGAACTAGGGAATCACTATGTTTGGAGCCAGAAACCTGTCACCATACTCAGATGGTCTATGAGCTTCATATGGAAGCCTGAGTCCTCCCTGAACCCCTAGCCCTGCCTGGTCTCTTCCTCTAGAAGAGTGATGTTCTGTTCTCTCCTCAGACGTCCCAACTTCGGTGTCTCTCTGACTCAACCAAACTTATTTAGAAATGTGGAAATTGAAATAACAAGAAAGAACTCTGTTGAGGCTTGCTTACCTTCAGTGTATGTTCATTTTTCCTTATCTTCGGTGTATGTTCATTTTTCCAGAAGGTTGGGATTAATGGAATTCTCATGAAGAAAATGAAAAAAAGGAATAAGCTCAACACCAAGATGGAAATTATGTTGAGGTCACTACATGAATGTTCTGAGCAGAAACTCAGATAAAACTCTAGTAGGCTTTTCAGAAATAGACTGGGTCCCATTTTCTGAATCGCAAAGCTGCTTGAAGCAACTGAACTCTGAGAGCTCAGACCCTTGGCTTTATAGGCAGGCCTGCATCACAGAGCATTGTGGAGTCACAAAGGCTTTCTGAAAGTGGGGCCAGGTACACCTTCAAGAGGGTGTGTCATCAGCCCAAAATTAGTGCTCTGCTTGTTTCACCTGTAACCCAGATGTTAGCTGGGTCCCCTTTAATGTTGGAAACCTTGACTTTGGTCTCACCAGGTCCACTATCTTGCAAGTATGACATACTCTCTGGAAATTTTGCTTATGCCTAGACATTTACACTGAGGATTGTATATGTCCTCAAATCCAACTTACACAAAGCCAGGTACAGAAGTAAAAAGTGTTTTAGACTTCCTTAGTTTTTTGAATGTTTAATAGCAAATTTTTTTCAGTAAGTTATAAATGAGTAATATCAGTTTAAAATATCATCCCCCCAGGAATACATCTCACATATTTTGCATATATCTAACCCCTAAGTTCTGTTATAAAGCTCTCCACAGGACACTTCAGGCTGCCATGGAGGTGGCTGAATTGGTGTGGGTAGAGTGTGATCCCCACACAACCCCACAACTTCTCAGTTGAGGTACATCCCACACAGAAGTCTGGTCCCAGATATCAGACTGCACTTGGTTATATTGTCTACAAGGAGGAGCGTTTTCCAGAATCTCTACTGGAATAACGTGCTGCTATTTGAGGAGGCTCTTTGGCTGTAAGTCATTAGTTTAGGACTCTAATACGTTTTCAGTTTCCTAGGGACAATCCTCAGTGCTCTCTCACTCCCATCCCTGTTACTGTCCCTGGGCTGAGCCACATGCATACAGCTGTTCTCAGGGTCCCCAAAAGGCAACTGGTTCAAATGAAAAGGATGTAGCCTCTCAGGGCTGTCAGCACCCCCACTTACTTAGTGGTAGACAGAGCAACCTTGTACTCATGGTGAGTCTCACTGAACTCTCACCATTGTGGGTCCGCAGAATTTCTGTGCCATGGGGCTTCCCAAGTGCTGTATGTGAGTGGAAAGGAAGGTACTGATGTAGCACGCAGCTCTACTGCTCATGTACATTCTCCATTGTCTCCTTGGTTTCACTGGCAAACCTGAATTTTAAGGTAAAATTGTTAAGAATCACAAAATGGTAGCAGTGCAGCATTAAACCCAGCACTGAGTGCTCCTGAGTGTGTCCCCTGAGTGACAGCACAGGTTGTATTCCTGTGGCCTGATCTGTAGCTTCTTTCCTCGCCTTGATTCACACCCTGATCTTACCACATTCCACTGTGTGAACATGAGGGTGGCAGTAAACCTCTTGGAGCCTCAGCTTTCTCATTGTTAAGACAGGAATGCACAGACTGCTTATTTTCAGCTTTGGTGTAAAGTGTTTGTTCTGTGTCTATCATAGAATTGGTCAACAAAATATAATGTGAGTCAAGAAAGCCAGTCCCATATGTACTTTACTTTTGTTACCAGTCACCTCTGTAGAGCTCATTCTGATTTTTTTTCCTAGGTCTTTGCTCAAAAGTAACCAACATGTAAAGCCCTTCCCTGACTATCCTATCACTCATCAGGAACATTCTAAGGTGGCCCCCATTATCTCCACCCCTGGGTGTACTTTCCTGAGCAGGTGGAAACTATGATTCAATGGGATCCAATCCCCATGATTAGGTTATTAATACTTGACTCTGAATGGAGATTATCCTGGGTGGGCCTGACCCAATCAGAGTAGCCCTTAGAAGAGGAAGAAGCAGTTTTAGTAATGTTCCTTCTGCCTCCATGAGTTCTACAGCTGCAGAAACTGAAATCTGCCAACAAATAGGAGTCTCTGATTAACCCAGCCCTGCATGATTCTTTGACTACAACCATGTGAGGCTTCAGCAGAGAACCCAGTGAACCCTAGGCATTGATTACTGACCTTGGAAAATGGGAGATGATGTTTATGTGTCACTGTAAGCCACTAAGTTTGTGGTGATTTGCTATGCAGCAATAGAAAACTGACATGTCTAAAATACACTCTCTACCAGCGTTCTCTGTTCCTCTTTCCTGTATTATTTTCCCTCAGAGCATTTTGCTAGCTGAAGTTATAGTATGCAGTTATTTCCTTGTTTAGTCTGACTGTCCCACTGGATTATAATCTCCACAAGGGAAGGGACTCTGGCTTGTTTACTACCAAATTCCCAGCTCCTTACAGCTGTGCTTAGCACACAACAGGCACTCAGGCCATATTTGTTGAATGAACTCATAAGCAAACATGTGTGTGTTCAGTGTTTACATAATTTAAAAACAATTCTTATAGGTGTACTTCAGTTCAAGCAAACTTGGCCTGGGAATCTTAATTTATGCATAAAAAAGAGTTTACTGTTGGTTCTTATTTTCTAAAAGAATATAAAGTACAAAACAGGTCACCAAACATAAGACTTAAGTGCAACTTTTTAGGAGTAGATGTATTGCGAGGTATGCTTGGAGGTTTAACAGCCTCATTGCAGTTTCTTTTAAGAAATGTTAGTGTATTTTAACATCAAGCATATGGGAGTAGGACAGAAGACAGATAACCTTGACGAGGTGCACTTGTTGAAGGACATCTCAGTTAGAAAGTGTATTGAGTGGACTGAATGACCAAAGTGCTACCAATGCAATTTAATGGTTCACACCAATAAAAGTACATTAAACATATTTCAGTGATGGCGGTGCCCAGAACAATGTAATGGGTTACTTAAAGTTGTTATAATGGTGAATAGCTTTGTGCATTAAAAGCTATATCCAAATGAAAATGAACAAAATAAACTTGCTAATACCCAGTGCTCTCCCTTAGGTGTTCATTTGTGATGCTCAGTGATACACTGGGACACTCAATTTCACAAGGAGCAATATAACAGTTAAAACTACAAACAAGACAAAGAACACACATTTTCTCCCCTAAGGAGGTGCTTCCCATTGCGGTGCAGCCAAGAGAGCTGTCTGCTAGGGAGGAGTCTCTTGGCATCATTGCCGTTGGCCTGGGGTGAGGACTCATAGGTGGGTGCCTTCTACTGTCCACACAGCTATGTCCCCTTCACCTCCTGCAGCGTCCCAGAAGCAGTGCTGTGACAGCACAGATTTGTCCTGAAATCCTGAAACATTTCTCACATAGGAGGTGATGGTTTCAATGAAAACAGACAGTAGGGTGGTGAAAACCTGGGGAGCAGGGTAGATGTAGGGTGGAGAAGGATAAAGGAGGGCATCTGTAATCCTGTCAGTGACAAAATATATATTTTTAAAAGCACAGATTTTGTTATGTTGGCTTCATGTGTTACTTTCTGGGCTACCTTGTTTAGCCTGCAGCCAGGAGGTGTAGGGGGAGCATGGAGTTCAGTGATGTAAGGCAGCCCTGGGGTGGAGCAGAGCATCCGTGGAGCCCTGACTATGAACACTCATTCCTGGTTCCATACATGACATAAAGTAATTTCTTTTCCTCAGAAAAAATATCTCCTAGAAGAACAAAAGCGTCCTGCAAACTTTTAGGAAAATGGGAGTGTTGTCTTATCTGAGCAAAAACTTTTCTTTCATGAGCATCCAAGTAGTTCTCATCTGCAAGTGGAGATGAAGACACCTGACAGACACTAGCTCAGCCAGGTGATCCAGGCTAACATTACCAGTGAAGCCATGTTGGTATATATACACTTGATATTATGTCATGAGTATAGCAGCTTGCTTTCTTCTGTGATCTTCCTCCAAAAATCTCATAATTCCAGTCCAATCATAAGAAAAACAGCCAAGTCCCAAATAAGGTACATTCTACAGACTACCTCACCAAAAGGTGAAGTTTGTATACATACAAACACATATGCACCTATATAAAAATACATATTTCCTTACCAAAATTATATGTATGTATGTATGTATGTACATATGAATGTATCTACAGTATAATGATAAAATATAGGATTTTATTTTTGCTAAAGAATAGATAGTTGAATAAATTTAAGTAATAATAAAATATGCATAAATTTTAAAGTTATGATAATTTTGTATTAAAGAATGATTGGTAAAAAGTGATTTTAAAACAATTGGAATTTCTGTAATTTTGTTACATCCTTTGTTACAAGGTTATTATAATCCTCTTGATGATAACTCTCTAAAACACCTATAATTTCTTTTATGCTAAACTAAGTTGTATACTTTTATATTAATAATTTTTTGCACTTAAAAATTGTTGCTGCTTTTCACATCATTAAGGTCACATATTTTGCAAATAGTTATAAGCATGCCCCCTGTTCTATAGTTTTTACAGTGGAAAATCTACCCCAATAAAATTCATTTCCTTCAATAAAATAATGAGTGATATATATCCCCTAGTCAAACTACTTTTGTATTAAATCAGAATCTTGCCCAAACCTGAAAAACATACCATAAATATTTTGTCAGCCTTATACATAAATACTTGCATGTGTGTGTGCACCCACACACTCACACACTGAGAAAAAAAAAAACAACTAATTGTTCTAGTTGTCTATGTTTCAAAGAGGTACTAAAATGGCACTATTTCTATCTTTAACTTGTCTTTTCTATTTGGAAATTGGTCACATAGGCAAGCAATTTCCTATGTGGCATATCTTAAAGCTACTAATACCATTTCCACATTTTGTCCCATAATATATGCACTCTTCATAATGCTGATATTGATTCATAACATTAGACACACATCTGACCTCAATAAAAATAATAATTGCTACTAAATTTTAATTCAGTAAATATGGCTACAATGTACATTCTTTTAGAGCAATTACTTCATTGTTTGGGGAAGCAAACATATTTGAAATACAAATATTTTTAAGGACACTATATGTTGTAAAATGAGTTGGCAAAAATATATTAAAGAAGCAAAACATTTTTTTTAAAAATTACCTAAGTTAGCAGTTAATGGAGTCAGATTCATTTTAATATAAAACTTAAATATCATGAACTCTATTACTTGTTGCAAATGTTGGTTGTTATGAGAAATGTATATAATAAAAAATGAAAGTAGACTACTTGCTCCTGTTGTAACAGACATAACAGTCATCAAATGACTGTGTGGTAAATTAAGGGTTGGTTGTTTCCTCTGAGCATGTCTTTGTTCATATAAACTATTATAAACCAACTTTAGCCCATCCCTATATAGGCATGTACACTGGTCATTTCTTTCTTGCTCATAGTTTCAGAGAATCAAATAATCTATATAATAAAAACCTAATATGCTAAGTGTCTGGTCAACCAATCAAAGTGTAACATGCTAATGAATGCTAAGGCCACTCAACCACTCACTATGATGTATATTGACCACCAGGGGGCAGACAGTTGGCCAGTCGACCTGTTGCTATGATGTGCACTGACCACCAGGTGGCAGATGCTCCAACTGGTAGGTTAACTTGCTGCTGGGGTCTGGCTGATTGGGATTGAGAGAGACAGGCTGGACAGCCCTTCTGCGGTCCCTCCCCGGCTTGCCAACCTCCTGTGTCCATCCCCAGCCCCAATCATACACCGATGGGGTCCTTCAGCCTGGCCTGCACCCTCTCGCAATCTGGGACTCCTTGGGGGATGTCAGAGAGTCGATTTTGGCCCAATCCTTCAGGCCAGGCTGAGGGACCCCAGTGGTGCATGAATTCATGTGCTGGGCCTCTAATCCTCTATATTTATGCAGGATAGCTTTTGGAAAACTAAAGTGTCTCAATTTCTTTAGCGCTAATGAAAACATTTTTGGTACTTTCTCTCATCTCTAATTTGTTAAAAGGTGGTCGCAGTCCTCATTTTATGTAAGCATGAGGGCACGTTCAGGCATTGTTTATCCACCTGTATCCCCAGTTCTTTACACACAGAGCAGAAACTCGGGTTCAGTAATTATTTTTTAAAAATAATAAAAATAGAACATGTCATTATGGGAGTCCTTAATACAGAGAGGTGACTTTCTTAATTTACCATCATAGAATACATCATTCAGACATGTTTACTTTTCTTTGTTTAGCAAAGGCCAGTGAGTTTAAGTTCTCTTATCTATATTCCTGTGTCTCAGGGAACTCAGAGTATGTGTTCATAGGACTTGTAGGCAATATTCTCTACAGAATAAACTAAGGCTAAATTGTCTATTTGAAAATTCCCTATTGTCTGGTCTCAATGTCCTCATTCTCTAAATGTTTAAACTTCATAGTTAATTTTTAAAAAAGAAATATGCTATAAAACAAAACCAAAAACAGAGCATATGACAGGTAATCTATAATAATAAAAGTATCATATGCTAATTAGACTGGACGTCCTTTGGGATGACCTTCCAGATGAAGCCTGGGCTGTGAGGGAAGCCTAGGTCCCAGGTGCCTGCTGGTGGCCAGAGGAAAGCCCGGGTCCTGGGTGCCAGTGGCTGGAGGGAAACCTGGGTACGAGAGGGAAGCTGGTGCCAGCAGCCAGGGGAAAGAAGGCCTATTCTTGCATGAATTTCATGCATCAAGCCTCTAGTAATTTTATAATTGCCATAAAACTATTTCTCAGAACTATGTTGAATCTACTAAATCAGATGCCTATTGTTTTATACTACTTTTTATTTCGTAAAGGTAACTCTATCTAGCCAGGGCTTAAAAAGCCGAATAAAACAAAAAATAATAATAAATCCTAAAAGATCAAGATGACCTGCAAGTAATTTAATTGCCCTCTCAAGGAAGTGCCATCACTTTGTAAAGGAGGGTAACACAATCTAGATACCAAAAAATATACCATTACTATACCCATCTTCCAATCAAATGTAAGCAGACATGTAAATACTAAATATGTTTCATGACCAGGAGAAACATGGATCAAAAGAAATAGAGACAGAGTGGCGGAATTGATAGCACTGCCCATAAGATCTTAAAACAACTATTAAAAATATATTCAAGGGCATGGTCGGTTATGGCTCAATGGTTGAGCAGCAACCCCTGGACCAGGAAGTCACAGTTGGATTCCTGGTCATGGCACACACCTGGGTTTTGAGCTCGATCCCCAATAGGGGGCCTTCAGGAGGCAGCTGGACAATTTAATATTAGATGTTTCTATCTCCTTCTCCCTCTCTCTCCTGTCTTTCTGAAATCAATAAAAACATGCTACAAAATATGTTCAAGCTTTAAAGAAAGCCTGCATGTAATGAAAATTTAAATTAAAAATGTAATATAATATTAAAAGGACCAAAAGGAAAACCCTGTGAATAATGAACCACATAGAACTTTCTAAGAAGTTTCAGGGAGAATAAAATTCAAAAGGAATGACAACACCCAATGTTGGGGAGGGTGTGGAACAACTAGAATTCTCACTGTCTACTAGTATTGTTAAGGTTATCAACTGGTTCGACAACTTTGGTGAGAGTTTAGTCTATTTCTTATAAAGCCAAGTATAAACTATGTGACCCAGAAATTCCTCTCCTTAGCATTCATTCAAGCAAAACAAACACATAGATTTATAAAAAACTCATACAAGAATGCTCACAAAATTTTTATTTATTGTTTCTAGAAACTGTAAATATACCAGGTGCCCATTGAAAGAAGAATGCATGAACAATGTGATTTTTTCATACACTCATGCATACAGCATCTGGATTAAATTCTGAAATATTATGCTACATGTAAGAAGACCTATACAAAAGAGCAGGTATCATATGATTCCATTTATATTAAGTAGAGAGCAAACAAAATTAAGCCTTTGTGAAACAAAAGTTATAACAATTGCTTCTCTTGGGTACAGTAAGGGACCCTTGTGAAGGGCTAAAGTGAAATTTCTTTGGGTAATAATGTTTTGTATTTTAATAGGGACTTGGGTTACCAGTACTATCCCTATACTGGGCAAGCAACTCCATGCCTCAGTAGGCCCATACTATGGAGTACCTTTTAAAAAATTCTCTAGACACTATTTGTTTCTAGTTCCCATGGGTCCAGCAGTACCACCTGGGTAAAGCAAACCAAATCCAAATTTGCATCTGTGTGGACCCTCGTCCATAGTTCTCCTTTATTGTATTGGGGGTAAGGAGCCAGAAATAAAAGAGGTTGAGTGGTATGCTTCCATATGCATCTATATATTAGACAAAGGGAAAATAAATCAAGAGTGGCAGAACCCAGACTGGTAATTGCCTGTGTGGCGGGAGTTGGGTTGAGTACACTGTGGCACAATGGAAACTTCTGGGCTCGTGAACATGTTCTATAAAATAATTAAGGTGGTGGCTACGTGAATGTTGTATGCACTTGGCAAAACCCGTCAAAATGCACAAGGAAACCGGCGTATCTTATTTATGTCATCTATATGACAACAAAATAGACATAACAATTAAAAAATAAGTGCTAAACATGATATAGACTTGAAGTCAAGGTAGATTATATAGATCATGTGAAGTTAGTCATAAAAGCTTACATATTAAAAATCTGTAGGCCTTGTTTTGTTGTGTTTGTTTCTTGGCAAGGGACTTCAAAGATGCCTCAAGTTTAACTTGGCCTTTGTGAATTCCCTGCTAGAAGCAGTACTCATCATCATTCATAGACCTCATCCTGGGGCTTAATCTTACTCATCAAAAGTGATCATCTTTCTGTCACTTGACATTAGTGCAAAGCTACAGAGTAAATCTTTTTGGAAAGTGTAGAGATTTCCCTGTTAATACAATGATGCACCTGATACGCATGGAGAATTTGATAATGAAAGCAGATTATTATTTTTTTTTTTCATTAGGACTTTGCTGCTTTTTCACAATCTGGTCAGGGTTCTCCCTAGCAATGAGAATCCTTTGGCAACAAAATTTACAGTAGGAATATTTACATTTCCAGATAGCTAGCCTAAGAGCAATTAGATGAAATTAATTTCCATCAGTGTGCATGTTAGCGCATTGATCCCCCTTAAGTGAAAGTGAAAAACTGTCAAGGTCTATTGGAAATTTGCCTTTTAGGATTAGAAAAGCCAACATAGAAAAGGTAATGAATAATATTAGAAATAAAAAAATGCATAGCAAACGATTTGCTAGAACTAGTGCAGAGAGAGACAAAAAGAGAGGCAATAATATTCATTCATTAGAGCTTTTATTGTTTTATACAACATCTCATTCATATCCTATAAAATTATGTAGAAATTGTAATTTATATTTTTGTATTTGGGGCATATTTATTTTATTATTACGTTTTAATTTAACAAAAATAAAGTCACTTTTAAAAACATCATGGCTAACTATGGTCTCTTTAAAAGCTATTCTACAATAATTATTTTTTATAAATAGCAACATATAGTTGTATTATTGTTTATCCTTCCATGCCATCAAAATAATTTCTATTATTTCCTACTTGATTTTTCAAAAGGATGATTCCCTCTCATGGCCACAAGCTGCATCCACAGCCAGCTGTTACCTTGGGTCTGCTTGGTTGAGCAGCAGAGATTGGAATTGCAAGGAGCTATCTTCCCTTTCCCTTTTTTGTAGATTGCCCATAACTGCTGTTTACCAGAATGTAATCTTGACTTTCCCGTTCCTCTCAGACATCTACCTTGATCTATACACGACAACCATAGGGCTGACAGCAAAACAAAGAAAGTAATAGTAAGAGTTAGTTCCAAATGTTAACAAATATTGGGATCAAAACAAGCAAAACAGTGTTCGTTTGTTTCTTTGTTTGATATTTTCCCCAAAAGGCAACAGGCACTCCTGTCAGTCAGGAAAATTAAGTTTTATTTCCTGTCTTGCAAATTCCAGTTGATTAAAAATTGGGATTAAAGAACAATGAAACTGGAGCATATAATGAAATAGCCTAGGCTGGTTCAAGGAAGCACTGATTCCCTATATACCGTCATTTATTTTCTTCTCCACTGCTTTAGACTCCAATGATGTAATAGAAATAATACTCTTTGTGGGGAAACTATATGCATTTCTCAGACTGTAAATATTAACATATCATGCAAAAATAATATAATACTTATAATTATTTACTAGTCCTGATATATAGAATTACATAAAAAAATCAAAGCATCTCAGGAATCATTATTTTCTTTTCTCTTATCTAAGCCTAAATATGAGTTTTCTTATTGGCAGTGGATGAAACAGACTAGTGTGACAAACTCCACTTGAAGCCAGTGGGAAAATTGATTAGGCAAAAGAGTATTGCAAGTTCCACACTGGAAACCCTCTTTAAGAGTTTCATGGTGATAAAAGCTTAGCCATCTTCAGAATTTTTCTTGGGGCTCAGAAATGTACTAAATTCTAAGAACTTAGATGAGGAAAACAAATATATATATACATATATATATATATGTATGTATGTGTGTGTATATATATATATATATATATATATATATATATATATATATATAAAATCTGGGGTAAATTCTACATTCTCCCAGAAATTGTCCCTTGTTAATGGTCTTTTTGCTTATCAGTCTTTCTGTGCATCCTAGTTTTCCTTTCATCAGCTAACTTAATCTTTCATTAGTCATAATATATGAGCTATTGCACTTGAACTGTCTCGATTTACTTCCATAAGGAGTTTTCTACTAAATCTTCTATATCTTCTCACACAGCAACAGCAACAAAAAACAAGTAAAACAAAACAAAACAAAAAGCCAAATTTTCATGGTTATCTCTGTTTATTATATACTAGTGGCCCGGTGCATGAATTCATGCATAGGTAGGGTCCCTTGGCCTGGCTGGCAATCAGGGCTGATTGGAGCCATTTCATCCAGTCTGATTGGGGCCAGCCGGCTGGGGGAGGGATTGCTGGAGGTTGGCCAGGTGCGGAAGGTTGGTTGTGGGAGTGCACTGACCACCAGGGGGAAGCTCCTGCATTGAGCGGCTGCCCCCTGATGGTCTGTGTGCATTATAGCTACCAGCTGGTCATTCGGTTGTCTGGTCATCCAGTCATAACAGTTGTTTAGGCTTTTATATATATAGACTAGTGCCCCGGTACACGGATTCATGCACATTTAAAGGAAATTAATTAGAAGGTGGCCAGCAGGGCAGGGTTGGGCAAGATGGAACAGACACGCCCTGGAGCCAACCTCCCGCAGTCCCTCCCCTGCCAGCTGCACCTGGGGCAGCGCCGTGGCTCGAAGGGCATCTGTGGAGAGTGCGGGGTTCCTAGGGCAGGTGGGGTCCCTCAGTTTGGCCTGAGGGGATTGGGCCAGAACCAGTTCTCTGACATCCACTGAGGGGTCCTGGATTGCAAGAGGGCCGTTCTCGGGTGATGCATCCCAGGTGCGGACTCCCTCCTCTATGGTTCTGGGTCTGTCACCTGAGAAACGCCGCTGCCAAGTCACTGCAGCTTGGCAGCTCCTGCACTGAGCATCTTCCCCCTGGTGGTCAGTGCGTGCCATAGCTACCAGTTGAATGGTCGGACGGTCCCTTAGCCTTTTATATACTACATATAGATAAACAATAGAATAATTATCTAATTGTTATCTTCATTGGGGAGTGTTATTATAAATATTAAAATACACAATTTTTAATGAAGTGTTTTGCAGTTTTGATTAGCTCTATGTCATATGAATTACATAATTTAAAAACAGGACTACAAATGTTCTTTTCTCAGGATTACCTGTGAAGTAACCAAGTGCTAAGAATTTGAACATGGGTAAACTGGGAAATAGCTTACTTTAAATAAATGCCTTGTGATAGTATAGCTAAATATCAAAATCTGTAGGCCTTGGGCAGGGTGATGTATGGATTCAGAATTTTCCTGAGTTTGGAATTTCTCACTAATCAGAAAACAGTGAAAGGCAGTAACAACAGGAGCAGGAACACATATTCCACCCATTTCTTCTCTGGGAAACTATACCAAGTATCAACTCATGAAACATAATGAATGACTATGAAATAAATACAATTGCATACACACTTGGATTTGTCAATGGTATTTTGCTATCTAAAAGCAAGTATCCTATATAATAATAATGTAAGATGCAAATGGTCATTACACTGTGAAGCGTAATGATCAACCACGTAACGACCAGCTCACGGATCAGCAGGAGGGTGGGGGAGCGAGCTACAGGTGGGCAGCAGAGAGCTACTGGAGGGGGCAGAGCAGCAAGCAATGGGGAGGCTGGGGTCAGAGGGAGCTACAGGAGGGCGGGGCAGTGGGTGGAGAGCTACAGGAGGGTGCAGGGCAGCAAGCTATGAGGGGGTGCTGAGGGAGGGGGTGGGGGGAGCTACAGGAGGGCGGCGACAAGCTACTGGTAAGCTACTGGTGCACAGATTTGTGCACAGGGCTACTAGTATTGTATAATAGCCACCATTTTATAGAAATTTTATCTCAGGGGGAAAGAAGAAAACCTAGTTGCTTCAATGTCTTTCAGAAATCTTGGTGCACATAAGTAGCTTAAAGTGGTTTGTGAATTTAAGTACTTAAGAGTAGATAAGTAATAAACTGCCAGGAAGTTGTCAATTTGATATTTTACATGGCAGAGACATGACAGATGCAATTTGGGTAAATGATCTTAGAATAGGAAGAATGTCCTGGATTAGCTAATGGGCCAAGTCTAATAACATAAACCCTTTATGGCTATTATCAAAAAGACAAATATAGCAAGGATGTAGAGAAAAGGGAATACTTGTACACTGTTGGTGGGAATATAAAACCATGCAGCCACTGGGGATAACAGTATGGAGTTTCCTCAAAATATTAAAACTAGAACACCCATAAAATCCAGCAATTCCAAATCGGGGTATTTATCCAAAGAAAATGAAAATACTATTTGGAAGAGATAAGTGCACGTTTATTTTCATTACAGCATTATATACAGTAGCCAATACATGGAAACAGCCTCAATGGCCTTTGATGGATGATTGAATAAATAAGAGGTGGTACATATACACAAGGGAATATTATTCAGCCATAATAGGAAATCTTGCCATTTGTGACAGCAGGGATAGACCTAGAGGATATTATGCTAAGTCAGTGGTCGGCAAACTCATTAGTCAACAGAGCCAAATATCAACAGTACAACGATTGAAATTTCTTTTGAGAGCCAAATTTTTTAAACTTAAACTTCTTCTAACGCCACTTCTTCAAAATAGACTCGCCCAGGCCGTGGTATTTTGTGGAAGAGCCACACTCAAGGGGCCAAAGAGCCGCATGTGGCTCGCGAGCCGCAGTTTGCCGACCACTGTGCTAAGTGAAATAAATCAGAGACATACAAATGCTGTGTGATTTTGCTTCTATATGGAATATTAAAACAAAACAACAACAAAAACAAAATAGAAATAGACTCATAGATAAAGGAAACAAAGTAGTGGTTACCAGAGAGGGAAGGTGTTGAGGGGCAGGCAAAGTACCTGAAGGATGATATTAAGAGGCACAAGCTTCCAGGTGTAAAATAAATGAATCTTGAGGATGCAATGTACAGCATAGGAAATATAGTCAATAACATTGTAATAACTTTGTATGGTGACAGATGGTAAGTAGACCAACGGTGGAGATCATTTTGTTATGTATATAAATATCAAATCACTGTGATCTACACCTGAAACTAATAGCATTTTGTATGTAAATTATCTGTCAATTTTTTATAAAAGCAGCTGGAAATAGAGGAAATCAGTAAAATGCAGCAGAAGAGGAGTCTGGGGAAACACATAAAACAGGGAAGTCAAGGAGAATCCACATATGAGAGGGGTTCTAGGTGTCATTGCTGGTTTGAGAAAGGAAGGGCCATATCCAAGGACTGGGTGGATTCACTAAGAGGTAAGGTTGACCCTTGGCTAACAGCCAGAAAGAAAATGAGGATCTCTGTCCTTCACCTTCTGAGACCTGAGTTCTGTCAAAAACCTGAATGCTCTTGGAAGCACTTTTTTCTTTTTTATAATATATTTCGTTGATTTTTTACAGAGAGGAACAGAGAGTTAGAAACATTGATCAGCTGCCTCCTGCACACTCCCTACCGGGTATGTGCCCACAACCAAGGTACATGTCCTTGACCAGAATCGAACCCAGGACCCTTGAGGCCACAGGCCGATGCTCTGTCCACTGAGCCAAACCAGTTAGGGCCTTGGAAGCACTTTTTCTCTCAAATCTTAAAGAAAGAAACGCAGCCCAGCTCACAGTTGGATTTTAGTCTTGTGAAAACCAGAGCAAACAAACAAGCTGAGTCTTATTGTGCTGAGACTCGTAACCCATGCAAATGATGAGCTAATAAAAGGGTATTGTTTTAATCCTCTAAGTTTGTGGCGACTTTTGTGGCAGCAACAGAAAATTGACATAGGCAGAGATATTTTAATTACTTTGTGGAATGCCATAAACACCCATTATAAAAGAAGTTATACTGTAAATATACCAAATGAAGTATTGTATGCTCATGTGCACTGAAAAAGATAAAAAATAACACAAAAGTAAAAGAAACAAAACAATGCAGAAACAAAACAATGCAGAATATTTCAGCTATATTCCCTGACGTGTACATAATTTGATGAATGCATATAAAATACTTGACACCTTGCTTTTATAACTATTTGAACAATGTGAACACATAGTGCAAAGGGATATGTACAGGAGTAAGGAAATGCATTGTAACCTCTGGCAGGAGGAGGAGACCTCTCTACCCCACATGGCTCTTTGGCTGGTCTAATAATTAATTCCACATGTGAGATTAACAAGAGAAACGACCACATTCAAGTACTTATATTTATTTTATATTGACATATTTGCATTATTTCCATCATCCTCTTTTCTATCATCCTTTTTGCCATGCTTTTGTTATACTTTTAAAAGCCTATCTTTTGTATTGATTAAAGTGTTTGTTTGTTTTTTGCTTTTTCATTCCATATCCTGCTACTGATTTGAAAGTTAAATATATTCTGAGTTGTTATCCCCAATAATCTAACCTATATACTTAACTTTAATTAAAATGAATGAATAGCCCCCTAGCTGGTTTGGCTCAGTGGATAGAGTGTTGGCCTGAGGATTAAAGAGTCCCAGGTTCGATTCTGATCACAGGCACATGCCCAGGTTGGGGGCTCGATCCCCAGTAGGGGGCGTGCAGGAGGCAGTCAATCAATGATTCTCTCATCATTGATGTATCTAGTTCTTTCTCCCTCTCCCTTCCTCTCCAAAATCAATGAAAATATATTTTAAAAAAATGAATTAATATATCTTTAAATAACTTTCCTACAAAATAAACAGATGTTAAAAATAAGTGTTATCATTCCTATTTTACAGGTAAAGATTAGGCTGAAAGAGGTTCAGTGACTTGCACGCGGTTTGTAGATGGCAGAGACAGTTTGAGGCCAAATTTGGTTTAATCCCTAAACATATAATTTTTTTCAACGTGTGTGTGTGCGCGCACGCGCATGCACGGTTTGCATGTTTTACTTCCCAGGCATTACACTTCAGTGATACTTTCAAGACTGCTGGTAAAAATAATAGCTGCCTTATCGACTTTGCACTTTGGTATAGAAATAAACTAATCTATATATATAAACCTTAATATGCAAATAGACCAAATGACTGAACAACGGAACAAACAACTGGTCACTATGATGTGCGTTGACCACCAGGGGGTGCGTGCGGACCATGGTGGACATCGGCCATGGCAGGATGGTGGAGCAGGTGAGCGGGGCACCAGACCAAGGCAGAGCACTGGTCGCTGTCATCAGGGCGAGCCTCTGGTGGTTACTGAAAATTCTTTGCTCTCACAGGCCACAGTCCTGCCAGGTGCTCGCACCCGCTGCTGGCGCCGGCCCCACTTGCACCCGCTGCCAGTCCTGATCGCCCTTCAGGGTTTCTCCATTTTCCCCCTGCTCCTGAAGGGCAATCGGGGTCAGCAGCTGCCTCTCACACCTGCTGCCAGCAATGGCCCTGTGTGCACCCACAGCCAGTGCCAGAGCCGCTGCTTGCACCCTCTGCTGGTGCGCGGTGCTGGTCCATATTGCTCGGCACCCTCAGCAGGTGCAAGCAGTGGCTGTAGTCCCTGATCACCCCTGAGGGTTTCTCTACTTCCCCCTGCTCTTGAGGGGCGATCAGGGAGCATCCGCTGCTCGCACCCTCTGACGGCACTGGCCCAGCTTACACCCACTGCTGGCACTAACCCCAATCACTCCTCACTGTCAGTGGGTGCTAGCGGGGTCGGCGCCATCAGTGCATGGGAGTGGGGCTGCCAGCAGACAGAGTACTGGGGAGCCATGGCAAGAGGAGCCGTCTGGGGTGTGGAGGATGGGCGGAGACCTGCCCCTGTGCCTGCTGCAGCCTTGAGGCCCACAGTTCCTTTCAAGGTTCACAAATTCGTGCACTGGGCCTCTAGTGTATAATAATAAAACCATGTGAAATTTCAGATGTGTCTTATCATATATTGTTATTTTGATAGTCAATGTTGCATTTCTCATAAAGATATTGAAAAAATTCTAAGTTAACTAATTCTGTACTTGAATTTATTTGGGGAGATAACTTGAATATACTCCCACACATATGTTCAAGGATGGAAGGTCTAACTGAAATTTAAAGCACTCATTCAGCCATTACAGAATTGTGCTTTCTAATATTGCAAAGAAACCAGTGGGGTACTCACTGAATAGTAGCCACCAAAAGCCCAAGCTCAAGATTGACTTTCATGCCTTTATTCTTTGTTAGACAAAGCCAGTCCTCATAAGGGACCAGGCTTATTTGTAATTCATTTGCTTGACCCAGATGGTGAAGTCTAAATGTAATTGCAATATCAGCCTAAATTACTCCATGCTGTTATGGGTGACTCACATGTGCTGTACTCTACACAGTTAACAAGAATAAAGCTATACTTAGTTCAAACATTTCCCAAAGAAGTGAGCACATGGGGCACAATTTGGATCTGGATTCACAGAGAATGCTCATTAAAACCACTGAACATTTTGCGCGAGTAAGGATTTTGGTATTGGGCCTGTGGTGTCCATGTTGCTATGGCAATAACTATTATGACTAGAGCTAATGTATTTCTGACCTACAGTGTTTAGTCACACTCACCCACCTCAAAGGGATGTAATCAAATTGATTAATTTTTGAAAAACCTTGCCAATTTGAAAATGCAATGTAAGAGCTAAATGTAATTTTTTCTTAAACGACTTTAAAAAAAATATCTATGTGATAGAATTCAATATAGCCGCGGCTTCATTTATAATATCTTTGATATTAAGGCTTTTTTTGGTCTCCCTTTTAAAGAAGCATCTTCAAAAGATAGTTCCCCAATTTCTGGTCCTTTACTTATTTCAACATAGCAGCAATACCTTTTGTGTCCCCTGCTTTTCTTTATTAGAAGAAAAATAAGAATACTCCTTTGAAAAATATAATGGCTCATTCACTTTTATAGAGCAAGATAGAAAATTTAACACACTTGTCATTAAACATTAGTTTTTATGTAATACATAAGTGCAGTTCTTTATCCAAGAATAAGCATTTTTTTTTTATAAATTATTGCTGACACTGGCAAGTCATATAATAAAGAACAATGTGTTTGGAAATTAAATGAAATGCCACTTTAATGAATAGAAATGAGTGGAAATTAAAGTGACAGAATATAGCATTTGGGTAAGCTCTAAGAGGTTTAATATCATTATATTTATACTTGAAAGTTGGTAGATATGACATTTGAACATTTGTTTGTTGGTCAGGTAAATTAACAATGATATTAGAAGTTTTCCTATTATTTTTATGAGGCATCAAAGATCAGTACTAGTTTCCAAATGTATGGCCAGAAACCCAGAATAAATGTCATGGGTAGTCTATAGTAGTGGAAAATATTAGAGAATCCTAAAAGACTGACATAAAGTGAATAAGAATATCTCAATTGTTCACATGAGCTCAATGTCTAGCCAACATAATGCATTTGAGGAAATCACTTTGAATCAGTTTCCACAACTATATGATGAAGGTCATCTTAAGAGGCAGTGACTTGTACTGTCTACCTCTAAATTCAAGAGTTCCTGCTCATTGCATAAAGGAGAACAGTGGGAAAACCTAGAGATTGAAATCAGAGGATTGGAAAAAGGATTCTAAGTACAAAGTAACATTCATGCTTGACTATGTCACTTAGTCACCAGATCATTTGCAAGCACTGCTGGCAATGCATTTCCATTTGTGCAAAATGCTGCAAATGCTATTGCCACAGATCTCATGGGATACAAGAGTGGGAGCTAATACTTATTTTAGTAGCATAAAAAAAAAACATGTACACATAAGGAACTGTTAGACATTGAATTGGGGACTCAGAACTGTTGGACATTGAAATTGGGACTCAAACTTTTTTTTATTATTATTATATGTTTATTTCTAGTCTGCAGAGGCAACATTTTTTAAAGGAAAGAAATGGGGGCAAAATAGATACAGAGGCAAAGAAGCATTGAACAGATTGTCAAACTACATCGGGAAGGCAGGGGGAGGTTCAGGGAGGGGGGCTGTAAGAAGTCAACCGAAGGACTTGTACGCATGCATATAAGCACAACCAATGGATACAAAATACGGGGCGGGGAGGGGTGGTGGGCAGGTGAAGGCATGTACTGGGGGGTAGGTGAAGGCATGTACTGAAGGCTGGGGGGAGGTCAATGGGGGAAAAAAAGGAAACATATGTACTACTATTTGTAATACTTCAAACAATAATATATATACATACATATATATATATATATAAACAAAAACAAAACAAAACAAAAAACAGTTGGATGTGATCAACGTCGTTGGAAAAAAGTAAACTGAGTGATTTGACCATTCTGCAACTGTAGTTTTGCAAAGTATAATTGTACTAGAGCCCCGGTGCATGACGTTCATGCATGGGGGGGAGGGATTGCTTCAGCCCGGCCTGTCTGTGCCCTCTTGCAGTCAGGGTCCCCTCTGGGGATGTCCACCTGCTGGCTTAGGCCCGGGGGAGTGGGCCTAAGCCGGCAGGTAGACATCCCCCAAGGTGTCCTTAGTGCTGCCACCACCACCACTGAGCTCACCAGCTGTGAGCCCTGCTTCTGGCTGAGCAGTGCTTCCCCTGTGAAGCACACTGACCACCAGGGGGCAGCTCCTGCATTGAGCATCTCTCCCATGGTGGTCAGTGCGCATCATAGTGACCAGTTGTTCCGCCGTTCAGTCAATTTGCATTTTAGCCTTTTATTACATAGGATATTTGGAAATGAATCATTAACAAATCACAACTTTTTATTTGTTTTAACAAGTTTGATTCAAATCCCTTCAGCATTCTATATAAAACAAACATAAGAACATTCTGAAGGGGACAGAAGAAAGATAGGTTAATGACCTCAGGATCCAAGGAACAATACAGTGGCAAGTTCCCTGGGATTTCTTTCCACCTCATATATCCCAAAGTTGGAGATGAAGTAGCTGGCAACCCAGAAACACTGTAGATAAAAAGCCCCACAAAAGTGTGTCCCCTCTAGCTAAAGGATGAAGAAGGGGCAGCCTAACAGGACAGAAACCCTTAGTAAAATATTGCTCATTTTCTGCATAACATAAAGCATTTAAAACAACAATAAACCAATAACTTAGCAAACACTTAAACTCATTAGTGACCATGCTTTAGTACACAATGATATTGTACATTATCAAATACAAATTGTGATTTCCATTTATACAGCAATGATTATGTATTATAAAAAATGATAAACATTTAATGATACTAAAAATACTGTCTTCACTGGGCCTAACAGAGTACACGCTGGCATCTCGGAAAGGTTAAGCCTCTGGAAAAAGATGGGAAAGATGATAATAACAATCTACAATATATTTCAATGACATAAACAGCAAATAAAAACCTACGGGGGTGAAAGCTGAGGTGTAATTGCAGTGCACTCTACAGGTCTCTTCTGTGGACTTAAGCAAAATATGTTTGCCTCATGGCATCAGGCAGGTTGATTACAGCAGAGTTTTTGTTCAGACACTGAATCTAATCACCTAACCAGATGCATGTAAAGTTTTCTTAGATGAAAAAGCATTTACAAACTATATTATTTTAGTCATGCTTTAGTTATCCAGATATCTTTTTCTGCTTTTCTTTAAAAGAAAATGAATTTACACTTGTATTATGCACATGCTCTAAAAATGAAAATTATGAAAACTCCAGTCAGTCAAATACAACAGATATGACTTGTCAGAGTCCTGACATCCCTCATAAAATTTACCCTGAGCTGGCAAGAGGGAGATTGCATGTCAGTACATGCATCTGATTTTAGAAGGCCGTTCTCCCTGGCTTTGAGCATGATGACAGTTACATAGAATCACATTTTTCATATAAGGTTTTCAGAATGGAAGCAGACTAAAGACTCAGATCCATCATCCTCACAGGCTCATTCTTAATTGGAAATGCCTCTACATTGAAATTCAGAAGTTTCTTGATTACTCCTGAGCCAACAGCAGCACTAATGCACTGAACTAAAATTCTCTATTTATTTCATTCAAAACAACTCAGGATACATTATGGTCCAGCATGATGTCCTATCATTTAAAACAGAACAATAATTTCCACACGAGAAGCTAACACACAAGTATTTCAATGACTACCGTCTACTGCAATGGCTATTTTCTTATATAGATTATTGAACAGATCAGGGTACAATAGTTTCCACTTGAAGTAATGCTGGTTTCGGTATTAATCAAGTTGTCTAATTTATTTTTTTGACATTGGGTGAAAGTTATAGCTTGATAACTGATCATACATTATATTTTACTCATTTGGGGAGAGGGAATGTCAAGAGACAAGCCAAAATAAAGTTATTTTGGGTAATCATAAATATTACTTGCCAGGTATTTTTATTATTCCCACAGCCCAGGTATAGTGTAGAATTGCTTTATCAATTCCCTTTTATTTCAATGTGGCAATAAGATTTGTTTTGGGCCATAATTTGTGAGTACAGTGGTCCATGTCATTTTAAGGTTGGGTATTGTAATTGTCAGTGTGAGACACTCCAGAAAGACTTTTCTTTGCCACTGTGGTCGTTTCAGAATAAGATGTATATGTGAGTCCCCAACAAACACAAATAACACGTAGTGTAACCATGAAAGCAAACTGTTTTAAAACCATGAGCTTTTGTGATTGTTTATATCTCAATGCAACATAGCCTAGTATGGCACTGACTTAATAAAAAAGCACTACAATATGTAGCATTGATTTGGAGCAGTAAAGAATATTTTTTTGTTGGAAGACAGAAGAATAGTCATTTTATGTCCTGCCATTATTAAAAATTATTTGGTCAAAATGCCATCTGTGATAACATGGAGGGCACTTAATAGAGTCAATAAATTTCTACCTCTAAGAGAAGAGAATGGAAAGCATAAAGCTAATTGTATTGTATTGAATGTTGTTGACTGCACCTAAAAGGGAATTGCAAACTTTAGATGAGTTCTCCAGAGTTTAATGAAGAAAAAATACCCAATTTAAGAAATGTAAAGATAATAGAAGGAGTCTGGAAATTATGGACATTCTAGTTGGAAAGAGATAACAGCACCCAACTTCTAAAATCTTTGAGAAAGTTCAAATCAAGAATGTAATAGCCACGCATACTGAAAGTTCAGGGGGATTATATAGGGGCACGTATGACCCAAATTGGTTTAATGTTCTCTTAAGCTTGATTAAACTTTAGACATGTTTCTCATTCTTGGCCCTTTTAGAGCATTTGCTTTAGAAAACTTGCAATTGTAAAATGTTTTCTCTGCCTCTTTGAGATGTATATCTCCTTGCAACATTTTGTGATTTTTAGAACACAGGAATGTATTTTGCAAAGACTTGAGAGTCATCACTTTGAGATGTAAAATTTGTCTTAAATAAACATAAGTTTTGGTGGTTTAATATACCTCAAAGCTGGGGCACAAAAGAAATATAGGGCTTTTATACCCCGGTATCTATGGAATAAAACAAGCCTAACTCCAGTCAGCACCAATTAGTAAGCAAAGATGGCCTCATCGGCCTTGCCAAACCTCCATCGTAAGCCCTCCAGTATAAGCCCTAGTGCTTTTAAAACTCTCCTGCACTTTGTGTCAACAGAGTTGGATCCGTTCAATTTCTCTGCCCCGTCGCAGTCATCTTGAATGAAGTCTTGTTTGCCTGTTTAACTTGTTCAGTGCATTTTTGTTTTGACAACTACACAAAATAACTAAGACAAGTAATCTGAGAAATTTAAGTTGGAAGATAAGATTTGAATTTAAAAAATTGTCCAAGAACTCTTCAGAAATTACTCTGAAGAATAATTAGGCAATGTATTTATGTAAATTGACTAGCAGTATCAATCTGAAGAGAACCACTATGATACAGACATATTTAAAAATAGCCAATCAGTTATCTGGATGGCCCTGATTCAACCAAAATCATGAGTGGTATACCAATAATAATTTAATGCATTTGCACCATGATGAAAATATTTTAATATAAATAGTCTTATATCTTGTGTAGTCCCATAAAAATCACAAATTTAAACATCAGAAAGATAAAATCCACTTTGCAATTTCTCCATTTATTCTTTCAAGGAGAGTTCTATTGAATACAAGGATTCTAGGAGATGTCCTTAGTTATTATTGGTGATCCTGATGCAAAAAAAAATTATATTTGAACTTCATGTCCTACATGATGTTAGTATTCATGATGATGGATAGCAATTGAGCAGCCCTGCTTGCAATTTTATTAGAGGTCTTTCACAGTAAGACCACATTTTTATATTTGAGTCTCTTTTCTTATATTTTATCTTTATTTTTACTTAACTTTTATTTTTATTAACAGGTACTATTACAGATGGTCCTCATTTCCCCCCCTTTTGCCCTCCTCCTCCTAGCCCCCAGCCCCCCTGCCTTGGCAAAGCTAAAATTTCCTTTTTATTATGGCCAAGTAGTATTCCCATGTATAAGTGTACCACAGCTTTTTTATCCACTCATCTGCTGATAGGCACTTGGACAGTTTCCAGATTTTGGCTATTGTGAATAATGCTGCTATGAACATAGGAGTGCATATACTTTTTTGAATTTTTGATATGAGATAGGAATCCACTAATAATTAGTGAGTGCTGAATTACACAGAGGGAAAAATAGTGGGCTGATGTCATAGCCTCTCCATCCTAAATTCACCCCTGCAATAACCCTGCTGAGTGACATTTTGCAGCAGGCAAGCTCTATTAGTGTAAAAGAATATTGGAGGGAGTCTTTATTATAAAGAGGGAATATTGATGTAGTGCAGCTCAGTGCCTTCCCTGTAATAGGGCTTTTTGCAGATATGACAAATTATGGATTGGGTAGGTTAGAAATTATATTCTAAGAGTTTTATATATGTTGTCATTTTTCATTCATTTATTTTTATTTCTATTATATTTTACATGATAGTAGAGTTTATATTTAAAGTATCCAACCATTTATTGTGGAAATTTCTGAAGAGAAGTTGTTAGTTGGAAGAGAAGAATTTTAATCCTAGGACTTGGACAATTCTGGCAACATGAGCAATAAGTAAATAATGTAGAATTTAAACTTACTTGCTGGCATGTAAAATTATGGAGTGGGATACTAGAAAGTGAATGCTGGCTTTTTAATAAAATAAAATAAATCAGTTTGTGAATAACATGTCACATAGCCTAAAGAGGTTGTATATTAAACTGAAAAACAATAGCTTCTGTATCTGGATTAATGAATAAATAAATTTCACCGATAAATATTATGCTGTAGCATTAATGACATTTGCCTATGATGGGGAAATTAAAGAAAACATTTTCTGTCACAGAGAGCTAACTGATGTAAGCAAGGGCCAAGTTATATTTAAAGTTTTGTCCTTGTGTCTAAAAATAAATGTTCCGTGTGGAGGAATGCTATTGACATTGATACTGGTGTTGCTCCATCAGTGGTTGTTTCCATGAGAGTGCTCCCCCAATTGTGAAGGAGAAAAAAAGAAGCCAATGCCTACAAACACACTGTTTTCCTCAGAGGAAAGTGTTGGTTTTTAAATTCTTGTGAAAAAAATAAAAAATTCTGGAAAATGCTACAAAAATTATCATCTTTATTAAACCAAGATTTGTTTATTTGACTGTTCAAAATTCTGTGCAAAAAAACTGGAAAAAGAACCAATATGTTCTAGTGCATAGAGAAATTCAATAGCTTAACAAAAAAAAAGCTCCCAAAAGGAAATAGTAGGCAAAATGGACGATACCATAAGTGAGAAATGAACTTTTTCATGCTAAGCTAGTGGGATTTGAAGGTTGCTTATTACAAAAGCATACTTAGCTCATTTGAATCTAAGCATCATGTAATATGGAAAAGGATAAAACAGGAAATATGTGTGGATCATGTTTCTAGCAGAGTAGACCAATGGAACATTCTTTCAAACACAGAATAAAATATTATTTTAATCTCCCATGTATTTTTGGAGCTCAGGATTTTAATTAAAAATTAAATTGTGCCCAGGCAGTATCGCTCAGTGGTTGAGCATCAACCTATGAACCAAAACCAGGAAGGCACATGCCCCAGTGGGAAGGGGGTGTGTGCAGGAGGCAGCTGATCAATGATTTTCGCTCATCATCGATGTTTCTATCTTTCTCTCCCTCTCCCTTACTCTCTCTGAAATCAAATTTAAAAAAGAAAAAATTAAATTATATGTGTATCTAAGAGAACACTGGGGTAATAAGAGTAACTATAGTTTTCTTAAGTGATGATGCATGTAAAGAAATTTAGAAGTATTCCCATGTGCCTTGATTACCTGATTAGAGACATTGTTGAGAAGATGTGTTTCTGATGCAACATACTGATACATCGGTAATACAATGGTCATTTGTTAATTTTTCTCATTGCCTGTATTCAAATGTCCTTCTTAGTTTTTAGGAATACTCCATTTCATGACTATCCACCTTTTTAAAAAAGATTTTTTATTGATTTCAAAGAGGAAGGGAGAGATAGAAACATCAATGATGAGAGAATCATTGATCAACTGCCTCCTGCACACCACCCCCCCACAATGGGGATCGAGCCCACAACCTGGAATTGAACCCAGGACCCTTCAGTCTGCAGGCTGACACTATACACTGAGCCAAACCAGTCAGGGTGAATATCCACTTTTGAAAATTGGAAGTGTATGAGTCAAAACAAGAATTTTTTCTCTGTATCTCCTGTAAGTCTTGCAAAATGGGAACATTACTTATAGATCTGTCCAAATGTGATTTTGTTAAGAATTGATGAAAAGTAATTTTTAATAAAAATGATGGGGATTGCCCTAACTGGTTTGGCTCAGTGAATAGAGTGTTGGCCTGCAGACTGAAGGGTCCAGGGTTCGATTCCGGTCAAGGGCATGTACCTTGGTTGCGGGCACATCCCCAGTAGGGGGTGTGCAGGAGGCAGCTGATCGATGTTACTCTCTCATCGATGTTTCTGACTCTCTATCCCTCTCCCTTCCTCTCTGTAAAAATTCAATAAAATATATTTTTTAAAAATGGTGGGGATTATGGTATTAGATTTTCATTGGTAATATTATCATCATGTAGTAATTGTGAGGTCCTGGCTAAACTTTGTTGTTCTTTATCTTCCTTTGGTTCCCGCTCAGTGGTAGGACCTGGTCCAGTTAATCAGCCAATCCTTTTGCTAACAACTAAGAACCCCAAACAATACAAGACACATTAAAACTGTCTCTAAGAAAAACTAATGCTAGAGCTGTGCATAACAAAAATAAATTCAGAAAGACATAAAAGAGTAGCTCTGAATAAGAAGCAGATTTCCTTAACCTCACCAAATAGCTCTAAAAATGACCTCTAATAGCTAGTTTATCCAAGTAAAATAAAATCATGTAGTTTACTATACAACAGCTATAATTATACACTGAGTCATGCCCAGTTGTTTAAACACTCAGAGCTGACTATGTTAACTCCCACAGGAAGACTGAAAATTCTTCAACTCCTTTCAGCATGCTGGCACACAATGGAGGTGGACTCTAGCTTGATCTGTTTATTTTTAGTTATTATAACAGGCAGTGCATTTAAATTACATGTATTTGTTAGGATAATGTTAACTGCTGTAACAAACAATGTTCTAACAAACATGATAGAACTGTTGAAAGCATCAGATTTGGAACAATAAGGAGGCTGTGAAGGAGTGATAGCAATAGTGAACCCGATGCATGAGCAAAGAGAAATCCTGAAGAGACTGGGGAATTAGGGAAAGAAAAAAAAGAGAGAGAGAGACTGTTGTTTCACATATTATTGGAAGTTTCTTCAATGGTGGGAAGAGAGGTAAATATCAGAATTCATGTTAATATTATGCTGCTTTGAAAGGAAACTAGTAGACTCCAGGGTAGTTGAATTCTTAGTGTGGTGGTCTAAGTGTAAATCATAAATCTTCATGTAAATTTAAATAACAGTCTTTTAAGGAGTGCTAATATCAGAGATGAAAGAATAAAACAAATATAAGCACAACATCCTTCCAGACGTCCTTCCAGACAACCTTCCGGATGAAGCAGGAGCTGCGAGGAAAGCCCGGGTCCTAGGTGCCAGGGGGGAAGCCAGTGTTGGCAGCCGGGGGAAGGAAGGCCTACTCTTGCATGAATCTCTTGCATCAAGCCTCTAATATCATAAAAAGGTTAGCTGTTATGCAGGCATTATGTGGGAAGCTGATATTCTCTCCATATTTTCCTAGAGGAGAGGGAAATTGTAACCTCTTTCCAGAAGGGAGTATTGGAAGACTCATATATTATTGTACAGGAATACTGTTGAAGAATAGAATAGTATTAAGAAAAGAATTCTGGTGGGCCCCTCTCTGCTCATGGCTTGCTCTGCCCCACAGATTGATACATAATTGTAGAAGTTGACAAAAGGCACTGAGTTTGCATTGCTGAGATATGTTTCAATTCTCTGACTGGGAAAACCTGTCTGCAAATACTGTGGTTTCTCTCTGCCCTGTTCTCCATGCAGTAAGCACTGAGGAAGGAAGGCTAAGGAGGAAATGCTAAAATACCCTCCCATTTCATCTGGCAGCATTAAGAAAGATTGGGTAGCTTATTTTTCTTTGGATTCAAGCAAGATTCTGCAGTTTAGCTTTAAATGTAATTTAGCTGATCCTTGGCTATATTTTTCATTTGGATTAGAAATGGTGAGGAAGAATTTATGATTACTTATCCTTAAACTCCTCCAAACCAGGGTATGAAATAATCCTATCTAATAAAAAGGGAATATGCTAATTGACCATCACATCCTCACAAAGATGGCAGTGCCCACAGCCAATAAGGAGGGAATATGCTAATTGACCACCATGCCCTCAAAGATGGTGGCGCCCACAGCCACAAGTTGGTGGTGCCCAGTCCCCTCAGCCCCACCGGGGCAGCAGGTGTGTGGCACGTCCAAACCAGCCCCTAGGAGGGTCCAGCCACTCCACACGCCTGCCTCCAGAGTCCCCCAGTCCCCTCAGCCCCCCAGCCACACAGGGCCAGCCCGAGGCACAGGCAAGCCTCGGATGGCAGCTGCCCAGCTGCCCAGGGCCAGCCCGAGGTGCAGACAAGTTTCAGATATTAGCTACCCAGCCACCCAGGGCCACCCAAGGCTCTGGTAACCAGGGCCGGCTGGTAGGGTGTCACCTTCCCCTGATTGCCAGGTCACCTCCCGCCCCTGAGGGCTCCCAGACTGTGAGAGAGGGAAGGCTGGGCTGAGAGACCCCTACCCCCCTCTAGTGCATGAATTTTCATGCACCGGGCCTCTAGTAAAATATAAATGAGGATGGACTTCCTACTTTCATCTGTTTCTAAAGCCTCCCTCTATTTCTGAGTAACATTGAGTTAATTTTATAATACATTTCTAGTTGCCGCAAACCCTTCATCTAAGAAACTCAAAATTGGTATGGAGAAAAAGTTTCTTCTTAATGATAGGCTGAGAAAATTGCACAAGGCCTGCTGGACTGAGAGAACAATGTTGCTGAATTACTATGCTGGCTCTTGCAGGCAAGGTTTCTCCTTCCTGTGTTAATAGAGCCTCCAATGAGAAGTATTAATCCCAACGTTTTGTTATACTATGCTCCACTATGTTATTTCTACTCCCCAGCAACTTTGTTTTATCATAGAGTGAAGTTAAAATAATATGATAGTAAAGAATAAATATATTTTTAAATCATTAGCATTACAGATTGTGCTTATGGAAGAAGATAGATGTTTTCCCTTTTTGCCTTGTAAACAACCACAGCCCCCAACATCCAGAAGTTAAAGCATTAAAACCAGGTCTTTCATTTCATCTATCACACAGAATGAAAACTTGGTCCATCTACTCCTCACTCTCTTCCCAATTTTTTATTTTTCTATCTAAAACTTGGAACAATATCTAGAGTGTGAATTACAATAAAATTGAAAAACAAGTGCTTTCTTTTACTCTATAGAAGCTCTGATTTTTATATATACTACTAGTGACCTGGTGCATGAAATTCATGCACATTAAAAGGGCATTAATTAGAGCAAATAATTTAATATTGCTATTTGCCCTTTCTCTATAACGTAAGTGTCAGTAATAAAAGAAAATCAGTAAAATGTGTATGAAAACCTTGCTCCTGTCAGAGTCTGGGGTGCACCACTGGACCCAGAGTTAACTCCCTGCACCCACATGCACCTCAAAATCACGTGAGACCCAGACCCAGACAGCCCACCATCATTGGGCTAAATCCATATCCAGCCAGTCCCACCCTTGTCAAGGGGGCACAGCCTCAGGTCCCCTGGCGCCAGGATGGGGGACATGGACTGAGGTCCCCCAGCCCAGACCAGGGTGGGGGGCATGCCTGGAGGTCCTCTGTCAAGCCCCACCAGGTGGGAGACACGGCCTGAGATACCCTGTCAAGCCCTGGTGGGTGGGGGGTGTGGCCTGAGGTCCCCTGGCCAGGTGCTGGGGCTAGGGGGAGCAGCCTGAGGTCCCCTAGCCCAGCACCAGGATGGGAAATGCACCTTGAGGTCCCCTGTTAAGCCCCGCTGGGTTGGGGGCATGGCCTGAGGTCCCCTGTCAAGCCCAGCCAGGCAGGGGGGCGCAGCCTCAGGTCCCCTGGCCCGGTGCTGGGGCTGGGGGTGTGGCCTGAGGTCCCCTGTCAAGCCCTGCAGGGTGGGGTGTGCGGTCTCAGGTCCCCCGGCTTGGTGCCAGGGTGGAGGGCACAGCCTGAAGTTCTCTGTCAAGCCCCACCTGGTGGGGGCATGGCCTCAGGTCCCCTGGCCTGGCACTGGGGTGGGAGATGCAGCCTGAGGTCCCCCAGCCTGACGCCAGGGCAGGCACGGCCTGAGGTCCCCTGTCAAGCCCCATGGGTACAGGAGAGGACATAGCCTCAGGTCCCTGCTGATTGCTTGTTAAGGCTCTTTAAGGGAACTTGGCTTCAGCTGTGGGTGCAGCCATCTTTGTGATGGAGTGATGGTTAATTAGCATATTCCCTCTTTATTAGGTAGGATAATCTTATGTGATTTGCCCTAACCCTAAAGTCAATATTAAAATTCAATATTTATTGAGATACCTTACTAGTTATGATGATTAGCTAACAAATAAAATTTATTGATATTAGCTATTGACTTGTCAAAGAGCATTATGAGAACATTACTATCTTGGCATAAATCACATTGTCAGAAGTTGATCTGAGACTAAAATGATGAAATTATTTGATGCTATTAGCTAATAAAATAATTTCATATGTTTTTATTTTAAATAACCTCTCCAACATGAGATACTTGCAAATATTCCAAAATTGCTTGCATTTCTATATTCTGTAATATGTTGGGACATATTTAATTGTATAATATAATCAATAAAATATTTTTTTGTTAAGTGTGTGTCCGTTAAAAGTTATACAGTACCTCGCGGCTAGTTGTTCCCATTTACAACAATATCAAGACACATGTTGGAATAACTAAAATTTTCTATTAGCTAAGGTCTAACATAAACTTTAAAAGAAATTTTTATATATAATTATGGTATGCCACACCACAAAAAGAATTAGCTAAATGGATCATAATATATGGAATGGTATTTGAAATGTATTTGAAGAGAATTAAATATTTGTCATCCCACCTAAGTACAGTCTCATTATTAAAAATAAGTACTAAAAAGTTTTATGTCAAAATCAAAGAGAAAACATTATAAAATAGTGAAATGTTCAATAACATCCAAAGTTGATTTTAAAAGAAAAAAATGATAGTACCCTTTATTATTTAACTATGATAACACTGCTAATGTAGAAGGAAGCTGCTAGGTACAGGGTTGAGCACATCCTAGATTGATATTTGTTAGAAATGAATAATGTGCAAAATGAGAAAATTTAAAGCTACTTAACATTTTAAATACGATCTCCAATATAAAAGAGCTCCACCCAGTATTTGAGAGGAAGATTAAGATTTTTGGATTATGCAATAATTGATAGCAGGAAAAACACTAGCTTGATATGTATATAGATATATCCATGCATATAGATGTGTACACATGCATGGATAGGTACATAGATATATAACGGATTTCTTACATTTCTGTTGTTTGGCATGTAAAATTTTGTTATGTAATGGATATCAGTAGCTAATATCTCCTAAATCTCAGAGAAGTTCAGAAATTTAAACAAGATTACACAATACATACCCAGTAAATTGCAGAGTCGGTTGTTGAACATAATGCTAACCTGACTTAAAAGTCCTGGAGTGTTTCTACTATGCCACTCAAACACTAATGACAATTTTGGCATTTACTGACTGAAATGCTGGCTCTGACATGGATCCCACATTATGGAATGGTCTCAAGTGGCTATAAGTAAAGTAAGTTACTGAAAATTACAGGATGATGCAGGCAGATATTTAAAAAAACACACCACAGTATCAGAAAAAAATGTGTTATAAAAACCTTCGGTATGCCTTTATTTAGTTAACTGTTTTCTTCTAAAGTCAAATTTTCCTATCACCAAGGAATTACTGGTTGGCTGCCAACATTTTCTCCATCAGTAGATGTCTCTGAGACACTGGTTACACTGTTTTCCTTCTCGAAATGCACCCTCAAATTCATGTTAATCAGATATTAACTGAGTTTTCTGGGTTGCTGTTTTTTGTTTTTGTTTTTGAATCTGTCAAAAGACATTTTATTTAATTCAACAAATAAGAATCTGGAATGTACAAAGTACAGCAATACAACAGAGAACTATAGTCCAGAGTTTATAGTGTGTGGGGTGTTAGATATTATAAGGAATTAAAAATAAAGTGCAACGATCATTACAAGAGGAAGAAATGTAATAAAATGAACAGAGAGATTTAATATAGATTAACTAAAGGCTTCCCAGAATAAAGACAAAAGGCCATTAACAATGGGGAGATGCAAAGTAAGGAAAGGAAGTCTCCAGACAAAATGATATTCATGTTCGAAGACCCTGGGCAAGAAGGGAGCTTGACAAAATTTGGGATCTGAGCCTCTAAGCCAGATCACTGAGGACGAGAATAAGTGTGTGTGTGTGTGTGTGTGTGTGCAGTAAACTAAATGAGCTAGTGTTTAGGGACCTTGAAGTCATGTTAAAGATCTTGCTCTTAAAAGTAAAGAAAGATGATTTAATCATTCTAAAAGTGTATAAAATATTTTTTTTAAAAAAACAGTACTCTAGCAAAGAGTTTAGAAAAATTAATGGTTGATATAATTGATCAGTTTAAATTTTATTGCTTCTTAACTATTTGGGGGAGAAATAGATTTGTATGGTTTAAATTAAAACTGAACATGGAGCAGGCCATGTGTATGTGAAAAGCATACAGAAGGAAAATGGATAGGCGGTGCTCATTGTTTATACTGGGAATATCAACAAGAGGGCAGCCTTGAAGGTGAGTCATAGATTTCTATCAGAGACGATGGAAGAAGTGATAAAGCCTTGGTATGTTTGAAAGTATGTTTAGTTTTAAGTATCATGAGTTTGTATTTAGTCACATTTGAGACACCTGAGACGAGTTGCAAATTTAGTTCCAGGGAGCAAACCATAAGGCAGAGATTAGCAGGACGGTTTATGCCTGGAATGCTCTTGGAATGACAACCTTTGTTAGGGCAGGAAGGAAGATTTGATAGAGGGAAAACTGGCCTGTGGCCATACAACCTCAGTGAAGACCACAGAACACAGCACAGGGGGCTCCAAGCTGGACGGACCTTCGGAGTTTCCCTGCATTGGGGGAGTGTGAAGGCATTTATTTAATTTCCACAGTATTCCATGAGGATTCTGTCATTTCACCTCATTTAGTGTTGGCATAGCATCCAGGAATACTTGGAACTTCTACTTCCTTTGAATATCTTTGGATTTTTGGTTGTAATCAAGCCCCAAACTTTGTTTTCGGCCTTCTTTCCTTCAGGTTCCAGATAATAGCCTCTTTATTTACTACACTGGAAGCCTGCTGGCTTTAATATTTAGCTTTCAACAGCCATTTAATCACTCTCACCCTTTAATTACCTTTTTCCAAAGCCTCAGCTGTCAGTCAAGCTTACCAAATTCTCCACCACCAAATTCTCCTGTCTGTTAAGTATGATTTCCCTGATATTTCTCAAACACTTGAAACATCACAGCAGATAGTGGCTTCTCCTTCATCAGAATATCCCAGTTCATCACGAAGTAATGTGTTAGCAATCGCCCTGCCATCTGGGCCAGAGACTCTCTGAGCTTGTCTTATTCCCAGTGAAGGTTTCTTAACTGCCAGCTTCACTGGGCGAGGTGGGATACAGCTCAGAATCAGATCGTAGGATCTATTTATTTATTTTGTTTGTTTTGTTTTTTAAATATATTTTTATTGATTTCAGAGAGGAACAAGAGGGGGAGAGAGAGAGAGAGAAACATAAATGATGAGAGAGAATCATTGATCAGCTGCCTCCTGTATGCCCCACATTGGGGATCAAGCCCACAACCCGGGCATGTGCCCCAGCCGGACCTCCTGGTTCTTAGGTCAAAGCTCAACCATTGAGCAATGCCGGCTGGGCAAGGATCTGCTTTATTGGACCACATCTGGTACCAATTGCCACAGATTGTGCTCCACAAGAAGCAAGCTCTGTGATCAAGAACCACCTGTAGAAGGTAAAGAAAACAAGCAGGATTGGGCAGAGAGAGAGAGTTGTTCTGTGGTGCAGCCTCAGAAGAGGAACTCAACATTCAACCAACCCCTCAGGTGCTGCGCTCTTCCAGTTAGCCCAGGTAGGCATACTTCTGACATATTTCAGCTTTCAGCCCCAGGCCATCGCAATATAGTGAGTCATAATCTTTTTGTTGGTGGAGGGTCTTGCCTTATTTGTAAATATGCAACATCTGCGAAGCACAGTGAGACAAAGAGCAGTGAAACGAGATATGTCTGTACCAGGTTAAGAGTCCTGGGCCCTGTGCTCCATATTACAAGTGATTTCATGTGAGCTATGCTGAATATAGGTGGAATGGACTTGGGAGTGATGGCTTTCTTCTGCTGAATCAATGCTTAAAAGGAGTGGCAGTTGAAAGTTATTTGCTGGTAGGTTCTTAGGAGCTGAAAATAAGCCTCTCAGCCCTGAAGGGGAAACTGGCAGGAGATCGGAGTGCTCCTTGTAACAACTCAGACAAGTTGGACAGGACAGAGGATCTATGGATATGGAATATCCGGAGGGGAGTCTGTGCTGGGGGTCAATGTAAGTTATCTGTGTACATGTGTGAGTGAATTTATGACCGTGGTAAAACTACTTAGGAAAGGAGTATACTCTTCGGAATAAAGGGCCTCACACTAGGACTCAGGGAAACCAACAAATCAAGGGTGAATTTGCAAAGGAGATTTGAAAGAGAAGTTTAAAATTATTCTACGTGAATTCAGAGATTTTTCTTCTTAATATTATGTCTTCATTTCCTTGATGCTATTATCGTTTTCAACTGTGTTGAATTATGTGGGTGGGCACTTAATTATTTGGGACTCACAGAACTTTAAAAACAGAAGAAAGAAATGTTACATTTACGTGGGTGGGGAGGAAAGTAAGGCTTCATTTTGAAAGAACTTGAATAAGTTTAAAAGGGAGAAGGATCATTGGAATAGAGAATTAGTGTAGTGTATGTCCGGGACTTGGGATCAGAGGTCACAAGATCTTTATTCAACTAGGAGAGAAAGACAGAAAAAGTGGGTTAACATTACTGTGACATAGAGTCTGTTGTTGCTTGTAATAGTCATCCTTAAAATGATATATGAATGCAAGCCTTTCAAACTCACTTTGAATCTTCTGGTTTTTTTAGAACAAGTGAATTCAGGTCTTATAAAGTTCAGAATGAACTGAAATCACTATTGGTGCTACTTCAGATTTAAGTAAAAATACAAGTGAATAATTCCAGTTTAAAGCATACGAATGCATTCTTATTTCAAAACATTATGTAACTAGTTTTGGAATTAAGGACATGATATTCTTATCAGATGAATTGAATAAAGATTTGATGGACATTGTAAGAGGTTGCTTTTTGTTTTTGGTTTGTTTTGCAATATCCGTTGTATGTCATATATATATCTTGCATATAGAATTTCTTAACTTTTAATTTTATTGTATATTATCTTGTATAATATATATGAATTTATATTTTGAGATAATTATATATTGGCATGCATTTATATGGGTTAATACAGAGAAGTCTAATTGTTGATAATACATTTTATCCAATAGCCTGATACCTACCTTTCACCCAAGTTTTCTCAATGTTATGATCTTGCATAACTATAGAACAGTAATATCAAGATTATCCACTCCCCTAATTCAGATTTAATCAGTAAAGCTCACGCTCAGAATATTTGTTAATGCAGGGCATACAATTCCTTAATACATAGATCAATAGTGAGATTGATGATGCCTATTGAAGAGAATTTTGCCTACCACTTATGCTTACATAACCTCCTTTCACATATTTGGACTCTGTTAGCTGTCAATGAACAAAATTCTTTGCAGAATTATTACCTTATAGCAACTAAATATATGGAATAAAAGTGTTTTTCTGCATTTTTTATGTTATACTTGTTTATACATAGTAATTATGTATTACTCACCTAAGAGATTGTGTAGAATATAAATACAAATTTCTGTTCTAAACAGAGGGAAAAAAGACATGATTCACAAGAAAAAGTAATCTAGACATTACTGAGTCATTTCAAATTTACAAATACGATGTTTTCAAAAGCAAAAGCATTACTCTCTCCTACTTAAGTTGTTATTTTGCATAACTTCTGATAAACTAAGTTTTAATGATCTTATGGAAAAAAGTGTTTTCTTTAAATAAAAACATGCAATAGGACTGATTCTCTCATCCTATTGATTTTTTCAAAGGAATAGATTATATTGCTACTGCTGAGCTGAGGCTAAAAGTAGTATATCTAAAAACAGTGTGAAATTCAACTGTTCATTTGAATGAAATATGAGTTTTGGTATTAACTTCAAGTTGAGATAAAGGCATTGTATTATTATATAAATCAGAACGTTGTTTTTTAAATTTATTTTCTCTTACTATTTCTGATTGAGATAAGCTGCTAGAGAAAAAAAGTCAAAATTAGTCCAAATTAAATGTGGTTTTAACATCGAATTCTGGTGAATTCATAATAGATTTATTTTTGCCTTGGCATTAAACAGATGCATCAATAAAATATATATCGATAACAGGTGCCTGTATAGTGGCAGAGGTTGGTTGCAAACACACACCCAGTGCTGGGGTCAAGGCAAGCAGCAAAGACTGGGACTGTATACACACTGGCAGCTATGGCAGCTTTGGTTGACAGCGTATGTTAGTGTGGCTGCTGGTTCTCACCAGAGGTGAACAGCAGTGGAGGCCAGTGATGGGGGTCATGCTGGGAGGGTGCAGTATACCTGGAGGGGCTGCCTGCATGTGGTGGTAGTCAGCTGAGGCATTCTCGGCTGGCATCTTGCACTCACACAGCTTCAGAGGTCTGGCATGACCACCTGTATGGCTCCTGGTCTCCAGCAGAGGAAAGGAAGAAGTTGCTGGAAGGAATTCAGGTGACTTGCAAGAGCAAACATAAAGACTGAAGGGCGGGGGAAGGGGGGGGGGGGGGGGGGGTGTGTGTGTGTGTGTGTGTGTGTGTGTGTGTGTGTGTGTGTGTGTGTGTGTGTGTGTGTGTGTGTGTGTGTGTACTGGTTAAATCTGCAGGAATCTGGGGGTGATTGTGCTGGCTGTTGGTGCCTTCAGTGACAAACGCTACTTGAGTTGTCTGCAGAGCAGCCCCTGGGAACTGTGTTATTCCTGCTGCTTGGCTGAGCCCCTGCTGTTCTTCCTCAGACCTAGCAGTATGCACAGGTCCAGTTTTGCTGGTCTCTGGATGAGTGAAAGTGAAGAGGGATTCTCTCTAGCTGGGAAGTTCCCTCTTGGCTCTGAGTAATGCCTGCTTGGATGATGAGATGATTGATGCAAACAAAATAAAGCTGTTCTTCCTTTCCTTTTTGTGCAGTTTTTTTATGTTTTTTTGTTCCACTAAGTTGCTTGTGATTTGAAAGGATTCCAGAGTTTCCTGAGAGCTGGTTTTGTTCATGGTTAGCTGACTAATTGTTGATCTCTGTGCGGGCATGGAGGCTGGGTTTCCTATTCCAAGGTCTTGGTGATTTCATTCCTCTCCTTTTCATAATCACTCCTACCTCCTTCCCATCCCCAACCCTTTATCAATCCTGACACCACTGATCTGTTTTCAATTTCTAGAATTGTGTTACTTTAAGAAAGTTCTATAAATGGAATAATACTTTGAATTTTTTTTCGTTCAGCATAATTCCTTTAAAGATTTATCCAAATTCTGGAACATGTGGACAGTTTGTTCCATTCTATTTTAGAGTAATATGGATATACTGCAGCTTTTAATTTAGCGCTTCACTCATTTAATGATGTCTAGGGTGTTTTCAGTGTTTGACTATTATGAATAAACTTCTATGAATATTTGTGTATAGACTTTTGTGTGAACATAAGTTTTCATTTCTCTGGGATATATACTAATTGTGTGCTTAGTTTTATGAGAAACTACCCAACTATTTTCTAGAGCATCTGTGCCACTTTACATTCCCATCAGCAGTATGTATAGGTGATCCCGTTTCTCCATATTCTTGCAAGCATTTGGTATTGTCACTATATTTTATTTTAGCTATTCTGATAGCTGTATTGATTTCTCATTGTGCTTATATTTTGCATGTCTCTAATGACTAATGAGGCTAAAGACCTTCTCATGTGTTTATTTGCTATATACTTTTAGGTAAAATGTCACTTTATGCCCTTTGCTCATTTTTTTCCATTATTTTATGGTTCATTTACTATTTGTTTCCAATTTCTGTGTTTTTTTCTTGTTTTCCTCTGAATTACATGAGCATTTTTTAGTATTTCATGACAAGCAAATTGCAATATTTTAAAAAAATTAATACATATAGTTTTCCTAGTGGATATATATATATGTATCTGTATATTACATGTACATTTTATATGTAAAGTGTATATGCAGTTACACATACTGTATGTACACATACATACTTAAGATAGCCTATTGCTATCATTTTACCACTTCCAGTGACATGTGAAAACATTATTTCTATTTTGGTCCCTTTAGCTTTGCCAATTTTTAAAGATCATTGTTTTGAGTATCAGTTATTATTATTTTATTTCTATTGTCAAATATTTAGAAACATCATGGAAGTAAGAAAAGCCCTATCCTGATTAAGTGTATGGGCAAATGGCTGGGAAAACAAAAGCAAATATTAAAAAATTAAAGCAAAAAAATAGCTCATCTTTCTCAGTGATTAGAACAAACCAGAGAATCTTTGGTTCAATTCTGGTCAAGGGCACTTACCTGGGTTGCAAGTTTGACCACTGGCCCTGGTCAGGGGGCATGCAGGAGGCAACCTATCGATGTGTCTCTCTCACATTGAAGTTCCTCTCTCTTTCTCTTTCCAATCTCTTTCTCCCCCTTCTCCTCTCCCTTCCATTCTCTCTAAAAATCAATAAAAAATATATCCTTGGATGAGGATTATTAAAAAAAATATGGGAGAGTTAGTAAGATAGATTTAAATACAGGTATAGGGAGATAGGAAGTTATAATAGTGTGTTACCCTATTTTTAGTCAGATGAGATCTTTATTAGAAGTGATACTCAACCTAAGTTCTGAAGAATGAATAGGTATTGCATGCTTAGTTATAAATAGTTTCTGGCAAGAAAAGGAAGAAGACACAGAGGGGAAGGATGAAGTGTTTGAAGGTAGTAACTCTATGACTATAAAACAGAGGGAAGGGGGAAAATACGGCATGCGATTTAAAATAGGCAGAGCTGTATGTCTGAGAGCTTGTGAGCCATAATAAGGAAATAGACATAATAAGAAGGAAATCCCTCCATCACATTTCAGGATTGTTGATACTCTAAAAATACCAAAACTTAGAAAACAAAATGAGAAGGAAAGTGCTTATTGTGAAAAACATAAAAGTATGCTTAATGTTATTTACTTATTTGTTTGTTTGTTTATTTGTAAGACTTTTATTTTTAGTAGAGCAGTTTAAGGTTTAAAAAAAAAAAAAGAGGGAGGTACACAGATTTTTCTATATATGCCCTGTTCCCACACATGCTGAGCCTCCCCCATTATCAACATCACTTACCAGAATGGTACATTTTTTACCAAATTTGAACTTGCATTGACACATTAAAATCACTCAAAGACAAAGGTTGCCTTAGGGTTTACTTTTGGTGTTGCAAATTCTATGATTTAGACCAGTGGTCAGCAAACTCATTAGTCAACAGAGCCAAATATCAACAGTACAATGATTGAAATTTCTTTTGAGAGCCGAAAACCGACTTCTGCGCATGGGCCACGAAGTTTCAATTGCACTGTAAGTGCCCGCCCGCATGTGGTACTTTGAGGAAGAGCCACAATCAAGAGGCCAAAGAGACGCATATGGCTTGTGAGCCGCAGTTTGCCGAGCACTGATTTAGACAAATGTGTAATGACATATACCCATAATTAAAATATCTTACAGAGTATTTTCACTGCCCTCTTTGCTTTATTCATCTCTCCCCACCTTTACCACTTCATAGTTTTACCTTATACAGAATGTCATATAGTTGGAATCATGCAGTATAAAGTCTTTTCAGATTGGTTTCTTTTACTTACCAATATCCTTTTAGGGTCCCCTTGTCTTTTCAGGGCTTGACAACTCATTTCTTTTAGCACTGAATAACAGTTTAATTTATGGATGTACTACAGTGCATTTATCAACTCACCTCTTGAAGGACATCTCTTTCCAATCTCAGTTGGGGCAATTGTAAATGAAGCTGTTCTAAACATCATGTGCAGGCTTTTGTGTGTATACAAGTTTTCAACTTCTTTGGATAAATACCAAGAAGCATGATTGCTGAATCATATTGTAAGAGTATGTTTAGCTTTGTAAGAAATGGCCAAACTGACTTACAAACTATCACCAAAGAGGCAAACTTCCTGTTGTATCATATGCTCACCAGCATTTGTTATTGTCCCTGTTTTGGATGTCAGCCATTCTAATAGTTGTGCAGGTGTATCTTATTCTTGATTTAATTTGCATGACCTGATAATATATGATGTGGACCATGTTTTCATCTGCGTATTTGCTTTATGTGTTTTTTAATGAGGTGTCTGTTAAAGTCTTTAATCCATTTTTAATCAGGTTGTTTCTTTGCTTATTGTATAATCTATACTAATAGAGGACAATATGCTAATTAGACCGGATAGACCAGGCGTCTTCTGGACGTCCTTCTGGACAAAGCCACAGCAGCTGCAAGGGCTGGCGGCATGGGAGAGGTGGTGGCACAGGAGAGGCAGTGGTGTGGGAGAGGCGGCGCAGGCTGGTTCAGCACCACGGCCCCTTCCACAGGGGCAGCAAGAGGGGGCACTGCACGGTCCTGGTCCCAGTGCTACCCTTTCCGCAGAAGCAGTGTCAGAGGCAGCGGTGGGGCCTAGTCCTGGTCCTGGTCCTCTGCAGAGGCTGGACAGGGTGTGACCTGCAGTGCCTCAACCTTTCACAGCCCTTCCCCCAGCTGGCCTGGCCCCAGATCATTCCCCACCCACCAGTGGGCAGGGGATGGGGCCAACGCTAAGAAGCAAGGGCCGAGGGCCCGCAGCCTGAGTGGCTGGCAGTGGCAGCAGCAGCGGGGTGATGGGGGCAGTGCCTTCCCCTGATCGACCTGGTCAGGGGGAGGCCAGACTGCAGCCTAAGCTGTCAGCAGAACGTACTCTGAAGGCTCCCAGACTGTAAGAGGGGGCAGGCCAGGGTGAGGGACACCACCCTCAGTGCATGCATTTTCATGCACTGGGCCTCTAGTTTAGATAATAATTCTTTATCAGATGTCTTCTGCAAATATTTTCTCCCACTCTGTGGCTTGTCTTCTCATTGTATTGATACTGTCTTTTGTGCAGTGGAAGCTTTTCTTTTTATTCAAGTCATCATTATTTCTTTTAAGGATTGCATTTTTTAAAAAATGTGTATTTTTATTGATTTCAGAGAGAAAGTGAGAGGGAGAGAGAGAGAGATAGAAACAACAATGATGAAAGAGAATCATTGATTGGCTTCCTCCTGCATGCCCCACACTGGGATCAAGTCTGAAACACAGGCATATGCACTGACGGAGGATTGAATGGTGACTCCTGGTTCATAGGTTGATGCTCGACCACAGAGCCACACTGGCCAGCCTTATGGTTAGTGTTTTAAGTGTTATATGTAAAAGCACATCATCATACCCAAAGAAATCTATGTTTTCTCCTATGTTATGGTCTAGGACAGTGGTCAGCAAACTCATTAGTCAGCAGAGCCAAATATCAACAGTACAACGATTGAAATTTCTTTTGAGAGCCAAATTTTTTAAACTTCTAACACCACTTCTTCAAAATAGACTCGCCCAGGCCGTGGTATTTTGTGGAAGAGCCATACTCAAGGGGCCAAAGAGCTGCATGTGGCTCGCGAGCCGCAGTTTGCCGACCACGGGTCTAGGAGTTCATATTATAGTTTTGCATTTTATGTTTAAGTCTATGATCCATTTTGAGTTAAGTTTTGTTTTCATGTGGATGTCCACTTGTTTCAGCCTCATTTTGGGATCTGATTTGCTAATATTTTGTGGAGCTGACCTTTATTTTAATAGACAATTTCTTTTTCTGGTTGCGTGGTCTGCATAATTAATAGTCACTAAATTAACTAATTATTAATTTCCACTATGTCATTGCTTAAAAAAGATGATTATTAATATTGTACTCTAATTAGGTTAAAACTGCTGATTCTCATAGAATGAAAGAATGGTTATTCAGAAATTTTACAAAAATTGTTAAGGTCTATAGTGTTAAGTAAAAATAAGTTGTCAAAGTTATATCATATGCTTAAACTTTTCATATTAACTATAGTTTTAAAAAATATATTATTTATTGATTCTATTTATTGATTCTCCAAAGAGAGGAAGGGAGAAGGACAGAGAGCCAGAAACATCGATGAGAGAGAAACATTGATCAGCTGCCTCCTGCACCACCCCACTGGGGACGTGCCCACAACCCAGGTACATGCCCCTGACCGGAATCGAACCTGGGACCCTTGAGTCCCAAGGCCGATGCTCTATCCACCGAGCCAAACCGGCCAGGGCTTTACTATAATTTTTAAATACATTTTGAACATATAAGTTTATGATTCTGCTAAAAATACAGGTGTGACCTGCTATTGTATATATATTTGGTATTTCAGCTTTAGGATTATTCAGAGAACACCTCTGGTGGATTCAAATCCATTTAATTGTGGGCTGTGCAAGCCTTAAGAAAGCCATAGATAAATTCATGTTAATTTTGCATTGAGACTAATGTAGATCATCGGATTCACTCCACTTTTATACAGTCTTTGTTCCGTTAGTACTGTGGTTTTATGTTCGAACCTTTTGCTTAGTGCTTATGAGTTAGAACATTAGAGTATCTTTAATAGCTTTTCCAACATTCAACATCTCTCTATCTTTGTCTCTCTCTGCTGTTCCATCCTGCCCCAACAAAGAATATAATTATCTAATATTTCCACTTACTAATTTGATCACAGTTCACTTGGAAACCTTGAAACCAGTGAATTGCATGTGAAAGACCTATAGTACCTATTCCCCCCTGCAGAGACAACGTATGTCACCTGTATAACAGTATTGTTCCAATCTCAGAGCACGTTCTCACATCTGTTACAAAATTCAGTTCTACCCTGAATATAAAACATTCAGTACAGTTTTCTAAAAATTTCCAGCGAAAGTTTATCAGCCAATAAAAATTCTAAAAGCCAATATTAAAACATACAATTATACCCAGCAATAACAATGGAGGAAGAAAGTATAATTAAATATCACTCTGGGAAATTAAACCTTGAGCTTGCTGTCTATGCCTTTGTTTATAATTAAATAGACCCTATTTAAATAATGCCATGCCTCTATCCACATATTAATCTTTATATGATGAATTCCTGTTGAGAGCTTTCAGTACCATATATTTAGGGTGTTGTTACAGTCCATTTAAAATCATGTTTGCAGTAGCCTTAGGGAAACGCCATTTCCCAACACTCTAATTGACAAGGTTTTCTGAGAGTTTATTTATGTATTAAACTGAACATCACATTACACAGTTTAAATGTGTTGTTAAAAGATGCATGTCCTTAATAAAGGAATAATATCCATCGAGGGTATGGTAAAGAAAAAAATATAAAAGTTGTAATTTAATATTTATAAATCTTGCTGCTTCCATGTTTTTAAATATGTTATTAGTGGAAATACCATTATAATATATATTCTACTGTTAATTGTGAGAGTGACAAAAAGAAGAGACAGTGGAAGAACCATTTACTTCGGACTGATGTAATGATAAAAATATAAAAGATATTTTTATTTAAAGGCTTGAGAATCTGTGCTGCTTGTCAAGTTAATGTCAGGTTGTTAAATTTGATATCTAATTGTCTAAAATGCAAAAGATAAGTATAGTCTATGTGGAGTTTCTTTTGTTTTTCTTTTTTGGAAAACATGCAAGAAACAGATAAAATACATGATTTGGAGATTTGGGAATTACTTAAAAATAGTTATTTACTCATACTTCAATAGCAAGTGTTACATTGTGATGGGGTAAAGTGAAATAAATGAAAACGTTGTCCACTTTAATGCCATTTACTATAGGAATGTATTGTTTACACCTAAAAATAAACCATTGTTTTTCACCCACCCATCTCCCCAGGTCACAATGCTATAGCCTGAGTCTGTGTTAGTGAAAGATACTGATGCTGATGTTTTTAATAGTGTTAGTAAGATGTAGTTTGTGATTTGCTCCTTTTTAAATTGTCTTTTTATTATATCTATTTACTTTCCAAAACATGAAAATAGCAAGGTTCATTTCCTAAAGGGAACTATCCAGGAATCTAAAACAAGTAGGAAGAGTGGTATATAAAATAAAAGACATTTCTGGCCTCATAAATTCACCAGAATCATTTCCTTCTTGAATCCACTTAGTTTCAACCTAACCTTGTGAATTATAAAGACTCTGGAGGTGTCACGAGTTTTCATGTTACTGTTGCTAAGTGTATAATTCTTTGAAACTTGAAAGAATATGGAATAGTTTTAAAACCAGGATAGCAAATAATAATGTTTAGTATATTTAAAAAGTATTTTGTATGTGTTTCATGTCTGAAGCATTTATTTTAAAATTTATTGGATTATGTGTGGAAACAAATATTTTGTGCATCTATATCTTCGATGATCTTGCACCTTTTATTTGTTTCTGGGAAAACTTATAATCTACTGAACCAGAAACATAACATTATTGTTTATCCTTCTTTAACCTTTGCTATTGCAATCTAGCAGCAAGCCTCTTCCCAAACATAGAATGAGTTGTGTGCATCCCAATTGTGAAAAAAAATATTGGTTTCTGTTACCTTGAGAGTTTCTTTTCCCTTGCCTCCCAATAATTCATTTTTCTAGAGCAAGTTTTGTTTGTAAATTGTTTTGTTTCTTCTTTATTAGCTTACATTTTGGTGGGTAATGAAATGGTGCCACCACTGATTACAATCAATTGGTTAATGATAAAATTTGCTTTGAAATGTAGGCATGGATTTGCTCTCATTTTCAGTGGACTTTGTATGAAGAAATTCTACTCCTGTGTTGTGACTGTCTGCCATTTCTACACAGGGAGCCAGGAAACCCAGTGCACAACAATTTCACTTTTATATTATGTTGAAACATCTAAATTTGCTATTTGTCTGCTTTTGACCTTAAAATTATAGTTTATCTATCTGCAAACAAGATGAATAGGATATTGTTAGATGAACAATACATCTCATGCTAATTTTACATAATTTCTAAGGAAATTGAAAAGTTGAAAATATTCATAATTAAATATATATGCACCCAGCATCATCAGATCTCCTAAATATAAAGGGCAAATATTAACAAATCTGAAGGGAGACATTGGCAGCAATATAATTGTAGGAGACTACATATCCTACATTCAATAATGGATAGAACATCCAGACTGAAAATCCATAAGGAAACACCAGTCTTGGACAACACTATAGAGCAAATGGACCTAACAAACATATGCAAAAGTTTCTACCAACAACAGAATAATTCACATTCTCCTCAGTCATGGGTGGGACATTCTTAGGCTACTTCACATATAGGTCACAAAACAAGTCTTAAGGAATTTATAATACAACTAGAGGCCTGGTGCATGAAATTCATGCATGGGGGTGTGTCCCCCTCAGCCCAGCCTCCACCCTCTCCAATCTGGGACACCTTGAGGGATGTCCGACTGCCCGTTTTAGCCTGATCCCAGTAGGATCTGGCCTAAACGGGCAGTCGGACATCCCTCTCACAATCCAGGACTGCTTGCTCCCAACTGCTCGCCTGCCTGCCTTCCTGATTGCCCCTAACCACTTCTGCCTGCCAGCCTGATCACCCCCTAACCACTCCCCTTCCAGCCTGATTGATGCCTAACTGCTCTCCTGCCAGCCTATTTGCCCTAACTGCCCTCCCTTGCAGGTCTGGTCACCCCTAACTGCCTTCCCCTGCAGGCTTGATCACCCCCAACTGCCCTCCCTTGCAGGCCTGGTCCCTCCCAACTGCCCTCCCCTGCTGGCCATCTTGTGGTGGCCATCTTGTGTCCACATGGGGGCAGCCATCTTTGAGCACATGAGGGCAGCCATCTTGTGTGTTGGAGTGATAGTCAATTTGCATATTACTCTTTTATTAGATAGGATAATGTAAATCTTGCTTGACATTTATCTAATTTAACACTCAAAGCCTAAATTTTATTTGTTCCAATTATCAACTGATTTTTGGAATTGTATGTTCTGATAAACTAGCGACCCAATGCACTAAATTTGTGCAAGAGTGGGCCTTCCTTCCCCCAGCTGCTGGCACCAGCTTCCCTCTGGCATCTGGGACCCAGGCTTCCCTCTGGCCTCTGGCAGGCAACCAGGACCTGGGCTTCCCTCACAGCCCCAGCTTCGAGAAAAGGTTGTCGGGAAGGACGTCTGATCTAATTAGCATATTACACTTTTATTATTATAGATTCCAAATTTCATTGGAAAGGGATAGAGAGATAAAATATACATTGAATAATTTACTGATTTTTAAATGAATATGTCATAGAATTTGATGTAAGTTTTATATTAGGTTAATGATTAATATTATTAGCCATCATCTGAAAATGCTGTACATTTTTACAATTTTTTTTCTGATTTTATACATTATTTTCTACTTATATTTCATAGCAGGAAATAGGTTGTGCTCAATAAATGTCAAGTTGGTTATTAGATGTCATGCCAAAAGATTAAATGCATTCTATGCTTGCACATCCATATTTGGGAATTCTATTCTTTCCTATCTGTACAACTAAGTACTGCCCGTTACCATTGCAGATATCTCACTACAAGCATTGAAGAAGATCTGTGAGAACACACAACTATCACCAGGACTAAATCATTCTTCTAGGACCTTTGTTACAAATCCATAGAGAGATTAGTGATGTAATTCAGAAAGTAATCAGCAAAGCTTCAAATGGTATACATAAGGATTAAAAGGAGAGATGGAAAGGGAATGCATGTGTTTCAAGTACTGTCAGTCTAACCTGTTCACCCTGCCAGCTTTTTCTGTATTAAGGCTGAATAGATTTCTCCTAAGGGAAGGAAAATGCTATATGAGAACCACTGCAGGAAATATTTTTACCTATTAACCACTTATTTGAGTTTATAATCCTTCAAAGTTTGGAAACATGTGGAGTTGTTATCAAACTAGAAAATCAAAATTATTTTATATGGTTATAAAAAGTAGTGAATTTTACATCTGTTTTCAGTATGTGAAGCACAGCCCAGCTGTTTTTGCTCAGTAGTTGAGTGTCCACCCATGAACCAAGAGGTCACTGGTTCAGTTTTCGGTTCTGGCACATGGTTGGGTTGTGGGCTCTATCCACAGTAAGGGGCGTGCAGGAGTCAATCCATTGATGCTCTTTCTCTCCTGATGTTTACATCTCTCTTTCCCTATCTTTCTCTAAAAACCAATAAAACTATATTTTAAAAAATATCTGAAGCACAGATTCCAAAATTAATTGGGATGCATGTAGAAATGAATATATTATGCATCTGTGTCCTTAATGATCTTGCTTCTCTGTTATGTCGGTTTCCTGAGAAAATTAGAATGATGTAATGAGCCAGAACTAATTCCATAAGCAAAATAAATTATCTCATTTACCCTATAGTATATATAACCACCAAAATTAATTTAAGAGCTCAAGCACTTTACCATTTTTTCTTAAATTTTTTATATTATTTTAAGCAGTAAGTGCAATATATGCAATATATTTAATAAAATGTGTATTTTAATGTGAACAATGAGTAATAAATATGATATGCAAGTACTTTTCTTACCTTCATCACTTTTCATGTATATGTAACGATCTGAATTTCTTATAGAGTCTAAATATGTATGTATATTTGAAGCACAACAGGTTCTTAAGGTATGCTGTTAAAATTCATGAATATGCTCCCTGGCTTGTATTGCTAAGTGGCTAGAGCATTGGCTTGCACACCAAAGGGTCATGAGTTTGCTTCCTGGTCAAGGGTTCAATCCCTGCCCAGGTCAGAGTGCATGCAGGAGGCAAACAATTGTGTTTCACATCCATGTTTCTCTCTCTCTCTCTTTCACTCTCTCTCTTGTCCCCTCCCCTCCTCTCCTCCTCCACTCTTTTCCTTCCTCCCTCCTTCCCTCCCTCAGGTGAAGATTAACAACAACAACAAAAATTATGAATATGCTTTATATCTAATTGATTCTTTTGTGTTTAACTCTATTACAGTACATTGTGTTCTGGATATGGATATTCAAATTGTTTAACAATTCTTCAAGCACACTGGTAAACTAAAATATGTTATTATAAAGGCAATTTAGTTAAATTACTATAATTTAAAAGTCAATAAGCAAAGACCTAGAAAAGTTATGGGCCTTCCCGTTACATAGCTAGTCAGTGGAATTTCTGTGCTGGAATACAAGTTTCCTGATGCATAGGCCAGGTCCCTTTTGATTATATAATTCACAAACAGAATTGTATGAAGGGTAATATTTATTGAATGAATTCCATATTATGTCCATTTTAAAGTGGAATTTCTTTATATTTAGGAAGCTTTATCAACTAATGCTGGTAGATAGATCACAAGAAAATTAATTTATATTAATGGAGAAATCATGCTGTCTAAAGAGTCTATGTAAAATAAAACCATTGTTTTCTATTCTTACAAACCAAATTTTCAACCTCTTAATATTTATGAACCAGCTAATAGTGTTTTGAGGACTAATTATTAAACATCTTTGATGAAGAGTTTTCTATTAGATTATGATAACTTGGAGATTACCATTTGCTTTGACTAAAGGTTTTCTAATTTTTATAATTTTCATTTACAAATTTTCTCCTAACCTATCAACCCTATTAATAGATAGGTAAATGACAACCTAAATATACTCCAGCATAGATATGAATTTCTGCAAATCCAATTTCACTGAGATGTATTTTCCCCAAATACTGGCATGAAGCCTGTTAAATTAGCAGGACTAACAATAAAAATAGCTTAATTAGGAGGTTTATTTTACCAGATATTATTTGTAGATAAATTGTAGGCCAGTTATATTTTTAATTTATGAGAATACAGTTAGGTTTTTGATTTTTTAAAAAATTTTTGGCTCACAGAGTATTAAAAAAATACATGAATAATGATTATTTGAATTTTAATAGTTTTTATGTATTTAGCAACATGATTTCATGAAATCCCCACAAAACCTAGTGTAGTCATTTATACATGAAAATACTGATTTAAGAATGCAGAACTAGTGAGTATTTACTAGATGGGGAAAGAAATTGTCAATGATAAACTATACTGCCTAATTAAAACAGATTTATTTACCCACGAAGAGCTTAATTTGTTGTCCTGGCCTGTGTGGCTCAGTTGGTTGACTTATGCACTACATGGTCTCTAATTCCACATTAGGTTTAGATTTGTCATGAAGTCTGATAAAGACTTAACCAGAAGTGAGCATCAATAGGCTGATAAAAGACTTCCTATGCTAAGAAAGTAATACGTTATGCATTTAAATAAAGAAATTACTACCAGCATCATCATCCTTAGCAGCAGCATCTAGGGAAAGATAAGTGTAGATTAACTAGTAAAAAGGACAAAACATTGACCCTCATGGGGAATGAAGATTTATCCATTATTAAAGAGATAAGCTTTAAGAACCACAACAGGGAACAGTGTTCTCTGGAACTTAGCACAAGTTTTCCAATAGAAGTCACATTGGACTAACTACATATTCTTTGCAAAGAATAGAAAGTGATGTGAATTCAGTAGACTTATTTTGTCTCTCATCACAATTTTGAGTAAAGTAGAATAAAAAGGAGTATCTTAAGAAGAGTTGCATGATCTTAAATCAGTTGAATGAATATGATTAAAGGATACTGACTAATAAATTACGGTCAACGTTTTGTAGTTAATCTACAAGGAATTTTGTCTTCAGTCTGGCCTTTTTCAAGTTTATAAAAGAAATTACATAGACAAAGAAATACACACCTCATCATATACATAAAGACATATAGTTGGGAAGGGAAAGAAGTATATTGAATAATATAATTAGGATACAAAAATATGATAGAATCTACATATAATCAATTGATACAGTGCTGAAACATAAGGGATTAAGCTTACATAAAAGTTTATTTCGGAACTTTTGCCCTAAAATCATTTACATAAAAACACACCCCAGAATCCACAGGTCATCCATATATTTCTATTTCTAAAACAGTTTGTACAAAGTTGTCATGATTTCTTCCTTAGCATATTGGCAGAATTACTTAAGCTATCTGGGTCTGCAGTTTTCATGGGGAAAATATTTTTTAATTACATATACAACTACTTCACCAGATTCAGGACTACTCAAATATTTTATTTCTTCTCTATTTCTGATATGTTTTATTTTTCAGGTGTTTTAAAAATCAAAGTTGTCAAATTTATGGCTCCTGGAGATTTCATATCTTACTTTTGAATGTCTGAAATATTTGAGGTATCCCCTTTTTATCAATTTGTCTTTGTAAGTTTGTGGATGTTTAGCAAATTTATTTATTTATATCAAATACATTGAATTTATACTTAAATATCTTCCCACATATGACTTTATTGGTGAATTCTCTCATTTCTGAAAGAAAAATGTTTTCATACATAATTATTGGCATTTTTTTAAATGTATCACTTGAAATATCATTCCATTTTTTTCTGGCTGCTATATTTTGTTGAAAACCCAGCCGGTAGTTTTATTTTTGCTCCTGTGAAAGGAGGATGTTTTACCCCCCACACTCCCTAATTATGAGAGTGTTTTAAAAACTTGCTATCTATAATGTAATACAGTGCCACCATATTAATATTATGAACACTGGAACATATTCTATTTTATTATACCAAACATTAATATGTATTTCTTTATATGTATATAATGTATTACTCTCTGTAAATCGTTGCTCAAGACATATAGTGCATACTTCATATATTTTATTAACACTAGAGTCCCGATGCACAACATTCATGCAAGAGTAGGCCTTTCTTCCCCCGGCTGACAGCACCAGCTTACCTCTGGCACCCAGGACCTGGGCTTCCCTTGCAGCCCTGGCTTCATCCAGAAGGTCATCTGGAAGGATGTCCAGAAGGATGTCTGGTCTAATTAGCATATTATGCTTTTATTATTATATATTACATATTAATATCTTTAAGACTTCTGCCATTTTCCATTATAGCATCAGTGTGTATGTTTGTGTGATAATTTGCTCAGAATTCACCAAATCACTAAAAATTTCTCTTTCATAAGTCTTATAAAATTCTCATTCTTTTTTCAAATGTTTTGACTCATTTTGTAAATCCTTTTCTTTCCAGAGCACAAATTACACATTTAGTACATGCTTTGACAATATCTGTATGTCTTTTAATTTTGGCAGTAGCTTTAATTCTTCTTTGTGCTTAAATTCCAGTATTTTCTATTAACCTGCTTTTAATCCTATTCTTTGCGATATCTCAGATTTAATTTAAACCCATTCATAAGATAAGAATTTCAGATATTGTTTGAATTCAAGAATACAATATTTACTCTTTTTATCTAATTCTCTATTAAAATTATTTCTTTAATAAAATGTTTATCTTTTCTATATTTATATTAGTTCCTTTTAATTTTACTTACTATTTCTAAGACCTGAACCCCAGTTATTCTACTTCTACTAAATGGTATTTCCCTTAATTTGTTCAATTCTAATATTTATATGCTTCCTAATTGTAATTGGATTGCCAACATTGGGAGTAAATAAATTTAGATGCTTTAAGAGACATTTTTCCTACGACTTTGTTTTTTCCTGGCAGGCTGATAAAATAATATTAATCACTTTTTTGTTGAGGTTTTGGAGATAGTTTTTATCTTGGCAATTAATTATGGATTTCCTCCTTATTCTTAGTAAACTATGTAAAAAAAACTTATTTTTCATTACCCTACCTAAGTTTCTGGGACTTAAATTCTAAATTCTAGGACCAAACAACTTCAATATCTTCTTGGCATTTTAGCCACCTATCTCCTTTCCAAGAAGGCTCCTTGGAGTCTCCTCTGAACGTATTGAGAAATTTGGGATTTTCAGATATAGCACATGACTTACATGCATATATTTAGGAACTGACAAGGTTTCTCAGCCTTCAAAATCTCTTCTCAATTTACATAAACTCTCTGCTCTTTTTAATCATTTCAGTAGGTCTGTGTTTCCTATTTGACTTTCATTCTATGCTCCTATGAAGTGACTGAATCATGCCTTCAGGCAAAGACATCATTCTTTCAAGAATCATGTATCCTTCAGTTTCTGCCTGCTTTATTTACTCTCTAGTGCAGTGGTCGGCAAACTGCGGCTCACGAGCATTGGTTTGCCACTCTGTTGACTAATGAGTTTGCCGACCACTGCTCTAGTGCCTTCAGTATTATTTTTCCCCCAATTTTTGTTTTTGGCAGAAAGGTTAAGTCAAAAGATAAGCTACACCATGATTGGAACTTAAAATTCCCAATAAGCCCCACAATTTACTGTATTGGTGTATCTTCCAAATGGACAAAAACAACTTCAACTTCCCAAATATGAGGGAATGTGAAATATTTTAGAAAAGAAGACCGTTTTAAAAATTGGGAGGCGCTGGACATGTGTGAATGACAAGAAACATCATTTTATGACAAGGCAACAATATAATTTTAAATTAAGCTTGAAAAATAAAGGTTACACTATAAACATCATCCCATGAAGAAAAAAATAAAATTCTTCAAATAAAGTCCCTCCAAATTCTATCCAATAACCAATAATGTTTCTGTGGGTTTTTTCAGTTTTTGTTTCTTTTCATTAAAAATAATCTGAACTTGGAGATTAATTTATACTATGTTTGTGGTAATTCAACCATAAGCATTTTAACACTACTTGGTAATATCATAGAAAATGGGCCAGCATTAGATGGCTGGTTTTTATGATGTTCTTTATGTAGCAATTCAAAGATTTGCTAATTTTCTAACTAAAAGAAAGAAAGATGATATATTATACATTTGTTTTTAGTACCTGGAAAGCAAGCACAGTACACTGGATTAGAGATAATAGAAAACATAAGGTAGACAGACATTTTAAGCCAAACTTAGTAAGATTATTATTCTAAATACAAATAGGTATTTTAAGGATAAATTAATCTATATCTCATCTCAGAATTCTCACATTTCCTTTTATCCTATCTAAGAAAAGAGTGATATGCAAATTGACCGTCACTCTGATGCACAAGATGGCTGCCCCCATGTGGACACAAGATGGCCATCACAAGATGGCCAGCAGGGGAGGGCAGTTGGGAGGGATCAGGCCTGCAGGGGAGGGCAGTTAGGGATGACCATGCCAGCAGAGGAGGGAAGTTGGGGGCTACCAGACCTGCAGGGAAAGGCAGTTTGGGGGGACCAGTCCTGCAGGGGAAGGCAGTTAGGGGCAATCAGGCTGGCAGGGGAGTGGTTAGGGGGTGATCAGGCTGGCAGGCAGAAGCGGTTAGGGGCAATCAGGAAGGCAGGCAGGCGAGCGGTTGGGAGCCAGCAGTCCTGGATTGTGAGAGGGATGTCTGACTATCCAGTGGGATCGGGCCTAACGGGCAGTGAGACATCCCTCAAGGGGTCCCAGATTGGAGAGGTGCAGGCTGGGCTAAGGGACACACACCCCCCGCCCATGCACAAATTGTGTGCACTGGGCTCTAGTTATAAAGTTACATAAAGAAAAGGTGAAATGAAAGATGCTTTTAATTGGGGCAAGTAAAATGAGGTGATTAGGAAAGATGAAGTATCTTTTCATTAAATTTTCAAATGTATAAAAATAGTTATTTTTCATAATCTCACAAAATTTATGTGGAAAGTTTTATTAAATGACTGATGGTTTACATCTAATTTTATAATTTTATACAACTTTCACAAGAAATAGTGCCTCATTTTATTAAATATAGCCTCCAATATTTGCATATTGGAAAAGGCTTAAATGATACGTGTATTTGCGTGTGCATGTGTAGGCTATCTGGAAGATAATAATATTGTTAATTATTTAAGACTAGTCTAGTAAACACACTTTGATAGAATGAGATGGTTTAAACTTTGAAGTTACTTATTCTGAGATATATTCTGTAACTTGTCCTGTGACAAATAAGATATAGCTTTTGTAATGCAAGTCAGGTTTCTCTTCCTGTAAAATGTTTCCTGTTTTCAATACATTAAAACTAAACTTCTTGCAGTAACACATCATGCAATCACACAAAAAAATGCCTAATCCAATTTCATGGTTCATAGTAAATGTTTAATTAATTCTTATAAGTTAAACTGACTGCATTATCAAGTCCAAGCCAATCCACACCACAATCAGAATAAAATACAACTTTCTAACCTATAAGCAATAGATTATAGCAATTTTTAGCCCTTGATTTAGAGTTAGTTACATTTCTTGTTAAAATTTTATTTATTGTATTTATTGGGGTGACATTGGTTAATAAAATTATATAGGTTTTAGGTGTAAAATTCTACAATACATCATCTGTATATTTTATTGTGTGTTTACCACCCAAAGTCAAGTCTCCTCTATCACTGTTACCCGCCTCCTCCTATCCCCCCACTTTACCTATCTCTACCTCCAGCAATACTCCTTTCACTCTGGTAATCACTATACAGTTGTCTGTGTCCACAATTTTGTTTGTCTTAATTCCTTTACTTTTCTCACCCATCCTCCAAACACCCTCCCCTCATATAGCTGTCAACCTGTTCTCCTATCTATAAATCTGTTTGTATTTTGATTGTTGTTTTATTCATTAGATTTCACATATAAGTGAAATGTATGGTCTTGTCTTTATCTTATTTCACTTATCATAATACACTCCAGGTCCATCCATATAGTCACAAAGGGAAATATTTCCTTCTTTTTTATGGCCAATTTTTAAAAAAATATATTTTATTGATTTTTTACAGAGAGGAAGAGAGAGTGAGAAACATCGATCAGCTGCCTCCTGCACACCTCCTACTGGGGATGTGCCCGCAACCCAGGTACGTGCCCTTGACTGGAATCGAACCTGGGACCTCTCAGCCCACAGGCTGACACTCTATCCACTGAGCCAAACCGGTTAGGGCAGTTCCCCAGCTTTTTTATCCATCCATTTACTGATGGACATTTGGGCTGCTTCCAGATCTTGGCTATTGTAAATAATGCTGCAGTGAACATAGGGGAGCATATATTAGTTTGAATTAGTATTTCAGGTTTCTACAGATAAATTTCACGAAGTGGAATCACTGAGTCATAAAGCAGTTCTATTTTTAATTTTCTGAAGTAATTCCACACTGCTTTCCACAGTGGCTGCACCAATATGCATTCCCATCAACAGTGTATGAAAGTTCCTTTTTTTCCACATCCTCTTTAACATTCATTTGTTGATTTATTGATGATAGCTATTCTAAAGGACATGAGGTGATATCTCATTGTTGTTTCAATTTCCATTTCTCTGATGATTAGTAACATTGAGCATCTTTTCATTTATCTACTAGCCATCTATATGTCCTCATTGGAGAAGTATCTTTTCAGCTCCTTGGCCCATTTTTTAAAAAAAATTGATTGCTTTCTTGGTTTTGAGTTATATAAGTTCTTTATAAATTTTATCAAAGGAATTATTGGTGAATATGTTCTCCCATTTAGTTGGTTCTCTTAAATTTTTAAAATTTCATATGTTTTATTACTAATTTATCACCTAGGATTAGTCTTTCTTTGTGTGTGTGTGTGTGTGTGTGTGTGTGTGTGTGTGTGTGTTTTCCTTTATTGATTAAGGTATTACTAATGTGTTCTTATCCCTCCAATGTCCCCCCATTCCCCCACTCATGCCCTCACCCCACGGTGTCTGTATCCATTGGTTATACTTATATGCGTGCATATAAGTCCTTTGGTTGATCTCTCCCCCTTAGCCCCACCCTCCCCTGTCTTCCCTCTGAGGTTTGAGCATCTGATCGATGCTTCTCTGTCTCTAGATCTATTTTAGTTCGTCGGTTTATGTTGTTCATTATAATCCACAAATGAGTGAGATCATGTGATATTTATCTTTCTTTGACTGACTTATTTCACTTAGCATAATGCTCCCCAGCTCCATCCATGCTATTACAAATGGTAGGAGTTCCTTCCTTTTTACAGCAACATAGTATTCCATTGTGTAGATGTGCCAAAGTTTTTTAATCCACTCATCTGCTGATGGGCACTTAGGCTGCTTCCAAATCTTAGCTATTGTACTACAAGAAATGTCTGATACTTTACTGTCTATGTTTTCTTCTTTGATTTTTAAGATTTTGATGCTAACATTTAAGCCTTTAATCCATACTGATTTCCTCTTGTGTATGGAGAGTGGCCTAATTTCATTATAATTACATGTATTTATCCAACACCATTTATTGAATAGACTATCTTTATACCTTTGTATGTTCTTGCCTCCTTTGTCCAATATTAATTGTCCATAAGATGGAGGTTTATTTCTGGGCTCTGTATTCTGATCCATTGACCTATATGTTTTTGTTTTTTTCATGCCACTGCCATGCTATTTTGGTTACTATGGCCTTGTAGTATAGTTTGATACCAGATAGCATGATTTCTCCAACTTTTTTCTTATTTCTCTGGATGCTTTGCTATTTGGGGTCTTTTGTGGTTCTATATAAATTTTTTCAAATATTTGTTCTAGTTTTCTGAAATACACCATTGGTATCTTGTTAAGATTTGTGTTGAATATAGAGATTGCTTTGAGTTATATAACATTCCATTACTTGTATCATCTTCAATTTTTCTTCAGTGTCATATAATTTTTGGAGTACAAATCTTTTACATCCTTGGTTCAATTTATTCCTATTTTTTGAAGTAATTGTAAATGAGATTTTTTTTTAAAGTTTCCTTTTCTAATAGTTCATTATTAGTTTATAAAAATGCAACCAATTTCTGGATATTTATTTTGATTCAGTATTACTCAATTCATTTATCAGTTCTAGTAGCTTTTTGGTGGAATCTTTAGGTCATTCTATATACAGTATAATGTCATCTTCAAATAATGACAGTTTTCCTTCTTTCTTTCCAATTTGAATATATTTTATTTCTTATTCTTGTCTTATTGCTGTGGCTGTGACTTCCAGTACTATATCAAATAAGAGTTCTGAAAGCAGATATATACCTGTTCCCAATCTTAAGGGAAACACTTGTATTTTTTGCCCATTGAGTATAATGTTGGCTATGTATGGGTTTGTCATATATGGCCTTTGTTACATTGAGGCATGTTCCTTCTATCCCCACTTGCTGGGAGTTTTTATAATAAACTACTGGCCCGATGCATGAAATTTGTGCATGGGGAGGGGGTGTCCCTCAGCCCGGCCTACAACCTCTCCAATCTGGGACCCCTATAGGGATCGGGCTTAAACTGACAGTCGGACATCCCTCTCACAATCTGGGACCACTGGCTCCTAACCACTCACCTGCCTGCCTGCCTGACTGCCTGATTGCCCCTTACCGGTTCTGCCTGCCAGCCTGACCTCTCCCTAACAGCTCCCCTGCAGGCCTGATTGATCCCTAACTGCTCCCCTGCTGGCCTGATTGCCCCCCAACTGCCCTCCCCTGCTTGCCCCCAACTGCCCTCCCCTGTCGGCCTGATTGCCCCCCAACTACCCTCCCCTGCCAGCCTGATCACCCACAACTGCCCTCCCCTACTGCGACCTGCCTCCTCCGCTGGGACCCATCTCCTCCATGCGAGGCAACAGAGATGCCAGGACCAGCCTCCTCTGCACCGTGTGGAGCCACGGGACCCCGAGGCCTCACCATGCGTATTGGCCATGGGGCCCAGCCTCCACTGTGCGTGTGGTCATCTTGTGGCAGCCATCTTGTGGCAGCCATCTTGTGACAACGTCACATGCAAGGGCCACCTAGGCTTTTATTAGTATAGATGATTGCTTAATTTTATCGAATGCTTTTTCTGTGTTCATGGATAGGAATAATTAAAATTATTGGTACAGCCATTTTAATAATACTAAATTGCCCTCACCTGGATTCCCAAACCAGGAAAATTTACCTTACTAGAGAAATTATTACTATCCCTTTTGTAAAATAAGGCCTAAAACTAAGAGTGGTTAACTATCTTATCAAAATTTTGCCTTGTGATTGATTAGGTGGATTTTGATTTAGGTTGTAGTCTCTCTGAAACCAATATCTGCGTATATCTTGTATCATTTAATAACTTGAGACTGAAGAAAAAATAAGAATTGCACACAAAGCTAGAGAAAATGTTAGCTTGCTGTGTTGAAAATATAGTGCTGTCTTTAGATAGAAAGCAATGTGTATCTCTTCATATGTGAAAAAAGAAATGTGTCTGAAGCATTAGACATCTATGTCAACAGAAATAAAAGTTCTTATATCCCAAAGGTGCTTATTTTCATTGATGTCCACAACTGCTTTGCAGAAGTACCCCAGAGTTCTACACATGTTTTATCTTTCCTTTTCTCCTTTTCCTGTTTTTAAGCACAGCATCATCAATTTTATGGACAAAGGTAAAACACTGTCTCTTTGAATTGCATTATTTAAAAAATCCCATGTTATTGCAAATAATACATTACAACATGCTAGAAAAATGTAGTGACAGTTGAAAAAGTAGTGTTGATATGTGCAACTGTGCTATAATATCTAAGAAAAAAGAAAAAAATAGCATTAGTTTTCCACATATTTAAAATGCAGTATTTAGTACTATAAATGATAACCTATTTATAACCAGCGTAAAATTTCATACTTTCTTCTATTGCAAAACATATTCATTACTACAGACTGATCAAGTTAAAAAAAATTTGTATCTGTTGGTTTGAAAGTCAGAAAAAAATCTATGTGAGCATGTGCTTTGGAATACCAGTATATGTATGCATGTTTATTTATGTACCTGTATGTATAAATGTATACATAGTGTTTGTGAGGAAACAAATATATACATATATTATACATGTGATATTATTAAAAGTTTGCAAATACCTGAGATCAGTCAGCAAGATATAGGAGGAAAAGCATCGATTTTACAATTAGATTACTTCAATTTAAAGTCATAATTTTGTAATTTGCTAATAATATAACTTTAGCAAGTTACCTAATAAACTACTGAGCCATATCTTTGTCAGAGTATTGCTATAAAAATCAAATAATTATTATATGCAAATTGCATTATGTGTAAAATAAAGTTCCTTGATATAAAAGTTACTGATCTTGAAGACTAGTTGTAACATATAGTTGTTTTCCTATCATTATATTCCTTAAGGCCTTCCTTGACTTTGTAATTTTCAGGCTAGAAGGTTGACATAGCTGTTTATTCTATACACAGCTAAGTTATTCTCTAGCCAGCAGGCAGAGAGAATTAGTGGCAGCTGGTGTCCAGGCAGTCAGTTTTACCACTGTTTTAAATAAGCAGGATTTAAGCTACAAAGGATTGACCTATAGGGAAAGAATAAACATTTTCTTACATCCTGGCTGACAGGATGGCAGAATATTTCTGAATTTTTATGAGTGCTTAACTCATAAATAATAGATGAAATCTGAAGAAATAGCAATTTAATGCTTTGAGTGAAAATCTTTTATTTAGATTAGATAGATAGATAGATAGATAGATAGATAGATAGATAGATAGATAGAATGTTTTGTCAATAATTTTACTCCCATTATCATGAATTGTTCTTGCAGGATATCTGTAAGGGTAAGCTATTTTCAGGAACAATTTTCATTTTTCTGATGGAATAATAGAAGCATTTAGAATTGTAGGGAACATTCCCAGAGTTTGCCACCAGCTGATAATGACGTTGCAATAATTTTTCTCACATGGGTAAAGTATCATTTCTGCTCAAAATAAAACAAAATAAGTATTTTTTATAGAATCCTGAATGAGGTAGTCCATTACTTCCCAAAAGACAATCTAAAGAAAAAAAAATACTTTATAGTAAGATACCAAGCCAATAAGCACAAGATAAGAGATTCAGTCCTAACCGGTTTGGCTCAGTGGATAGAGCATCAGCCTGAGGACTGAAGGGTCCCAGGTTTGATTCTGGTCAAGGGCATGTACCTGGGTTGCGGGCACATCCCCAGTAGGAGGCTTGCAGGAGGCAGCTGATCGATGTCTCTCTCTCATCGATGTTTTTAACTCTCTATCCCTCTCTCTTCCTCTCTGTAAAAAATCAATAAAATTAAAAAAAAAAGATAAGAGATTCAGCTTCTCTCACCCAAGCTCTAGTCTTCATGGAAAGTACCCAGGCGGTCCTGGTGCAATAAATGGTAGTGCTTCCTCATAAGGCAAACCACACTCTGATTTTCAATCTCTTCTAAAGCTTGAGCATCTGGATCAAAACCAACCACAGAGCATATAAAGGCCAAAAAGAAAATGCTTTCATTCTATAGTGCTAACAATACTACTTTATCTGAGTTTTCTTAAAATACCTTTTTCAAAATTGTTGGCTAAGCTTAACTAGGTAATGTCTTTACAAAGTCAGCAATACTGATGTAATTGTTGATGTCGGAATAGTAAACAAAATTGTCATTATATTATGTTGTCATTAGGAAAATAAAATTATGCTTCCCTAATTACCTCACTGCCCATTTACATGTCTTCTTTCTAGGTGGCTGTATCAATTGTAGAACTTATGGGTGCAGAGTGTTAGCTACCTGCTGCTTTCATTTAATCCCCAGCAAACACAGAAACTTACAAACCTAAATAACCTGACTCAGGGCCCTGATATTCACATCACAGGAGCAGGGAAATTTAATAATATTAATATTTTTAGAAGTGCTGTAAGCTACACTGTAATTAGTTAACAATGACAGTTATTGTGTAATGAAGGGGAAAATTACGTTTATTGATTTAGTTGATGACATTTTTTTTCCTTATTATAGCACTGCAGGTGTTTATATCTGCAGATTGCATTGGTAAGGTAATTAGGTCCAGCAAGTGTGTGAATTATATTAAGGTAAATTAGTATATCTCCAGATAGGAATTTAATGAAGTGGAAATGTTCCTTCCCAGGTTATGCACATGGGTCATCAGAGCTTGTGATGACCACTTAATATGATGTTAGGGAATGAGTTCAAATTAGGAAGCAGAATTGCCTGAGGACAAATTTCATTATTTAAGAGACTTTTTCTTTTGGGAAACATAAATCAAAGTGATGAATGGTGCAAATTTCCAATATTCCTCCATCATCCAGTCACTTTAATCTGATAATCTGTCTCTCAACATCATCCAGTGGATTCAGACACACATGGACTGACTCAGTATGTATTCAGGAAAAATAGTCAAGGAGTTATCTTTTAGATCTCGTTACTTCAGCTCTAAGAGACTGTTTAGTCAGTTGCCCTAGAAGCTAAACAAGATAGGAAAAACCTCAGTGACTCTGTGCCTAAATATTTTCACAAACACAAAAATAACACTATACTGACTTCTTTAACAATCAGTCTACTTTACTAGTATGAAATAAAAGGTTATATTTTCCCTTATGTCATATAAAAACATATATTAATCATTTCCATTTTCCTTGCCTATCTGGACAACAAGATCTAAATTATATGCTTATTTAAAGTTGCCTTAAAAACATTTTTCAACAAATCAAGAACACAGGCAGTACAAGAATCATTGACATTTACACAAACTTCAACATATAAACACTGCATTCATAATCCTAAACTGGGTTAAAGCAATCTTTTGACCCATGTGTGCACATGTTCTGTATTCTAAGCTAATAAAGGAAAACTAGAACATCAATATAATTGCATTTGTTGGCCCTATGAAAACCTTTTACAAACCTTTTGTCCGAACTGGAATGGTTATACTAATTTGAATGTCCTCATGCAAAGATCAATAATTTAGGGAAGCTACCAATTAGATGATGCTAAACAAAGCAGGTTACACGTTGTGAGACATCTTTATATCTTTAGAGGAGGGTTAAGTCTCTAGTAAAATCAAAGAAAAACATAAAAGAAAGTTGCTCATTAGGACTGCATAATGCTCACACTTGAAAGCCTACGTGAGGTGAATTTTCTCAGGATGCTTGAAGAGATCATTAAAAACTGAATGTCTACTAAAATAGTAAAAATCAATTAGAAATGGCCTGGTGCAAGATTAAAACTCATTAGAGCATAGTACCTTCCTCTTTTTTTGCTAGTATTTATTTGAGGATTTTTTGGTACCTCATCAATAATGTGAACTGGATCAAAATCAAATTATGGTCTTGAAGCTACTATAAGCATAAGGAATTGACAGTATGTGTGGGATTATGCATCTGCCTGTGTGTGTGTGTGTGTGTGTGTGTGTGTGTGTGTGTGTTACTTTAAAAAGTGCTTTAATAATCATTATCTCATTTTATATACTCAGCAACTCTTGGAGGTAAATGGATTATATTTTAAAATTAGAAATCAAGAAAATTGCAACATAGTGATTAAGTGATATATCTAAGTCTATGAGATGGGCAGGGCTTAAATGAAATAAACAGGCATTTGTTTTTAGTTCCAAACCAGTGGACGTCTTGGAAATAATATATTCTAACAAGACACAATTTAAAATTCTGTTTTCATAACTTTTTAAAATTCCTGTTTCTATGCAAATGCTAAAAAAAGAAACTGGGATTCAGAGTCTAAGAAAAATTCTAATTCTCTTTTTTCCTACTGTTACCAGTCATGGTCTGATAAATTATTTTACAATTTTCCTTTTTTTTTTTTTTAACTAGTCTCATTATTTATTTGAAAGAGAGAAAGGAAAGTATTTAACAATATTACCTTAGAGCAGTGGTCAGCAAACTCATTAGTCAATAGAGTCGCATGTGGCTCGAGCTGCAGTTTGCCGACCACTGCCTTAGAGTATTAAACTGCTCTAAGCTTAGGAGAAGTGATAACCCCCCTGTGCAGACAAAACTTTGAATGTAGGACCAACTTAAGCATATATTTTAGTCTTCTCCTTTATGGTTCCTCACAATTGCAATACTTTCTTATTATGTCTTTGTCTGGTTCTGTTAGGAGGATAATGTTGGCCTCATATAATGAGATAGGATCCCACTGCTTCTATCTTCTAAAAGAGGTTGTAGAGAATTGGGATCATTTCTTCCATAAATGTTTGGTAGAATTCAGCAGTGAACCCATCTAGGCCTGGTACTTTCTATATGGTATTAATTGCTGGTTCATATTTTTCAGTAGATATAGACCTATTCAGATTGCCTATATCTTCAGGTGTGAGCTTTGACATATTGTGTCTTTGAAGGAATTGGTCCATTTCATACAGTTTATTAAATTTGTGGGTAGAGAGTTTTTCATAGTATTTCTTGATTTTTCCTTCTAATTTCCCTGGGTTGCATAGTCATATCCCCTTTTAGATTCTGGTCTTAATAATTTTTGCACTCCTTTATGTTTATCTACTATAGGGGTATCAAATTTATTGATCTTCTTAAATAAATAGTTTTTGATGCATTGATTTTTCTCTATTGACTTTCTGTTTTCAATTTTATTGATATCTGCTCTAATTCTTATTTATTTTCTTCTATTTACTTTGGATATGTTTTGCTCATTACCTAGTTCTAAGGTAAAGCTTAGATGCATGATTTTAGATCTTTCATCTTATCTAATGTATGCATTCAATGCTATAAATACCCCTCTAAGAACTACTTTTACTGTATCCCACAAATTTTGATAAGTTGTATTTTCATTTTCATTTAGTTCAAAAAAGTTTTTAAGATTTCTTGATATTTCTTCTTTACCCATGCGTTACTTAGAAGTGTGTCATTTGATGTTCAAGTGCTTTGAAATTTTCAAAGTATTTTCTTGTTATTAATCTAATTTAAATTCTTGGTTGTCTGAGGTCAAACATTTTATGATTTCTACCCCTTTAAGTTTGTTAAGGTGTGTTTTATGGCCTGAATATTTTTTATTTTGGTTAATGTTCCAAATGAAATTGAGAATAATGTGTATTCTGCAAGTTTTTTTTATAAAATAGTTTATAATGTCCATTATTTCCAGTTGACAAATGCTATTGTTGATTTTAACTATGCCCTTGCTGATGTTCTAGCTGCTGGATCTGTCAATTTCTAAGAGTGTGGTGTTAAGTCTCTGCTGTAGTAGTACATTTATCTATTTTTCAGGTTTTTTATCTTTTAAAGTATTTTTTATTAGAATTGATATACAATCTTATTTTTAGTTTAGGTGTATAACCCATGATTAGTCATTTATATAACTTATGAAGTGGTCAACTTGAAAAGTCTATTACCCATCTGACACCAGATAGTAATTAAAATTTTGCTGACTATATTCCCTATGCTGTAATTTACATTCCCATGACTATTATGTCACTACCAATATGTATTTTTTAATTCCTTTACATTTTTGTCCATCCCTTTAGCCCCCTCCCATATTGCAGGTGTCAAAATGTTTTCTGAATCTATGAGTCTATTTCTGATATGCTTGTTTGTTTATTTTGTTGTTTGTTTGTTTCTTTAGATTCCATATACAGGTGAAATCATCTGGCATTTGTCTTTGAGTTATTTCACAGAACACAATACCCTCTAAGTCTATCCACATTGTTGCAGATGGCGAGATTTCATTCTCTTTTTTTTTTAATAGTCTGAGTCCTACCCCATTGTATAAAGGCACCACTTCTTCATAATCCATTCATCTAGTGATGGACAATTAGGTTGCTTTCATATGTTGGATATTGTACATAATGCTGCAAGGAACATATGGATGCATATGTCTGTTTGATTTAGTGTCTGGGCTATCCTCGGCTAAATGCCTAGAAGAAGAATTGCTAGATCCTTCTTGTCTTGTTACAGCCTTTGTTTTAAAGTATATTTTGTCTGGTATAAATATTGCCTCCCAAATTTATCTGTTGTGTTTTAATTTTCATGAAATGTCTTTTTCTGTCCCTTTACTTCCAGTCTGTGTGTGTTCCAGTTATGAAGTGGGTCTTTTGTAGACAGCAGATGTGAGGATCTTGTTTTGTTATCCATTCAGCAACTATATCTTTTTTTCATTTTATTTTTTCCATTGTCATTTATCCCCCTATACACTCTTCCACCTCCACCCACCCTCCTTGACCCCCCTGGAAATCACTACTCTGTTGCCCATGTCAGAGAGTTCTTTCTTTTTTTCCCCTCAATCTCTCCACTGTCCTAGCCCCGCCTCACCAACAGCTATCAACTGGCTCTCTATCTATGAGTCTGTCCCTATTTTGCTTGTTAGTTCATTTTATTCATTAGATTCCACACATGGATGAAATAATATGGTAGTTGTCTTTCTCTGACCAGCTTATTTCACTTAGCATAATGATCCATGCTGTCACAAAGGGTAAGAGATCCTTCTTTTTGATGGCTGAGTATCATTCCATTATGTACGTGTAAGACTCATTTTTATCTACTCATCTATTGATGGGCAATTGAGTTTCTTCCAAATCTTGGCTATTATAAATAAGGCCTCAATTAACATAGGGGTGCATAAATTCTCTCAAATAGGTGTTTCAAGTTTCTTCTGATATATTAATGGAATCACTGGGTCATAAGGCAGTTCTATTTTTAATGTTTTGAGGTAACTCCATGCTGTTTTCCATAGTGGCTACACCAATTTGCATTCCCAACAGTGCACAATGGTTACCCTTTTTTTCACATCCTCATCAGCATTTGTTGTTTGTTGATTTATTGATGATAGCCATTCTGAAAGGTATGAGGTGATCTCCTTATAGTTTTAATTTGCATTTCTTTGATCATTAGTGACATTGAGCATCTTTTCGTGTCTATTGGTCATCTATACACCCACCTCAGAGAAGTGTCTTATCAGGACCTTAGCCCATTTCTTAATTGAAATGTTTGTTGTTTGGGTGTTATAAAACTCTTTATAAATTTTGGACTTTAAACCCTTATCAGATGTATCGGTGAATATGTTCTCCCATTCAATGGGTTCTCTTTTCATGTTGTTGATGTTTTCCTTTACTGTACAAAACATTTTTAGTTTAATATAGTCCCATTGTTTATTTTTTCTTTTGTTTTTCTTGACTGAGGATATAAATAAGAAAAAAAATATTGCTACAAGAAATGACTGAGCTTTTATTGCCTATGTTTTTTTCTAGGAATTTTATGATTTTTAGAATAACATTTAAGTTTTTAATACATTTTGAATTTATACTTGTGTATGGTGTAAGAAGGTGGTCTAGTTATATTTTTTCATGTATCTGTCCACTTTTCCCAGCACCATTTATTGAATAGCAATCTTTAGTCCATTGTATTTTTGACTACTTCTGTGACTATAGTGGCATGTGTTAATTTCTGGGCTCTCTATTATTTTTCATTGATCTACGTATTTGTTTTTATGTATGTCTTTTGATTGAAGCATTTTATCTATTTGCATTTAAAGTAATTGTTGGCAACTATGTATTTATTGCCATTTTGTTATTCATGTTTTTTTCCTTTTTTTCTTTTTCTTCCTTCTTGTTAAAGACGACTTTAACATTTCATGTAATACTGGTTTGGTGTTGATGAATTCCTTCTGCTTTTTCTTGTCTGGGAAGCTCTTTATCTTCTCTTTGATTCTAAATAATAGCTTTGCTGGATAATCTTGTTGTAGGTCCTTGACTTTTATCACTTTGAATATTTCATGCCAGTCCGTTCTGGCCTGAAAAGTTTTTGTTGAGAAACTGACAGTCTTAAGGGAGCTACCTTATAGGTAACTAACTGCTTTTCTCTTGCTACTTTAAAGATTCTTTTTTTGTCTATAACCTTTAGCATTTTAATTATGTGTTTTAGTGTGGGCCTCTTTGGGTTAATCTTATTTGATTCTCTGCACTTCCAGAAATTGTTTATTTCCTTCACCAGTGGGTACAGAGAGTTTTCCATCTTTATTTTTCAAATAGGTTTTTAATTTCTCGCTCTGTCTCTCTTCTCTCGACATCTGTTATTATGCTTTAAGTTATCACAGAAGCTCCTTAAACTATCCTCATTTGGGAGGATTATTTTTTTTCTGTTCTGATGGGGGTTTTTATGCTTCCTTATATTTCAAATGGCTGATTTGACCCTCTGCTTCATCTATTCTACTTTTGATTCTCTGCAGTGTATTGTTTATTTCAGTTACTGTATTCTTCATTTATGACTGTTTTTTTTTTTTATGTTTTCTATCTCCGTTTTTATGTTTTCTATCTTTTTGTTGAAATTCTCACTAAATTCCTCTAATCTGATCCTAAGTTCATTGAGAATCCTTATAAACAGTGTTTTGAATTGTGCATCTGGTGGATTGCTTATCTCTAATTTGTTTAGTTCTTTTTCTGGAGTTTTGTTCTGTTAATTTAATTCAACACATGTTTCTTTGTCTCCTCATTTTGGCTGCTTCCCTTTCTTGTTTTGTTTTGTTTTTATGTATTAGGACAATTAGGTAGAGATGCTACATCTCCTGGTCTTGGAAGAGTGACCTTATGTAGTAAGTATCTGGTAGGGCCCAATGGCACAGCTTCAGGGGTCATCAAGTGGGCACTTCAGGTACGTTCCCCCTTCCCATGTGGATTGTATGCACCCTTCTGCAGTAGCTGAGCCTTGATTGCTGTTGGTTCATCGCAGTTGGAGGGATTCACTCCCAGGAAGATAGGCTGTAAGGACTGACCGTGACTACCATGGAGAATCATTTGTGCATGGGGCCGACCCCACAAAGAAGGACTTGCTTCAACAGGACTCTTTTTTGCTCTGTAACTCAACTCTCCTGAACTAGCCCTCACACCAGCCAGCTCCCTATCTTTGAATCTGTCTCTATTTTTCTTGTGAGTTCATTTTGTCCATTAGATTCCACATATGAATAAAATCATAGGGTAGTTGTCTTTCTCTAACTGGCTTGCTTCAATTAGCATAATGTTCTCCAGGTCCATTCATGGTGCTGCAAAGGGTAAACATTCCTTCCTTTTATGGCCAAGTAGCATTCCATTGTGTAAATGTGCCCCAGCATTCATATCTACTTATCTGTTGATGGGCACTAGGGCTGCTTCCAAATCTTGGCTATTGTAAGTAACACTGCAATGAACATAGGGGTGCATCTCTTCTTTCGAGTTAATATTTCAGTTGTTTTTTTCTGATAAATTACCAGAAGAGGAAATCACTGGATCATAAGGCAGTTGCATTTTTAATTTTCTTAGGACCCTCCATACTGCTTTCTGCAGTGGCTGCACCAATCTGATTTCCCAACTGAGCACAAGGCTTCCCTTTCTTCACATTCTCATCAATACTTGTTGTTTGTTTATTTATTGACGATAGCCATTCTGACAGGTGTGAGGTGATATCTCATTGTTGTTTTGATTTGCATTTCTCTGACAATTAGCAATTCTAAATGTCTTTTCATATGTCTACTAGTGGCCCAGTGCACAAAATTCCTGCACATTTAAAGGGGATTAATTAGAGGAAATGATTTAATATTGCTATTTGCCCTTTCTCTATAATAGAAATGTCAGCGATGAACGAAAATTAGTAAAATGTATATGGAAACCTCCCTCCTGTCAGAGTCTGGGGTGCACCCTGGGTCCCAGAGTCAAGTCCCCGCCTACCCACATGCACCTCAAAATCGTGTGAGACCCAGACCCAGCGAGCCCCCACATTGGACTAGATCCAAAACCAGCCAGTACCACCCTTGTTAAAGCCCCACCGGGCAGGGGGTGTACCCTCAGGTCCCCTGGCCTATCGCCAGGATGGGGGGCATAGGCTGAGATGCCCCAGCCCAGACTGGGGTGGGGGGCATGCCTTGAGGTCTCCCGTCAAGCCTCACCAGGTGGGGGACACTGCCTGAGATTCCCTGTCAAGCCCCGCTGGGCAGAGGTGCAGCCTGAGTTCGCCAACCCAGCACTGGGAGTGCACCTTGAGGTTCCCCGTCAAGCCCTGCTGGGTTGGGGGTACGGCTTGAGGTCCCCTGTCAAGCCCAGCCAGGCAGGAGGGTACAGCCTCAGGTCCCCTGGCCCAGTGATGGGGCAGGGGGTGCGGTCTTAGGTCCCCCAGCCTGGTGCTGGGGTGGGGGGCATGGCCTGAAGTCAAGCCCCACCTGGTGGGGGGCACAGCCTGAGGTACCCCGGCCTGGCACTGGGGCAGGGGAGCAGCCTGAGGTCACCTAGCCCAGCAGCAGTATGGGAAGTGCACCTTGAGGTCCCCTGTCAAGCCCCGCCAGGTGGGGGGCCTGGCCTGAAGTCCCCTGCCAAGCCCGACGGGGGCGGGGGAAGGATATAGCTTCATGTCCCTGCTGATTGCTTGTTAAGGCTCCTTATGGGAACTTGGCCTCAACTATGGGTGCAGCCATCTTTGTGACCGAGTGATGGTCAATTTGTATATTCCCTCTTTATTATATAGGATTAGCCATCTGTATGTCCTCTTTGGAGAAGTGACTATTTTTAAATTGGATTGTTTGTCTTGGTGTTGTATTGGATAAGTTCTTTATATATTTCCTGCCAATTCCTTCTGGCCTGAATTGTTTCTGTTGAGAAATCAGCTCATAGCCTTATGGGAGTTCCTTGTAGGTAATTAGCTATCTCCCTCTTACTGCTTTTAAGACCATTTATCTATAAACTTTGCCATTTTAATTATGATTGTGTCTGAGCCTATTTTGGTTCATCTTACGTGGGTCTTGCTGTGCTTCCTGGACTTGTCTTTTTCCTTCACTAGGTTAGTGAAGTTTTCAGTAATTATTTCTTCAATAGTTCAGATCCCTGGCTCTCCCACTTCTCCTTCTTGTACCCCTACAATGTGAATGTTGTTATGACTCATGTTGTAATTTAGTTGTAATTCCAGTTTGGTCCTAGGAGGAAGATAATGTAGCATCCACCATCTTGGATCAAAAAATTTTATATTAAATTTAGATTTTAAAATGATTTCTTCTGGTCTTGTTTTTAGTTGCTTTTCTTATCTTTGTTTATTTTAAACAAATTATATGAACACATTTAAATTTATATTCTCATTTTAAAATGGTTAAAACATATGTTTTATTTAATACAAGTTTTAATAATTTATAACAGTATTTATTTGGAAAGAAAATTACTTTATTGTACTTGCCCATATAATATTTCTAAATAACTCTACCACAAGCAATTCTGCAGAGTAAACTTTGGCATTTTGCAAGTTGTTCAGTGTAAAATATTGCTAACCGATTACTAAAACTTATGTTGACTTACAATTCTTGCAATAGATTTACACTGACATGGATCCTTGACAGACAAATTACATTTATGAATACTCCTATTGGGCTTCTCATGGACTGATCAACAAAGTTTTGCTTACAATAAAATTTATAAATTCTTGTTGTATAATCCAATATAAAGAAAAGATCTAACAATATACCTGTTTATTATAGACTAGATCAGTGGTTCTCAACCTTTCTAATGCCGCAACCCTTTAATACAGTTCCTCATGTTGTGGTGACCCCCAACCATAAAATTATTTTTGTTGCTACTTCATAACTAATTTTGCTACTGTTAATGAATTGTAATGTAAATATTTGTGTTTTCAATGGTCTTAGGCAACCCTGCTAGCCTAAGGTCTAGCAGGTCTTAGGCAACCCTGCTAGCCTAAGGTCTAGCAGGTCTTAGGCAACCCTGCTGTAGAGCCTAAGACCATCGGAAAACACAGATATTTACATTACAATTCATTAATAGTAGCAAAATTAGTTATGAAGTAGCAACAAAAATAATTTTATGGTTGGGGGTCACCACAACATGAGGAACTGTATTAAAGGGTTGCGGCATTAGAAAGGTTGAGAACCACTGGACTAGAGGCTCAGTGCATGAAATTTGGGCATGAGAAGGGTCCCTAGGCCTGGCATGCGATCAGTGCCGATCTGTGGGGTGACCAGCAGGGTGATCAGGGGGCCCCCATTGACACCCCCCTTGGCTGGCCTGGCACTGCCCACTCGCCAGCCCCAACCCCTGCCGCCACCATCAGTCGCCTCCTCTGTGGGGTGACCGGAGGGGCGATAGGGGTCCCTGCTGGCACCTATTTTGGCTGGCCTGGGGCCTGTGGGCTTGGGGCAGCTCCTGCATTAAGCACCTGCCCCCTTGTGGTCAGTGCATATCATAGCGACTGGTCATTCCTTCGGTTGTTCCACTATTTGGTTGATTTGCATATTAGGCTTTTATTATATAGGATAATATGCAATTATATAGACAAATATACTACAATAATTTACCTTTTGAAAAAAAAATTTTCCAGGAGATATTGATTTTCTTAGAGGGGAAAGGAGAGAGAGAAACATTGATGTTATAAAAATATATCAATAGTGTTTCCCCAACCAAGGATCAAAATAGCAACCTAGGTATGTGTATGATGGGGAATTGAACTGTAACTTTTTATGTATGGCAACAGCAGGATATGGTATTTTTATAGAAAAAGTATACTTTATATAGTTCATGTAGTTATTTAGTCAGGACAATTTTCAACCATAACTGGGAGATATTTTATTTTTTTAAAATATATTTTATTGATTGTTTTTTACAGAAAGGAAGGGAGAGGAATAGAGAGTTAGAAACATCGATGAGAGAGAAACATCGATCAGCTGCCTCCTGCACACCCCCTACTGGTGATGTGCCTGCAACCAAGGTACATGCCCTTGACTGGAATTGAACCTGGGACCCTTCAGTCCCCAGGCCAACGCTCTATCCACTGAGCCAAATTGGTTAGGACTATAACTTGGAGATATTGTAATTATACTTATCCTGTAATATTCCTTGTAAGTTATCTACTGAAACTGCAGCTCAATATGCATCTTTATGCCTATCTACTCATAATCTCATTCTTGAATCTCCAATTTTATATCCCCTCCAGAGTGGCCAACTTTCTTTGGATATTCCAATCAAATACAAAACATAACATTCATTATCTACCTGTAGCCCCATCAACTGTGTCTACTCCATAGTGCTCTGACTCCATGAATAACACCAAATTCAGTCACTCATGCTATTCTTTACAGTTACATCTCCTGTGCTACCATTGGACTCCTTCCCGCTCTTTAGTCCCATCCAAAAATTCCTGAAATAAGAGCTAAAGGGTTGTGTTGTTGCTTTTTACACAGTGATAGTTTGCCATTATTCCCTAGAACTGCATATGAATGATAACTTTTATATAATCAGACAAGTATTAAACTGTGATTTATAAGTATACTAGAGGCGCAGTGCATGAAATTTGTGCATGGGGGGGGGTGTTCCTCAGCCCAGCCTGCACCCTCTCCAATATGGGACCCCTCAAGGGATGTCTGATGGCCCATTTAGGCCTGATCCCACAATGGGCAGTTGGATATCCTTCTCACAATCCAGGATTGTTGGCTCCGAACTGCTCGCCTGACTGCCCCTAACCGCTTCTGCTTGCCAGCCTGATCACCCCCTAACTACTCCACTGCCAGCCTGGTCACCCCTTGACCTGCCCTGCAGGCCTGGTCACCTCCAACTGCTCTCTCCTGCAGGCCTGGGTCCCCGCCAACTGCCATTCCCTGCTGGCCTGAACAACCCCAACTGCCCTCCCTTGCAGGTCTGGTCCCTCCCAACTGCTCTCCCCTGCTGGCCATCTTGTGGTGGCCATCTTGTGTCCACATAGGGGCAGGATCTTTAACCACATGGGGGCAGCCATCTTGTGTGTTTTGGAGTGATGGTCAGTTTGCATATTACTCTTTTATTAGATAGGATAGAGGCCTGGTGCTTAGGTGGGGGCTGGCTGGTTTGCCCTGAAGGGTGTCCTGGATCAGGCTGGGGGTTCCCTTGGGGTGTGGGGCAGCCTGGGCGAGGGACCTGTGGTGGTTTGCAGGCTGGCCATGCCCCCCGGCAACCCAAGCAGAGGCCCTGGGGTCTGGGATTTATTTATCTTTTATAATTGAAACTTTGTAGCCTGGCGTGGAGCCAAGCCTTCTGCTCTCTCCCTGGGGGCAGCCATTTCTGTTGGGATTTATGTATCTTCTATAATTGAAACTTTGTAGCTTTAAGTGGAGGCCAAAGCAGGCCAGGGCTGCAGAAGCTTGGCTTCCTCCATCGCTGGGGGCAAGCCTAGCCTCCTGCTCTCTCAGCTCCGTGGCTGCCGCCACTTCTGTTGAGATTTATTTATCTTCTATAATTGAAACTTTGTGGCATTGAGTGGAGGCCTGGGCCCACCAGGGCAGGCAGAAAGCTTGGTTTCCTCCATTGCTAGGGAAACCCAAGCCCCCCTCCTGCTCTCTGTGGCTGCAGCCATCTTGGTTGGGTTTATTTGCATATTCCCTCCTGACTGGCTGGTGGGCATGGCCGGTGGATGTAGTGGAGTGATGGTTAATTTGCATATTACTCTTTTATTGGATAGGATATTCTCCAAAGGTAAAGAAAATCCCCCAAAATTTATATATCCATTTCACTCCCAACATGAATATAAGTTTTTAAAAAGTTAGTTGCATGTCTACCCAACCATTATTTCATAGGTCTAAAGCCCTACAGGAACTCCACTGTCACCCAGTCCCCACCATTAACCTTGGTTCTACCATGATCTTATCATCTCCCTGGCCAAACATGAGCTGGAAAGGATGCCTTTGATGGGGGGGATGAATTAAACTTTTTAAATGCCAATATAATAAAGTGTAAAATAGCACAGCAGTGCTATTAATTGTAGAAAGAAACCAATTATTTGTGATATTCATTTAATGTAAATTATACTCAGCTATTTTATGAAAAAATTTCAGGGGGGTATAATAAAGAATATATAAAATGGGAATAATGCAGAAATAGGGGGAAGAAAAATGGAATTAAGGAGAAAGAAGCTAAAGCACATATCAGTTTGACTTCTTTATAGATTCTGTTTTTGCATACCACAATGATTTATGTTGTTTGTATTTTAGAGCAGAGTTTGATTAAGGAAGAAGACTGCGACTTATAATAATATTATCTTTAAAAGAATTATAACTCCCCAGAACTTCCTTACTTTTTTTAAAATATATTTTTATTGATTTCAGAGAGGAAGGAAGAGGTAGAGAGTGATAGAAACATCCATGATGAGAGAGAATCATGGATTGGCTGCCTCCTGCAAGTCCACCACTTGGGATCAAGCCCATAACCCAGGCATGTGCCCTTGACCGGAATCAAACCTGGGACCTTTCAGTTAGCAGGCCGATGCTCTATCCACTGAGCCAAACTGGCCAGGGCTAGAATTTCCTTTCTTTATCTGCTTAAAAAATAGATAAGGAAATTAATGTGACCAGTGGGGTGGTAAAAAATATTATCTAACTCCTAGATTTGTTGCCAGATAGAGCCTGGAGCCAGTCTGCCCAGGCTGGCCAGTAGTATGTGGGTTCTCAACTTTGTGCAGGAACGATTTCACAGTGTGAGTCCAGTAAATTGTGAGAGGATGTTTATTAAAGCTGGGGACAGTGAAACAAAGGAAGTGTTAAAGGTATAAGAAGCAACAGGAGTGAGCCTAGGTGGGGCTGCTTTGGCTGCCTGGAAATGTTATAGGGAAGAAGTGTGCCACACTGGGCTGCATGAACCCACGGAGAAGCAAAAGTCACAGTGACAAAGTGAGCCAAAGTGGGACTGCTGCTAACTCACAAAAAAGTCAGGTTCAGAGGTAAGCCCAGGATGAACTGCTGCTGCCTGCTGCTCCACTGTTTGCAAGTCTCATGGGGACCATAGGCTTTAGGAGAAAGAGAAGAATAGAGATATAAGACAGGGACATGTTCTAGGGAGACCTTCCTATGGGTCCTTTGTCTTGAGGATTTTTATCTTTCTTTGGCCAGCAGGGATCCTAGGGAGGTCTCAGGAGAGGGTCTTTTGAAAGGAAAGAAATGGGGAGGGGAAAATAGATACAGAGGCAAAGAAGCATTGAATAGACTGTGAAACTACAGGGGGAAGGTAGGGGAGGTTGGGCAGGGGGAGCTGTAAGAGATCAACCGAAGGACTTGTACACATGCATATAAGTATAACCAATGGATACAAGACACGGGGGGCGGGGGGGAGGGTGGGAAAGTGAAGGCATGTACTGGGGGGTAGGGGAGGCCGGGGGGAGGTCAATGGCGGGGGGAAGGAGACATATTTACTACTATTTGTAATACTTCAAACAATAAAAATTAATTAAAGCAAAGAATATTCATTAGCTTTCCATCCAATTCATCAAAATGTGCATACAGAGTGGTTGGGGGTTATTTTCTGGTTAGTTTTAATTTCAAAGAACATCATCAAAGAGGAACTGGGACCAAGGCAGTTCTGTCCTGGGAAGGTCTGGAGTTTGTAAATACTTGCTCCTAAGTATGTTTGGTTAGGGAAGATAAAACCTTGTGATTATGAATGGCAGTAAATTGCTCAAATTGTTTGGCCTTGTTTAATTATTTTGTCTCAGTTTCCCTTATTCCACTTGCCAAGGAATTTTCCTAGATTCTTACCATCCTGCCTCAGAATAACCTTGAGTTTGTGGAATTTAAATGAACAACACTTAGGACAGATCTTGGCATATTAAAGTACTTAGTTCTAGATAGTATTATTATTTTTTTAAAAATTATATTTTATATGTAATTCCCTCAACTTATCCTGAACTAGTAGAAACATTAATGTCAGGAAATAAGAATTTATAAACATCTTACCTCAGAAACCAATAATTCCTATGAACTTAAACACATATTAAAAGCTTTTATAAAATACTAGTGACCCAGTGCACAGATTTGTGCACATTGAAAGGAAATTAATTAGAAGGTGGCTGGCAGGGCGGGACTGGGCGAAATGGGCTGGACATTCCCTGGAGCCAACCTCCTGTGGTCCCTCCCCGGTATCTGTGAAGTGAGCAGGGTCCCTCCAGCAGGTGGGGTCCCTTGGCCTGGCCTGCAGGGATCGGGCCTAAACTAGCTCTCCAACATCCCTTGAGTGGTCCTGGAGTGTGAGAGGGCACTCTACAGGGTTGCTGTCATACAGGGTGTGGAATGCAAATGCAAATGTGCAATAAACCAGATTCAGGGCCAACACTGCCCCAGCAACAACATAACCCGTGGCCAAAGGTGGAATCGCACAGCCCCACAAGGAATCGAGCTCCCTCCTTCTGGTTTCAGGGTGCGTCACCCAAGAACCACTGCTGCCAAGATACTGCAGCTCAGCAGCTTCTGCATTGAGCATCTTCCCCCTGGTGGTCAGTGTGCATCATGGCGACTGGTCGGATGGATAGAGGGGCATTTAGCATATTAGCCTTTTATATATATAGACTAGAGGCCCGATGCACAAAATTTGTACAAGAGTAGGCCTTCCTTCCCCCAGCTGCCGGCACCAGCTTCCACCTAGCATCCGGGACCTGGGGTTCCCTTGCATGCAGCCCCGGCTTCATCCAGAACATCATCTAGAAGGACATGTGGTCCAATTAGCACATTACGCTTTTATTATTACAGCTAATAAAAACCAAATAATCAGTTTGGATGCCTTGTGCAAAAAAAGTGAGTAATGTTACCCTTAATCTCCTCCACAACAGTAGGCACTCAATACCCAGGGATTCTCTTTTGAGTTGGATGAGATTGGAAATGATATGCTACCTCCCCGATTGCTGTTGACAGCTACCAAGTCTAAGACCTAAATAGAAGATTTTTAAAAACATATTTTATTGATGTTTTACAGAGAGAAAAGGAGATGGATAGAGAGTTAGAAACATCGATGAGAGAGAAACACCGATCAGTTGCCTTCTGCACACCCCCTACTGGGGGTGTACCCACAACCAAGGTACATGCTCTTGACCGGAATTGAACCTGGGGCCCCTCAGTCTGCAGGCTGACACTCTATCCACTGAGCCAAACCAGTTAGAGCTAAATAGAAGATTTTAACTAACAGATTGCATGCCATTGCTTCTTAGTCTAATTTTCTTGTCATTGATTTTATAATCAGATATAGACCTATTCTTCAGTGATCTTTCTCAAGGTCTTCATAAGCATGAAAAAAAAAATTGGATTATTTATTCCTAAATCCTACTCAGTAGTATCAACAATATACGTAATATGACTGAATTGTTTAGTTTGCTTAGGAAATGAAGTCATTTAACAGATTAAAAAATCATTCCTATATTTCTGTTTTCTTACGACTGTATAACTATTAGTATTATTTTAAAATTCCTGTGATTCGTAAACTAACCACTTATTTCCTTTCATCATTATCAAAGGCATGCTATTTTCAAAAATCCTTAAACACTAGAGGTAAATTCTCAAACACATTTTTCACAGTAATTTGGTATATAGAATACTAAGCAGTAATTTCAGAATCTAAAAAAAGGCAAATTGCATATGAAGGATTCTCCACATGCATTAATCTATAAAGCAATCATTTATGGAACACATGCTGAGAACAAAAACCCATCCTTGCCTATCTTGATGTGAATTTTTCTGACTACAGTTTATTACAATAATATATCTAGTTAGTCATAAATGAAAACAGCCATAAAATGTCCATGACCATCCCAAAACAATTGCTGAGGGGTAGAATTGTTATAGTTGGATGTGTTTTAAAAATTTACTTTCATTTGGATGGATAATAAACACTCTGTTGATTTATAGGAAAAGATTGGATTAAAATTAACAAACAATGCTCAGGATCACTGGAAATTTCACTGGAAAGGTGCAGCAGGGGGCTAAGAACAGTCTCACAGAAGCACATCTTCTCACTTTGTTTTTTTTTTGTGTTTTTTTTTTACCATTTTTTTATTGTTTTAAGTATTGCAAATAGTAGTACATATGTCTCCTTTTTTCCCCCCATTGATCTCCCCCCGACCTCCCCTACCCCCCAGTACATGCCTTCACCTGCCCCCCCTCCCCCCCCCGCCCCAGTGTCTTATATCCATTGGTTGTGCTTATATGCATGCGTACAAGTCCTTCGGTTGGCATCTTCTCACTTTGATATGAGAGATTTTAAGCATATTATTGTTCCAGTACCTAAAAGTCTACAATTAAAATTCTTATTGTTTTCAATATTCTATTAATATCATGCCCCTAGTAAAAGCAATACTCTAATTTAAAATAATTTTTACATTTGAAAAACTCCTTTTCAATGATAATAGCTTTAATTATTTTCTAATACAATTTTTTATTTAAGAGATCTTTCACTTCATATGCATAAAATAACTTTGAAGGTAAAAATAGTCCATTAGGTATTATTTTATTGTTTTTTTTTGTTATATCTAAAACATATTTTACAGTAAATAATTCATTAATATAATAATTATTTTCTAGAAGCAGGTTTCCTTAAGTATTAAAAAAAATCTTCAGTAAACATTGTTAGCGATAATGTTATAGTATAAAATTACTGTTTTCTTGTGGTAAAACAAAAAAAACAGGCATGAAATTGTGTTTATAATTTTATAATTTGCTATGTACTATAGGCCATGTACTGATATTTAGAAAATGTTAGAGATAAAAATGAACATTTCTAGCATCCCAATGGTCAGATATACTCTACTGAGTTTCTCAATAAACAAACTACTATATACATATATTTTAAAATCCTAAGCAGAATATTCATGCTTAAAATGAAGAGAAAAACTATCTTCTTTTCCCAATCCCAAGGTCCTCTTCTTAAAAGTAAGCCTAAGTTTCTTGTGTTTATCTTTTAAAATATTTCAATGCTCACAATAATATTGTCACTTAATATTATTTTCCATATCAAAATTATTATATTTACCTAATTCTTTTAACAAAATCTTCATTATATTGTGTAAATGAATCATACTTTTTAACGAGTTCACTATAAAATATCAAGTTATTTTCATTGCAAGTTTATATTAAAATTTTTGATCACATATTTTCAACAAAAGGAAATATTCTATGGTGAGAATTATATTGTATTTTTATTTCTGATCCTTTTTTATAACATTAAGACTATTTCATATTAGAATACATATCATTAGATCATAATGTAGGGAAGTAGCTAGCCAATCACACATCCTAGGTTTTCCAAAAGAATCAAACAGTATTTTACTCAGCTTTTTCTATCCTGAGACCTAAAATGTAGAAATATGATGGATTATGAACACAAGTTTGTGAAAATGTCTCACTGCACGTTTCAATATCATATCTTAACGTGAAAGCAAAGCAACATGGGCAGCGCTTCACATCTAAGGTCTTATTTTCTGCCACTCTGGAAAGCAAGGTCAAAGAGGTTACAACAGTGGTTCACCTTGGATACAAGCATCCCCATCAAATTGCAGGCTGTTACATAATGCTGGACATTTGCCACTTGCTGGCAAACATGTGTCCCATATTCATGTTTAAATGAGCATACGCAGCATATATGGATTGGGGAAATTTAATAAATTGATATTCTAGAGAGCAAAATTATGGTACTTAGTATAGGTCAAAAATACTCATTTAGCAAAGAATTTGAGACATCAGTGATCCAGATGATAGAAATGGAATATCAGCTCATTCATTTTCAGAATTATAATTTTAATAAGTTTATAATTACTTTAGCTTGTTATTCTAAGGCAGCTTTTTAAGATTGTTTTTTCTTTTGCAACCAAGGGTAAAATTGCCAAATAGAAAAAAATTTAAAGCCTCACAGAGAAATGATTTGATTAACTAATGAATAGTTTTCTGTGATGGGGTAAACAACGGTAGTGCAGTCACTCTGACTATTGAAGCAGATGAACTGAGATGAATTGATATAAAATTTATATCAATATAATTGGTGTTAATTTAAACATATGTAACAAGCAACTCAGAAATCAGCAGAAGCATAGACCGTTCTGGCATTCCGGGAGCCTTTTATTTTCCAAGTATCCGTAAGAAAGGAAGTGATCTGTTCATTTTCTTAATTAGCAAAAGGCAATTTTAGTTTTTGCAATAATTTTTTGCAAATATAATTGATAGGTAGTCACTAAAACATTAATGAACTAAGAAAAAAATGAAAGTAGATACAAGCAATGAATATATACTCTAATGTTTCTTAGAGTGAATACTTAGGAACAAATATTTAGAAAGTTTATATTTATCTTCACTAAATAAATATTTTAAGTGCTTATTGTTGTATTTTAAGACATAGTTTTTTTTGTTTTCCAGATATCACCAACCATTTTACATTATTGTTTTATTATATAGAATATATATATTGGGAACAGCAAACTTCTTAGTAATATTTTTAACAGGATATTCTAGTAGGTAGTAAGCATTGGAAACAAAGCATTTTTACAAAAAAACTTCTTGAGATTTAGTTTAAATGGTGAACTAATTTTTATGATTAGGAAAATTGAAAATTTGGAAGAGAGCTCAAATGCCTGTTTTCTAAAATTTGCGAATCAAATCCCAGAGGACCTCTTCAGCATCCTCTTATACAAGAAATTCTCATTTAAAAGTTACTTGGCATGGAGTCCAAAGAGAGCTGTTTTCTGTACAATATATTTACACACTAATATTTTGCCACTAAAATGAACATTCACATTTCTAAACATTCCTAATACTGAACTATAAGAAAACCTAAGTAACTGGTTAAATTGATATAATTACAGTAGACTTTTATTCATATTTTAATTGTGTCTTGTACATATAAGTTTAAAATGTAGGTCAAATTGCAGCCATGTTGTGTATATAAAACAGAAGTAGAAACAGAAGCTTCATCAATTAGTTAAGGAAAAAACTTACATCCTTATGTTTAAGTAAACAGAAATATTTAAACCAATTACAGTCAAAGCAAAAGCATTTTATTAATTTTTTACAAGTCTAATAGTTGTACTTTACATTATCTGCTTTAAAGAATATCCATTTGTACTTTACATTATCTGCTTTAAAGAATATCCATTCTTTAAAAAATAAGTCCACAAAATTGAATTCCTTGCGAAAGATACAAATAATATAAATAATGCAAAAATTTCTCTTAACTTCCCACCCAATTCATTGACCCACTGTAAATAATGGCTATTGTACATCAAAAGCATTTTAAATGTAATGTATGCTACAAGTTAGAAGCACTGTGTGACAGAAATAATGTTTGTATTGAAATCTGGAGTTCATTCAGTATTTTTTTTCTTTTTTTTAATTTATTTTTTTTATTGTGTTAAGTATTACAAATAGTAGTACATATGTCTCCTTTTTTTTCCCCCATTGATCTCCCCCCCGACCTCCCCTACCCCCCAGTAGATGCCTCCACCTGCCTGCCCTCCCCCCCCCAGTGTCTTGTATCCATTGGTTGTGCTTATATGCATGCGCACAAGTCCTTCGGTTGGTCTCTTACAGCCCCCCTCGGCCAACCTCCCCTGTCTTCCCAATGTAGTTTGACAGTCTGTTCAATGCTTCTTTGCCTCTGTATCTTTTTCCTACCATTTCTTTCATTCAGTATTAAAACACAATGGACTATACAATTGGTAGAAGAAAGTTTGTACTTTCAACAAAGTTTTGGTATCAAATTTGTCTTGTCTAATACTTGGCTTTTGTCAGTATAAATAGAGCATTTACTGTGTGCTCATTCTAAATTTCTGCAACTGTAGAAGAGAAGTACTGTTTAAAACATTCATTACTTTTTCTGTCTATTTGATGTTTAACTCTAGAATACTTACAGGTTTAATTCTTGCTTCTCACGCTACAAATGGGTCATATTCCTCCCCCCCCCCCCCAATGCAACTACATTGACTAATAATAAACCTGATTAACATATATAATAACCTTTTTCTCTTATCAAAGCTTCAATACATAGAGTTAAATCATGTATCTATTTGCAATGGGCCTTTCTTAGGAAATAAGAGTAAATTTAATATAAGCACATGTACAATATTTGAAATTAGTCTCAAAGAATTAATTTCTCCAATGCTTAACCTTTTTTTTTTTAATGTTTCACTCTGGTGAAATCACCCTTCAAAACTAAAAAAACCCCACATTTTTCTTATATCAAAATTCCTCAGTGAGGTCCAAGAACCAGTTTTTAATCTTTTTTTATAACCTTTCTGTTTCTCATTATTAACAATTTCATTTTATAGACTATGCTCTTTAGTAACACATTACCAATTGTTACATTTGCAAATAAGTTCTCACTCCCTTTGTACTCTGCTACTGTTGAAATATCCTGTGACTTCTTTCATCTTTTTATACCCTACCCAATTTTCTTCCTCTAGTTCTATTTCAGCTCTCAAGTATTTCCTTAAACACTCAATAATATATCTTCAATTACAATTTAGCTTGTCTAGAATATATTGTCATTTTATAATATGCTTTTATCTCCTAATCACAAAAAGGAGCCCCTTTTGTGGGACTGTTTGCTTCTGTAATTTTTGTCATGATTTAAAACCTTGGGGGTACTCCATAACTACCTTTGTGGAATTGAGATATAAATTAATTTATATGAAATTATTTAATTTACTGAGGTTATATACTGAGTGGCCAGATTATTATGATCTCTGAATGCATAATAATCTGGCCACTGAGTGTATCTATATATCTATATCTATCTCTATCTCTCTATCTCTATCCCTATCTCTATCTATCTATCTATCTATCTATCTATCTATCTATCTATCTATCTCTATATATCTATATCTATATCTATATCTATATCTATATCTATATCTATACCTCTATATATTAGAGGCCCGGTGCATGAATTCATGCATGGGTGGGGTCCGGCCAGCCTGGCCAGGGGGAGGGGACATGGGTGGTTGGCCGGCCTGCCTGCTGGCCGAACTCCTGGTTGAGGGGACAATTTGCATATTAGCCTTTTATTATATAGGATATACACTGAGTGGCCAGATTATTATGCATTCAGCAATCATAATAATCTGGCCACTCAGTGTATAGTCTCTGTGATATTTATTTTTAGAAGTCACAAATGGCAACTCTAGCATGTTGTTAGGAGGTCCAGTCTCTTTTACGAGCAGATAAATAGCCAGCACTTGCTCTTACACGTCATGTAACATTCATTCAGTAAGTGTTCATTTTGTCAACAGCTCTAGGTTTGGGAGATATAAAAAGTTATACAATATTCCTTGAAAAAAAATAGAGAAATTGGAGTAATTTAGAAAGTAAAGAGAAAAATAACAAAAAAAATCATTAAATATTATTATGTGTTTAAGTACAATGTGCTCCCTGGGGATATAGAAATTAAAATTACCCAAATATAGTTTGTTTTAGACAAAGAAAGATAAGAGAACATGAGTTTCCAGGCTATGGGAGCATAGAAAAGACATAGTTGTGAGATTCTGTGTTGCCCTTCAGGAAACTGCATATACAGGGTATCTCCCCAAAATGTATACACACTGTAAGAGCTGACAGATCAATTTTGAAAATGAAATGTATTTTAATAAGCACTGTCTTTATAATTATGAAACTGTGTATACATTTTTTGGGACACCATATATTCAATGCTAATAGAGCACATTAGCTATCTACGTGTGTGTGTGTGTGTGTGTGTGTGTGTGTGTGTGTGTGTGTGTGTGTGTGTGTATTAGGTGATGTAATCAAGTTTCTAATCAAAATATATCAAATACAACACCACTTATCTTTAAAGATGTAGAATATCTATTTGAGACTCCAATCATTTTCAAGAAATAACTCTGGGAGCTATAACTCTGGGATAAATAATTCTGTAGGAGTGGAATAAATTGTACTTCTATTTCATCTTATGTACTCCTCTAACATTAAATTTGTAAGCAAAATTGTGAAGTAATTATAAATATGTATATATTAATTGCAAAATATTGAGTGTCTCTGACCAACAGCTTAAGAACAATGTTATGTTTATGGTCATTGATTATTGTTGGCATGTAGACTGTATACACAAATCATCAGTTAATATACTTTAAATTGATAAATTATATGTAAATTATACCTTAATAAGAGTAATTTGATAAATTACATAGAATAATTATTTAATATTAAAATAACCTTTATCTGGGATAATTGCATGTGTTTATAAGACTTCTAATTTCAGGCATAAATAAAGATATGGAGGATAGAAAGTAGTTTATTCTGGATGAGGGAATTTGTTATATATTTTTTTGAATTACTTTTAACTAGATATATTTATATTTAGGAATATTAGTATATTCTTAATGTATTTACCATTTTATAACATGATCTTTTTTATATCTTGTTATACTTTTAATACTTCTTGTCTTAAATTCTGTTATGTCTGATTAATACAGCCACACCAGCTGTCTTGTGCTGCTTAGTATAAATATAGAAATGTTACATTCCCCTCCCCCCGAGTCTTTTCCTTTCAACCTAATCATTTCTTTAGTCTTAAAATCCATCTCTTCCAAATGCCTTTCAGTTTCATCTTACTTTTTAGTACTCTTAGACAATCTCTGCTTTTAACTAAAAGTTTTATTTCACTTATAATTAATATAATTCTTGGTAAGGTTATGTAGCATCTCCCAGCGGTTAGGATTCCAGGCCTTTGAAGTTTTTAATTATACTATAATCAATATCTAAACTACAAGATGCATTTGTATGGGTATTGGTTGTGAGTTTATTTTATGCCTAACGTTACTCACCATTATTAAAAATCATCATTCTACACTTAATAGATCAGTACATTATCTTTGTTGAACATAAATGCAAATACCTAGTTTGATGATCACCATTTCAACCACCTGGGCAACACTGGATTCAGTTATGAGACAACACTGAAAAAGGTATAAATAAGCATGTGATTTCTTTAAAATTAAAAATAAATAGTTACTTGGTAATACAATTTAGCTACAATTTAATTTAGTTTAAGTTATAACTTATAATATACCATTCTCTCAGCCATTTATAACTTTGACCTATAGCCATGGTTTAATCCAAACTCCCTGGTTCTGCCATATTACCTAATTTGCTACAGTGGTGACAACTGTTATTTTTCACTTTATTAGGACATAAAACAATCACTTTGAGCCAGATGGGTTGTCACCTTTTATTATTCTGGGTTAGCTTGATATGCCATACGAAATTAACCAACATGTTACAGGAGACACTATGATCATGAGTGGTTTCATGGCAATAATCAATACAAATCTGGCATTTGATTCTGGAATCAATTACTGCCAAAGATATCTTAGACACATACTGCCAGCAGAGAATCTACTGAACTACAGTGAGTCAGAGCAAATAAAGAATGAGAAGTCTTAAACTCAGAGATGTCATACAATCCTACTCTGTCAATATGACTTTAAAAGAGTAGAAATGTCAGGAACATTCACACTTAACGATGGACGATGAAAATGTGTTTAGTAAAAACTCAGGGAGATCTAAAAGTATGTGTATAGAAGAAAAATAAATAATGCAATATGCTAAAACAAGGCTTTTATCGAATAGAAATATGTGTGTGTGTGATTTTATGCTTTGCCTTATGTTTGGAAGAGTGACTTGTAAAACATTTAGAAAGATAAAGTCAACAATAGAGCTGATTTAAAACAACGTAGTTGTGCTGTATTATAAATAAGTGGAGCCCTACGGTGAGAGGAATGTTAAGTATAGATCTCTAGTGCAGTTAATATTTTGAAATAATGTGCAACTCACAAGAAGCTGAAAACTAATATAGAAATCCTATATACTCCTTTGCCAACCATCCTAAATGATAATAACTTATATAATCACTAGAGGCCCAATGCATGAAATTCATTCGAGAGTAGGCCTTCCTTTCCCTGGCTGCCGGCACTGGCTTCCCTCTGGCACCCGGGACCTGGGCTGCTCTCTGGCCACTGGCAGGCACTCAGGACCAGGGCTTTCCTCGCACCCCCGGCTTCATCCAGAAGGTTGTCTGGAAGGACATCCAGTCTAATTAGCATATTATGCTTTTATTATTATAGATAATACACTTATCATACCTAGGAAATAGACTTTGGTACATCATTATCCATACATTATTCAGATTTCAACAGTTTTTAAAAGCATTCCCTTTTTAAACAAAATTAGTATATAGTGCTTTGAAATTATATCAAAGGTAACAACCACCATAATCAAGATCCATTATTGTCCTATTATCACAAAGATGCTTATACTTTCCCTCTACAGTCTCTCTCCTCAACCCTAACTCACCAATATAAATTTGTCATTTTAAAAAATGTTATATAAATAGAATAATATAGTATATAACCTATTGATGTTAACTATTTTCACATAGCATAATGCTGGTGAGACCCATGCAAGTTGTTGCATGTATAATTTTCTCTCTTAGTGCTGAATTATTCCACTGCATGTATACGCTTTTCTATCCTTTTAAAATGAAGCTCCTATAAACATTCTTTACATATATATTAATTTAAATTTAGAACAATAATGGATCTTGATTGTGGTGGCTGTTACCTCTGATATAATTTCAGAGCACTATATATTAAATTTGTTTAATATATACTATATTATTGATTTCAGAGAGGAAGGGAGAGGGAGAGAGAGAAACATCAGTGATGAGAAACAGTCATTGATCAGCTGCCTCCTGCATGCCCCACACTGGGGATGAAGCCCGAAATCTAGGCATATGCCCTGGCCAGGAATGAACCATGACCTCCTGGTTCATAGGTCGATGCTCAACCACTGAGCCACTCTGGCCGGGCTATAAACATCCTTATACATATGCTTTCATTTTTCTAGGAGAAATACCCAGAAGAATTGCTAGGTTTATATGTTAAGTGTATACTGTACCAGTATAAGAAAATGTCAAACTGATTTCCAGTGTGGCTGTACAATTTTACATTTACAGCAGTAATTTATGAGATACCTAGTAGCTACATGACCTCATGAGGACAGATCAGTATTGTCAATATTTTTTTCTTTTAATCATTCTAATAGATACGTGGACTTATTTAATTTTGGCTCTTATTTGCATTTCCCTAATAGTTAGCACTTTTTCGTGCATTTGCTTATTATATGAATATCCTCTTTGTTGGACTGTGTGCCTACGGCTTTTGCAGATTTTATTTGCTCATTTATTTGGATTGCTTGTTTCCTTGCTGAGATCTTTAATTTTTTATTCTTGATCTTAGAGACGGAGGAAGAGAGAGAGAGTGAGAGTGAGAGAGAAACATCCAGTGGTTGCCTCCTCAGCGCCCCCAACCTGGGATAGAACCTGCAACCTAGGTATGTGTCCTTACCAGACAGTACAGGGAATGATGCTCCAACCAGCTGAGCCACACCAGACGGGGCTCTGGTTGAGTTTTGAGAGTGCTTGTTTTTTGTTATTTCTTTCATTCTCTTAAAATTCATTCTCAAGCAAACATTTTTAAACTTGATAAAGTTAAATATATGCAAATGTATTTTTTATATATCATACTTTCTGTCTAATCTATTAGATAGAACTAGATACCTGTTATACAAATATCTATAAATAGAGAAATAATTTATCAAATCTACAAAAAATCTTAAAGATTTCTCCTATTTTTCTTCTAGAATATTTAAAATTTAGTTTTTAAATGTAAACCTGCAATCTATTATGATTTATACTAGAGGCCCAGTGCACTAAATTCATGCACGGGGCGGCGGGGTGGGGGGGAAGGTTCCCTCAGCCCAGCCTGCACCTTCTCCAATCAAGGACCCCTCAGGGGATCTCTGGTTTAGGTCCGATCCCTGGGTTCAGCAGTTGGACATCCCTCTCACAATCCTGAACCACTGGCTCCTACCCACTCACCTGCCTGCCTGATTGCCCCTAACTGTGCCCCCTGCCGGCCTGGTTGCCCCTAACTGTGCCCCCTGCTGGCCTGGTTGCCCCTAACTGACCTCCTGCTGGCCTGATCACTCCCAATACCCCTCCCCCCCCCTGCCGTCCTGGTCGCCCCACGCAGCTTGCAATTCAGTCGTTTGGTCTTCCCTCATTAACCCCCCTGCCATCCTGGTCACCCCACACAATCTGTTGAGTCGTCTGTTCAGTTGCAGTGGTCACTTAGGCTTTTATATAGATTGATTTTGTATTTGGCTCAAAATATTAAAACATACTCATTTTCATATGTGAATTAACAATTTTTCTAACTCATCAATTTATTTAAAAAAAATTCCATTGAGATTTTTGAATGGAATTGCATCAATATGTCAACACACATTTTACATAAGTCTGGGGAGAATTGACAATTAAAATGCTGAATTTTTGGTCCATGAAAATTTAGCAGAATTTTCTAGCTTTTGAGATACAAGTCTTGTATATCTTCTGTTTTGTTTATACTTAAGTATTTTACTTTTTGGTGGCATTTTAAATGGTATTATTATATTTTGTCATCTTATTTTTATATAAAATAATATTTATATATTAATCTTGTATCCTGAAAGCATGCTAAACTTTATTTTTTCTAGTAGCTGTTTTCTAGGATCCATTGTATTTTCTACATAGATAATCTTGTTTCTGTGAATAACATTTTACTTCTTCCTTTCTAATATGGACATTTTAATTATTTTAATTTTCCCCATTTCACTGAATGGAATTTCCATGACAATGTTGAATAGAAGTGATAAACATGGACATTTTTGTCTAGTACCTGATGTCACAGGAATGCCATTAGTAATTCTCCATTAGATACAATGCTGGCTGTAGATTGTCACTGTACTTTTACCAGGCTGTTGGGATTCCCTTCTGTTCCCAGTTTTCTGAGATAGAAGAATGAATGTTGAATTTCAACAGATGCATTTTCTGCATCAGTTGAGGTGATCACATGCTTGTCTTTTTTATTTTTTAACTAGAGGCCCAGTGAACAAAATTCTTGCAAGGGGCTTGGCCCTCGGCTGGCCTTTGCAGGCTTCATCCGGAAGGTCCTCTGGATGGTCGTCTGGGTGGTCGTTCTGCTCTTTGATCTAATTAGCATATTAACTCTTTATAGGATATGGCAAAATGCATTACGCAAAAGTCAAATCTCATATTTCTGAGATAAACAAAAGTTAATCATGATATGTTGTTGGATTTGGATTCAGTTTGATAAAATTTTTTTAAGAAATTTTACTAATATACTAATGTGGATATTCTTAAGTTTTCTTCTTTTTTAATGCTTCACTAATACTGTTATATAAGTCATGCTAACTTCATAGAATGAAGTGGAAAGTATTTCTTTACCTTCAATGTTCAGAGAGATTCTATGTAGATTTGTTAGTATTTCTTCTTTACATATTTGGAAGAGTTTTCTAGTGAAGCAATCTAGGCCTGCAATTATGTTGTTGTTCTGTTTTGTTCTGTTTTTAAGAAATATAATGTATTCAGTATGACTGAGAAATTCCTGCATCTTTTTGGATGGGCTTGATGCTTTGTGTTTTGCATGGAATTTTTCTAGATTTTCAAATTTATTTGCATGTTTTCTCATGGGAATAAGAAACCAAGGTCATTAATTTTAGACTACTATTACTTTCTAATTTGGACTTGTTACAAATTGTCCTCTAAAGAGTACTTGAGTAACATCCCACAAATTTTAATGTATTGTGTATTTTGTTTCATTTGGTTCAAAGTAATTTCTAATTTATATATTTATTTCTTCTTTGATCCATGTGTTAATTAGAATTGCATTATAAAAATTTCCAAATATTAGGAGATTTTCCAAATCATTTTCTGTTATAGATTTCTTAAATTTTAGTTTTATTATGGAAAATAGGGATTGCATAATTTTAATTTCTACAAATATTGAGGTTCATTTCTACTGTTGTTGAGTTTGAGTTGGAGAATGCAATAAATGTTAATTGTATAAAGTTGGTTGAGTTTTTTTCTAACTGTACTATCATTGAGATTTTTGGGAAATATCTGGTATACTTGTTAAATTATCTATTTTTCTTTGCATATTAGTTTTGTTTTATTTATTTTGAAGCTCTGTTCTTATGTACATAATAATTTTGGATTCATATATCCCTATATATGAGTTACTACCAATATCAATATGCAAGTACCTTCTTTATTCTTGGTAATATTTGCTTTGAAGTCTATTTTGTTTGGTATTAGTATAACCACCTTAGCTTTGAAATTAATATTAGCATGGTAAAACCTCTACCATATTTTAAGTCAATTTGTAACTTTATATTTACTATGAGTTACTCTTAAAGAATATAGAGTTGGTCTTTATTTTATATTCATTATAAAGTCTTTGTTGTTGGATTTGGATTCCGTTTGGTAAAGTTTTGCTAAGAAATTTTACTAATATGTTAATGTGGATATTATTTTAAGGTGGTTCAAACCTTTATATTTAATGTCATTATTGAAATAGTTGTATTTAAATTTCCTGCTATTTGGTTATACATTTTCCCATCTGTTCTTTGTTTCCTTGTTCCACATTTTCTGTCTTCTTCAATATAAATTGACTAATGTTTATTCTATTTTTTCTTATTTGTGTATATATCTAATACTTTCTGGTATTTCAGTTGTTGCTCTTGGGTTTGTCATATATGTTCAACTTATCACAATTTCTCTTTATGTGATAATACTTCATGTATAGTATAAAAATCATAGAAAGTATATTTCTTCCTAGCTTTATGCTATTATAGTCTTTATTACACTTCAACATGTTATATAAATCATGCACTGTGTTGTCTTTTATCCCTTAAATTACTGATTATCTTTTAAGGAAAGTTAAGTGATTTGGGAAAAATCTATATATTACCCACAGTTACCATTTGTGATGTTCATTCCTTTGCATAGCTCCAGATTTCTATTTGGTATAATTTTCCTTCTGCTTAAAGACTTACTTTATTGTTGCTAATACTGCAATAGCGCTAAAGATATGAATTTTTATGTCTAAAAATTGTGTATCTTTCTCTCCATATCTAAAAAAATATATTTTTTGTTCGATAAAGATCTCCGGGTTGTCATATTATGGTTTGCATACGTTGCTGTACTATTTTCTGATAAAAATATGTTGTACTTCTTAATTTGGCACCTCTAAATGTAGAATCCTTTTGTTCTTGGGATTACTTCAAGGTTAACTCTCTCCTTTCAAAAAATACGTTACAGTGTTATTAACTATTAATTTACTATTAACAGTATAATTTATTATAGGTACTATGATGTATATTACATCCATGGTCCTTGGGACATTTTTATAAGTGGAATTTTGTGTCTTTTGGCTTCCTTCACCCATTTTTTACCCACTTTACCTACTCCACAACCCCTTGCCTCTACTCTAGGGATAATCCATAGCTCTGTCTATCTGTAAGATTGTTTTGTTTTAATTTACATATGAGATCATATAGTATTGGTCTTTCTCTTATTTTACTTAGCATAATGCCCTCAAGTTCCATCCATGTTATCACAAGTGGCAAGATTTAATTTATTTTTAGGACTGAATAATATTTCATTTTATATATATAATTTTTTAATATCCATCCATTAATAATGGGCATTAAAGTCATTTTCATATCTTGGTTATTGTAACTATCAGAGTGCATATATATTTCCTTTTTTTCCTCTTATTGAATTTATTGGGGTGACACTGGTTAGCAAAATTCTATAGATTTCAGGTAGAGAATTCTACAACACATCATCTGTACAATGTATTGTGTGTTCGCCATCCCCAGTCAAGTATCCATCCATCATTATTTATCCCCCCTGCATACCCACCTCTACCTCCTTCCACTCCCTCTTATATTTTCAACTAGAGTCTCAGTGCACGAAATTCCCTAGGCCTGGCTGGCAACCAGGGCTGATCTGTAGGGTGATGGGCAGGGTGATGGGGGAGTGGGTGCTGCCCACTCGCCGGCCAGCCCCACCCCCAACCGCCCCACCACCGCTGCCAGTTGCTTTCCTCTGCAGGAGGCGACTGGCAGGGCAACCAGCAGGGTAATCAGAGGGGCCTCTGCTGGCACCCACCTTGGCTGGCTAGGGCCAGAGGACTGGGGCCAGCTCCTGCATTGAGCATCTGCCCCCTGGTAGTCAGTGAGTATCATAGCAAACCATCGTTCCACAGGTTGTTCTGCTGTTTGGTTGATTTACATATTAGGCTTTTATTATATAGGATTTAGTGGTTTTTCTCTCCTTCAAATAGTTACACAGAAGTGAAGTAGCTGGATCATATGTTATGTCTATTTTTAATATTTTAAGAAACCTCTATACTGTTTTTCATAGTGGCTATACCAATTTACATTCCCACCAACAGGGCACAGGTTTCTCTTTTCTCCACATCCTCACTAGCATTTTGGATCTACTGTCCTATCTAATAAAAGAGTAATATGCAAATTGATTGTACCTCCTCTATACCCACAAGCCATGCCCATCTCTTCTAATCAGGAGAGAGTATGCAAATTAACCCAACCAAGATGGCTACAGCCACGGAGAGAGCAGGAGGTTTGGGTTTCCCCGGAAATGAAGGAAGCCAAGCTTTCAGCACACTCTGGCAGGCCCAGGCCTCCACTCAAGGTTACAAAGTTTCAATTATAGAAGATAAATAAATCCCAGATGCTAGGGCCTCCACTTGGGTCGCCAGGGGGCGTGGCTGGCCTTGGAAACCACCACAGGCCCCTCACCCAGGCCGCCCCACGCCCCAAGGGAACCCCCACCCTGATCCGGGACACCCTTCAGGGAAAACCAGCCGGCCCCCACCCATGCACCAGGCCTCTATCCTATCTAATAAAAGAGTAATATGCAAATTGACCATCACTCCAACACACAAGATGGCTACCCCCATGTGGTCAAAAATGACTCCCCATGTGGACAAAAGATGGCCACCACAAGATGGCCAGCAGGGGAGGGCAGTTGGGAGGGACCAGGCCTACAAGGGAGGGAAGTTATGGGCATTCAGGCCAGCAGAGGAGGGCAGTTGGGAGGGACCAGGTCTGCAAGGGAGGGCAGTTGTGGGCAATCAGTCCAGCAGAGGAGGGCAGTTGGGAGGGACCAGGCCTGCAGGGGAGGGCAGTTAGGGGCAAACAGGCTGGCAGGGGAGCAGTTAGGCATCAATCAGGCTAGCATGGGAGTGGTTAGGGGGTGATAAGGCTGGCAGGCAGAAGCAGTTAGGGGCAATCAGGAAGTCAGGCAGGCGAGCAGTTGGGAGCCAGCAGTCCTGGATCGGGCCTAAATGGGCAGTCGGACATCCCTCGAGGGGTCCCAGATTGGAGAGGGTGCAGGCTGGGCTGGGGGAATCACCCCTCATGCACGAATTTCGTGTACGAGGCCTCTAGTATTTTTATAATAGCCATTCTAACATATGTAAAGTTATTTTTCATTATGATATTGATTCACATGTCCCTGATGATTAGTGATGTGGAGCACTGTTTCATGTACCTGCTGGCCATCTGTATGTCTGCTTTAGAAAAATGTCTATTCAGATCCTTGACTGGTTTTTTAATCAATTTTGTTGTTGTTATTGTTAGAGTTTATGCATTTTATATATTTTAGCTATTAATTCCTTATCAGATATGCTTTGCAGATATGTTCTCCATTCAATAGGTTGACTTTTCATTTTGTTGATGATTTCATTTGCTATTTAAAAGCTTTCAAAAATATTTTTTATTGACTTTGAGACAGAGAGAAAAGGGCAGAAAAACTTTCATGGCCTTCTTAGATAGTAACTGTTTTGGAAGTTTATATTTATATAGGAACATGTTTTCTTAAGATGTCCTTGAAAATAATTTTATTTCAGCAGTGAGGCAGGAAAGGGTCATATTTGGAGCAATATTAAGACCCTATTTGAGACCTTTGGATAATTATAAGGGAATTGCTTACTGGAAAGAACAAAGGCCACTTGACAATTTTAAATTAGTTTTTTTGTGGGTAAGTTCTTTCACTTTAAACAAAATCTTCTGTGATGTTATTGCTAAAAACTGTCCTGTCTGCTTCTTTCCTTGTGCACCTTCAACTGTATTGCCCTGGCCCACAGAGATAAAGTTTCTGTGATTGCTGACAAGTGATTTGTTACGGGAAAGCCCACTTATACAATGTATTAAAAATTTTTAGAATATCTCATGTATTTTCTTTAATATCTTTGTCTTGCTAGAGCCAAGATTTTTTTAAATGTCATGCATCAATAAGAGAGGCTATCAGAATAAGCTTTTTAAATAACCCAATAAAATGTATTTGGTATTTAAATTTGTGAATATTCTTATTGATCAATTTCCTTAGTTCCCTAAGCAGCAACTATTCCTTTTGGCAACTTTGCTTCCGTTCTGTGGTGCTGTTGGAGAATAGCAAGGCAGACACTAGATGGCTTTGTTATAGCATTCTTGAGAGAAATATACTTTTTCCTGACTCCACTTCCTAAATCTGTGATGCCATCACAGGTCTGTAACATTGTTGCTACCTGCTAGACCTCATTACCGTGGTAGAGACAAATAAATAACAATTGGTTTACAAATAGCAAAGTTGCAAATACTAATCAATTATTATTGACTTATATGCCATAAGGGAGTCTATATAATTCTTGCCCTCAAAATATTAGATTAAAAAAGATGATGCTTGGATTCCTTATCACTTTACTCATATTTTGTCATAACTCTTACCACCTTATGATGTTTCAGACACTGGGTTAGGTATGAATACAAAGAGTCAAATCCCTGCACTTCTGACAAGTGAACTAATGATGAACATAGAGACTATAATGTGCTAAACCAGAGAAATACTCAGAGAACTGTGGAGGCATAGAAAACAGGTTTAAACAATCAGGTGGAAGAACCAGAAAAAGATTGAGGGACCGCTTTGCCTGGATTTTGAAAGAAAATAATGTGCTATGCAGACCACAGATAAACTTGAGGCAGGACAGAAAGCGCTTCCTTCAAAGTGCCCAAACATGTCAGTTACTAAGATACATCAAGGGAATGAAGAGTGACTGAGTATGGTTGCAGCATAGAATGTACGAGCAGTAGAGGGGTAGAAAAAAAAACTTGAATGTGTTACTCAGTTTAAAAGAATTCATTGATGAATATAAAACCATGAATGTTTTTAAACAGAGAAGTTAGTGCTATGACTGATATTTTCATGGAATTTTTTAGCACTGCACTGGAAAGGTGAGGATTCTATTAGGATATTTCAGCAATACAAGAAAGAAATTATAAGGCCTTGAACTAAAGCAGCAGTGTCAGTAAGAATGATAAAATGAAGATAGTCTTGAATCAAGACCATCTAAGAAAAAATAAAATAGAATATAGTGTTTATTTTTAAATTAACAACATTTATTTTTATTTAACAAATACTGGTTTACTACGTACTTTTTGAATTTTAACTCAATTTTAACATGTACTGAGTTTGATATACACAGGAGACAATGATTAAGTACTAATAAAAGTGTATGTGTTTGTTTATTGTATGAATTTCATAATCACCAGCCTGTAGTCTTTCTTTAAATATTTCAGAAATAGTAAGGAAATGCGGAGGAGAGATTATCTGCAGGTTCTCTGGATAAACTGGCTGGGGAATAACAACTCTGGAAGAAAACAAAGGAGGAGAGGTCAAAATGTCATTGCTTGGAAATCATATGAACAAAAGGGAGTAAATGAGGGTATAACAGTCTTAGGTCTGTTTACTTAAGTAATATATATATATATTTAGGTAATATAAATATTTAGGTACTATATGAGCCATATTTTCCACTAACATTGGTGATGTGGTGGGAGCAGAGGCCATTTGCAGAAGTCTGAGGTGGAAAGGAGATTGTAGCACTTTCACATGAGCTGTTTCTGCAAAGACTGAGCATGAGAGAAAGAGAGAGAGGCTGCTGAGTAGGAGTGGAAGGTGACAGGAATAGGATAGCAGGCATGGTGCAAAATACTAAATTCTTAGAAACCAATGTTCAGAGGTGAAATGTTTCAGATATGTTAAGGTGATAGGATTTAGTTTTCCAAAATAGAGTTTAAAAGTGAGCATGCTTTTCCCTGTAGAGTATGGCAAATAATGGGTTACTTAGTGAGGCATGGGTGATGAATTGTTCTGGATGTCCTTGAAATGGGACAAATGAGTCTCATGAATTAAGCAAGGCAGGATTTGCTGGAGTGCTAAATTAGGTCACTTTGACTTTTCTAGAATTTAATTAATTGCAAGAATTAAGAGGTGTTTTTTTTAAAAGAAAGGGATTACGGATATTTAGGTCTATGGGTGTTTAGTGATGAGGGGACTCTATTTAATTTTTAAATGTTGAAAATTAATTGAGATATGATTATAAAGTATAACTTAGATAAAATATATATATAGAACCAGAAAGTACCACAACATCTTTTCATCAATCATAGTTCCTCTGTGTCTAAATGTAATTAGCATTGTGTTTCATGCACTTGGGGACAGCTAACTCCATTTCATAATTACACTCAAATCCCCAGTCTAAGTTTTTCCTAAACAAAAAGGGAAAACTATAGGTTTTCTTTTCCATGTTTTTATATAGCAGACATTAGGGAAAGAAAGAGCAATAAATCACTAGAATCTGTATATCTCCTGTATATATAGAGCCAGCTGTCAGAGCCTGTGCAGCCAGGAACCTCAAATGAGCTGACCTACTTGTAGTTCAGTGCAGTGTTCCCTTTTCTATCTCAGTTAATTATACCTTTAAAGACGATTCAATTTGTTTACCGAAAAAGGGGGAAAAATCATCTTTTTTTTTTTTCTGAGTAATTTTGATGGTGTTCTATTTCTAGTGATTCTTTTTGTTGTTTTTTAATATAAAACTATTTCTTGCTTTAAAGAAATTTTCTCTATTTTTAACTACTGCATTTTCTATAATAGAAAGTCCTTCAAATTGCCCAAGTGGAATCAAATCCCTGCCAGGTTTATCAATGCCATTGCTCCCAGAGAGATGAGTCTCTCATTTCCCAAATGTCTAAGGTCTACCAGAAAATGAGCTTATGCAAGTTGAAAAGGAGAAAGTGTGTGAGGTTCAGAGAGAGGGACCAGACTAGTGTTTTCGCCTTTATGGTTACTTTGTAACTATCTATAAAATGGGTATTATAGTTATGCCACTCACCTTTGTACCAAAGGAATGAAGCCATGTCTTCTAAAGTTGAGTTTCTCACAATGAGCATCTTAGCTAATAATATATATGATATATTACATATGAAATAATACATTAATATGAAATATATATGATACATATGAAATAATACATTAATATGAAATAACATATGTAGGTATAGTTCATATAATGTCACCATATGAGGGAAAACTGTCTTTGGATGCTTACAAAATGTATTATTTCACATACAGTTTCCAATGTGGCATATCTGTGCTTAGCACAATGCCACACATAGAACAGAAGAATTAAAAAAAGTAGGAAGCATGTGAAACAACAAATGTTAGATATATTTACTATCATCAATCAATATTTTCCTTTACTCATCAATACCTAAAATAGATAGATTAAGCTGTATCGTGGTATCATGTAAGTCCCCCAAATCTTTATAGGTTTACAATGTAAGATTTTATTGTTTCTTCACTTAAATCGAACGCTTGCTACTCTGCTCCCCTCCCTTTAAAAACTGGCCTATTTTGGATACATGAGTCTGTAACATGTAAAAAGGTGAAAAAGATTTATGGAGCTTCACTTCCATTTACTGAATGCAATTGGGAAAAGAGGTCTTATCGCCCTTCCAGTCCTGAAAGGTGAAGACATGCCCACATGCCCAATGAGGTGCAAGGGAGTTCAGACAGATGGTTTTGCTCTCTGTCTAGAAATATGAACCCATTTTGTAAACTCATAGCATTGTTTGTTATAATTATTCTGAAAATATAGTTCTCAAAAATAAAGGCTCACAGGTTATTTGAAACAAATTGGCAAACATACACACAGTTACATAGGTCAGCATTTTAACAATTTGAGACACATCATCCACTTAACATCTAAAGCATTTTTAATTGCAAAATAACTGAAAAAAATTCTATAAAACTTTAGTATTCTGAGGTGTGACTTATACCTACAGTATTTGTTTAAATTTAATTCAACTGTTGAGGGACAGGTTTTCTTTTAGTACCAGTATTTATAGCTCTATATCTTTCGATTCTTTCTTTTTTTAGCAAAGTTTGGAAGCTTAGAAACTACATTTCCCAGAATCCTGTTTATCCAGAGTTCTCTAAGTGAATTCTTTTCTGTCCTTGAGAAGCAATAGTTTGAGATTTGGAAAGGAAACATAACATCTTTACCTCTGTCGGCAGTGACGGCAGATGGGTGGGTGTCTCGGGGTCAGGCTTGGCAGAGTCCTTTGTCCCTTTCCCAAGCATCCATGTTAGAAGTGAAATAGGCAGTAAGTAAAACTGCAGACATTTTCTGAATGTTCCTCATTTATGAGCAGCAAAACCTCTCTTGGGGGAAATGTAATTGTGATAGAATAATGACTATACACACACACACACACACACACACAGCTGTGCACATATTATGTTACATGGATTCTGCAGTTGTGATTAAGATTCAGGAAATTAGGATGGAAGACAATCCTGGATTATCCAAGTGGGCGCACTCTAACCACACTAGCTCTTAAAAGCTGAGAACCTTTCCCACCTGTGGTCAGAGAGACGCGAATATATAAGACAAACTTGAAACACAACACAGAGGAAGGAGGTCAGAAGCGTGGGTCTGCAGGCAGCCTCTTGAAGCTGGAAAAGGCAAAGAAACAGGTTCCACCGTAGTCTCTAGAGAGGAAGGCAGCCTTGCTGAAACTGTAGTCTGGTGTGAGCTTCTTTGGGCTTCAGGCTTCCAGAGCTATAAAACAACCAATTTATATGTTTAAGCCACTGACTTTGTGTTAATTTGTTAGAGCAGGAGTAGGAAACCAATAGAGCTAATTTCCCTCACCCTGGATAAAAATAGACAGTATCAATTTTTTAAGGCACAAGAGACTTGTATATTGTTGTTTAAATATTCACTTTGTGTATAAATTAGATCCTGACTTCATATTTTAGTGAATATTCTGCTAATTGGCAGTTTTTCATATTAATTATCTTTCCACATCTGCCAATGTGCCAAAATATGTGAATGGGTGAGAGGGAGTAGAGGAGATTCATAAAGGAAGAATCTAGGGGAAAACAAAAAAGTGTCTTATCTTTTGGCCTGTTTCACTTGTCAGGATGGTTCCATCATTGTTGGTGGACACACTATCCTCTTCTTTCTTAAAAAAGTATGTGGATCCTCATTGACTCAAATATTCAAAGCTGGATTCCTCAGTTATGGTAGTTGAATGTAAGGATGCTTTTGCCCAGTTAGCAGCAGAATATGACAACTGTATCATCAAATAAATCACCTTTCTTATGGAACAATTTAATAAATTATCAGCGGGCCAATTAGCATTTACTCACAGTTGACTTGTGCTCAAATATCCCTTTATTTCTAAGTCACTTGAAACGATAAGATGTTTTTGTTCGTTAATGCCCAGTGTAATTAGCTTCCATTGAAATATTGATTTTACATTAATGAAGATAAATGCTAAAGTATTGGCAGCTAAGTGCTGTTTTAATAAAGACTGATATTTTACAGATAAAAAGACACCGTGCTTGTTGTCATTGCACTGTCGCTTCTGTGCAGTTACAATATGTACATGGCTTTCTAACAGCAGTATTTAGTCTAGTGCACCTGAACTTTTAGTATCTCTTAAAGATGCCATGTCTAAATCTTTACATCTGGACAAAGTACACATGCTATCCTACCTATATTATACATCAGGACATACACATACTTTTTTTTTTCACTAAGAAAATCTACTCTTAGGAAACCTGTCAGATTTTTTTTTTCATGCCTAGAACGAGGTTAGGGAACGCCCGGCCCATGGGCCATATAAGGCCTAAAAACTCCTTTGGTCTGGCATTGCCAAGGCATTAGGAGTGAGTTAACTAAATGTTTGAGCAAATATAGCAGGCTAATTTTTAAGTTGATAATTTTGTATGGACCTCAAATGATGTTATAAATATTCAAATGGCCCTTGGCAGACACAAGGTTCCCTATCCTTGGCCTAGAATAAACTTTTCTCACACTATTTGAACTCTTATCTAGCAACTATAACTGTATTTGTAGCTTGGCTTCATTAATGACTATGATGATATTGAAAAACAAACAATAGATAATTGAATCAATTTCTTTGATAACTTCCATTCTGCTCTTTCCTCTATGTGCGTGCGTGTGTGTGTGTGTGTGTGTGTGTGTGTGCATCTCCACATGTACAGAAGTCAGCAAAAGTAGGTTTAAAGTTGTGAGTTTATTTATTTCACCAGGTGGGGGGAGTTTTCAGTCATTATTTCTTCAAATAGGTTTTTAGTATCTTGCTCTCTCTCTTCTTCTGGCACCCCCATAATATCTGATGTTGGTATGCTTAAAGTTGTCCTAGAGGCTTCTTACACTATCTTCAAATTCTTGGATTTTTTTTTCTTTTTGCTTTCCCGGTTGAGTGTTTTTTGCTTCTTTGTATTTCAAATCTTTGATTTGATTCTTGCATTCCTCTAGTCTGCTGTTGGGTCTCTGTATAATATTTTTTTATTTCAGTCAGTGTATGTTTAATTTCTAGTTGGTCCTTTTTCATATCCTTGAGGGTCTCATTAAATTTATCAGCCTTTTCTAGGAAATTCTTGAAAAACCTTATAACCATGGTTTTGAACTCTATATTCAGTCGTTTGCTTTCCTCCATTTCTTTTGTTTGTGATCTGTTTTTTTGTCTCTGCATTTTCGCTGCTTTCCTGAGTTGGTAGGGTGGCTTTGTATGCTAGGTGTCCAATATGGCCCAGTGGGTTGGCCTCCCAGTTACCTGAGGTGGACACTCTTGGTACACCCCTTTGTGGACTGTGTGTACAGCCTTCTTATAGTTAAGTCTTAAGTCCAGGAAGCTCACGGAACCCCAAACAAAAGGAATCCAAAGAGGACCACACCAAGACACATCATAATTAAAATGCCAAGGGCAAAAGACAGAGAGAGAATATTAAAAGCAGCAAGAGAAAAACAGTTAGTTACGTACAAGGGAGCACCCATACAACTGTCAGCTGATTTCTCAACAGAAACTATGCTGGCCAGAAGGGAGTGGCAAGAAATATTCAAAGTGATGAATAGCAAGAACCTACAACCAAGATTACTCTACCCAGCAAAGCTATCATTCAGAATTGAAGGGCAGATAAAGAGCTTCACAGATAAGAAAAAGCTAAAGGAGTTCATCACCACCAAACCAGTATTATATGAAATTCTGAAAGGTATTCTTTAAGAAGAGGGGGAAGAAGAAAAAAAGTAAAGATAAAAATTATGAACAACAAATACATATCTATCAAGAAGTGAATCTAAAAATCAAGTGAATTAAAAATCTGAGGAACAGAATAAAATGGTGAGTATAATAGAATCAGGGGCATAGAATGGCAGTGGATTGATAATTCTCAGGGGGAAAGGGGTGTGGGGGGTATGAGAAGAGACTGGACAAAAATTGTACACCTATGGATGAGGACAATGGGATGGGAGGTAAGGGCAGAGGGTGGGGTGGGAACTGGGTAGAGGGGAGCTGTGTGTGGGGGGGGAGAAACAATTGTAATAATCTGAACAATAAAGATTTATTAAATTAAAAAAATAAAGTGAGTTTATGAAACAATTTACTCTTGCATTATTATTTATTAATGTATTATTTTTGACCAACTGTAAACTTACTTTTACCCACCTGTATATGTACATATGTGCATTTGCTTTCCTCTTTGTAGAAATGGTTACAAATGAAAATTTGAATATTATACTGATGTTAGATTATTTTTCTTTGTGAATAACACAAAAATTAAATATTTAAAAAACTACAACTGACAATATTGGTATTGAGGATTTATAATCAGTATTTCTTTAAGAATGTGTGATGTGAAGAGTAGATATTTGCACACTTAGACCTTATATTGGGTCATTTTAAATTAATATAATAGTGTTGTAATAAGCATTTTTCCAGATCAAATTTGCCTGGGTATTGGGAGGTTCTGCAAGATGTCCCCTAAATGACATCTTCAGAGTTGTCTTTGATTTTTTTGTTTGTTTGTTTGTTCCATACATCTACCTTCTCATTAAACATCTTGGATGAATAACAGTTTTATTTATAAATTATTTTAAAATAATAATTTCAATTAAAGTCACACATACTATAGGTATGTAAATGCGCTCATATCTTTTGGATTGCTTACACTTTGGACTTTGAGGCAAAGTTAATGTAGGAAATTAAGTGTAATGTTACTGTGATAATAGGACATAATATGAAGATATTAACAAAGCTCAAAAGCGAGGAGATATCCAGGTTATATTTCTATTAAAATATATGTTGCTTGATGTGAAAGGTTTTTAATGCATTTACTATTTAAAGTGAAATATCTGCATCTCACAATTAGAACTGTGTAAAGAAATTTTGATGCATAAATTTCCAATATATATTCCATAAGAGATGCCACCATTGGTCCTTGACTTCAGACTGACCCAAGCATGTTTTAGTCCACAGCTAAGTAAATATTTATAATTTGGGAGCCTAAATTATGCTGAGCTAGGAGGAATATTATGGTACTGTTTTCTCTACAATTTATCTCTTTCTGGTATACAGACAAACTGAACACATTCAGATTTTACCTGAATTAAGAATAAAGAGTTTGAATCATTAAAAGGGGAAGAGATAGAAACCATTAGGAGAACAAATAGGTTAACAAAGAGTTTTCCATTAATTCTGTGATGCTTGACATAAATAGGGCAGTGAAGGAGCAGTTTCAGTCTCCCGTGGATATGAACATTGCCTGAAGGAGCTATTCACTGCAGAGTGAGGGACAGGACCTAAGACCTTGATCATTGAACATATTGCCTCCAGTTTATTCCTATGATAATGAGCCTCTCTTTTAAAAGTTGGGAGGAAGTATCAGAGATATTATAAAACACCCCAAACCCTGGGAGGAAAGACATAATTTCAGTAGAGAAAATAAGAAAGTGCAGAGAACATGAAAAGTTAAAGTTGAACTCTGTAACTGATAAGTCCTTCTGTGCCTAAACTAAGATCTAAGATGAAGGACTTGACTTTGTGTCAGAGGGGCTTTAACCCATGGACCCTGGGCATTTGTGTGTGTGTGTGTGTGTGTGTGTATGTGTGATTATATTTTAGACTTTGAATTTTTGTTAGCAATAGCTCTTTTTAACTATAAATTTATAAAAACTTTAATATATTTAAAATATATGTATGTAAGTATCATATAAGTGTGTATATGTAACTGATTATATATAACTGATATATATATATATATATATATATATATATATATATATATAATTGGTATGCTATAACTTTATTTCTGTTTGGATCATCTTGCTAGTTTGATTTATCTCTGCTTCATTTGATCTGTAATACTTTTTAAAGAAACTGTTAGTTCCTGCCCCCAGTCACTTCATAAAAATCCCAATATTTTGACACTGGTTGATGGCCCAAGAAGGGGGAAATTATTAGAAACGTGTTGTCTTTGGAGATTATTTAGTTATTTTCCATAAAGTGAATTTCAAATTAAGAGATATGAATTGGGCTTTATTTTAATAAGTTGTTAGCATATGTCATTATCCTCATAAGTATATCCTCTTTCTGAATTTCTTCTCTCTTCTTTCTTTCTCTATCAAGTCACCCATTTCTTTTCTTATTTTTAGAATGAGTAAGTAATATCTTACAGATTTTAAGAACAGGAAACACCATATTAATTTTTAATGAATGGCAGCACTGCTGACCCCAAGCAATAATCTAATGTGGGAACACCCACAGTATCAAAAACTGGAAGTACTGTGACTAACAACGAGTGAAATCAGAGCTACAAATTCTGTTCTCTGTACATGCAAATCTTGTCAGGTGAAATTAAACTCCTATTTACAGGAACAGCATCCATAGAGGAGCATCTTGGTTAGAGGCTTCATTTTTTTCCTGCCATTTGTTTACCTCTCAGCTTTTTTATCCCCAAAGCAGAGCTTTGCAAGGCTTTCCAACCTGTACCTTCTCTGAGAACTGCCAACTGTTCAGGCTACTGGAGTCAGTTGTTAAGGAGTTGGCCTGCAATGACCAACACCTCTTGTCAGACACTTTGTTTTGCAACCTAACTTTTCTGTTTCGTTAGTAAGTGGTAAGTTTTTCCACCCTTTGTATCTAGACTGCTCTTGTGAATTTCTTTGACCATCGCATGATGGTAGAAGTATGTCATACCACTTTTAAGTGAGGGCCTCAAGAGACTGCAGATTCTGCTTTGACCCTCTTGGAACCCAGCTGGCATGTGAGGTAGCATGTGGAGAGGCCTACACAGGTGCCCTAGCTGACAGCTCCACACCACTGCCATTCTTGTTCAGGGAGTGATATGAGATCTGAAAACACCAGTTAATATGCAAAAGCATGAGGGAACCCTGCTGATGCCAGGGGGAGTAGAGAAAGAGCCATCTCAGTTGACAGCTGCCTAAACTGTGAAACCACAAATTGTGAGGAAATAAGCAGAGATCAAACCTCAGGTGATTTATTTTTTTAATGTATTGATATTTGATATAACACCTTTCACACATTCAGAGTGTAAATTTTATTATATAATTGTTTTAATATATTTTGAGTCATTCTTTCCTTATTACATAAAACAATAGCAAACTATTAGATAATCAGTATTTAATAACTGCTGAATTTATATTACTAAAATTGTTAAACAATTATTGAGTTCCAAATAAATAAAATATACAATTTTAAAACTTTATATTTTGGATATTACAATATTGCCAATTAACATTATTGCACATTAACATGTTTTATTAGGAATACTGACAGTGCTACATGTATGGATTATTCTATGAGGATCATTATAAATTTTTTTGGTATTTTTAAATATAGAATATTGTTTATTTCAGTAGTTATTTCATCAATTTTAAGTCAAATATTTCTATTTTTAAAATACTTTTATTTTTTAGAGCAATTTTATTTTCCTGCAAAATTGAGCTGGAAAGGTACCGAGATTTAACACGCACCTCTTGTCTCCCACACATGCATAGCCTTCACCATTAACAATAGTCCTTCACCAGAGCGATGCATTTATTACAATTCATGAAACTACATTGACACATCATTATCAACAAGAAACCATAGTTTATATTAGGATTCATTCTTGGTGTTGTACATTCCAGGAGTTTGGACAAATTTATTGACATGTACCCACCATTATAGCTTCATACGGAGTATTTTAATACTATAAAAGTCCTCTGCATTTTTCCTATTAATCCCTTCCCCCACCCTCATTATCCACTAGAAGCCAGTAATCTTTTTACTGTCTCTATACATTTGCCTTTTCCAAAATGCCTTGTAGTTGAAATCATAGAGTATGTAGACTTTTCATATTGCTTCTTTCACTTAGTAACATGCATTCCTTCCTTATGTCTTTTTGTAGCTTGATGGCTCATTTTTATTACTGAAAAACATCCCATTGTATAGGACCTCAGTGGTCGGCAAACTAAGGCTCACGAGCCACATGCGGCTCTTTGGCCCCTTGAGTGTGGCTCTTCTACAAAATACCACGGCCTGGGTGAGTCTATTTTGAAGAAGTGCCTTTAGAAGTTTAAAAAATTTGGCTCTCAAAAGAAATTTCAATCGTCGCACTGTTGATATTTGGCTCTGTTGACTAATGAGTTTGCCGACCACTGGTAGGTATACCAATTTATATATTTTATATATTCCAATCTCTACTAATTATTATTTTGTTGGTTTTAAAGTTTGGGCAATTATCAGTAAAGATGCAGTAAACATCCATGAGTAGGTTTTTGTGTGGACATACATTTTCAACTCCTTTTGGAAAATATTAGGTAGTATGATGGCTTGATTGTATGTTAAAAGTATGTTTACTTTTGGATATAAAAGCACACCACTAAACTGTTCCCCAAAGTGGCTGTACCATTTTGCATTTCCACCAGCAATAAATGAAAGTTTCTGTTGCTCCACATCTTTACCAGAATTTGGTGGTGTCAGTGTTCAAGATTTTGGCTTTTCTAATAGGTGTGTAGTGGTATCTTGCTATTGTAATTTACCTTTTCCTGATGGCATAGTCTGTGGAGCATTATGTCATATGCTTATTTAACCTCAGCATATCTTCTTTGGTGAGGTGTCAAAAGATTTGGCCAATTTGTTTATTGATTTTAGAGAGAAAGGGAGAGGAATAGAGAGATAGAAACATCAATAGGCTGCCTCCTGCAACCATCCCTGCTGACCCCCCATGGGATTGAGCCCACATCCTAGGCATGTGCCCTGACCAGTAACCTCTTAGGTCATGGGTCAATGCTCAAACACTGAGGCACAGTAGATGGGCAGATTTGGCCCATTATTACTAGAGTTATTTGCTTTCTTGTTTAGTTTCAGGTGTGTTTTTTTTTTTTTGTATATTTTACATAACATTCATTTATCAGATACCTTTTTAAAAGATATTCTCCAAGTCTGTGGCTTGTGTGTTCTCATTCTCATGACATTGTCTATTGCAGAGCAGAACATTTTAATTTAATGAAGTCCAGCTTAGCAACTATGCTTTACATATATTGTGTTTTGGATGTTGTATCCAAAATGTCATCAAAGTCATCTAGATTTTCTATCTTCTGGCAGTTTTATAGTTTTGTATTTTACACTGTGGTTTGTGACCCATTTTGATTTAAGTTTTCTGGTGAGTGTAAGTTATGGTCTAGATTCATTTATCTGCATGTGGAGGTCCATTTGTTCAAAAAAACCATTTTTGTTCTATTTTATTTCCTTTGCTTTTTTGTCAAAGATCGGTTGAGTATATTTATGGGATGTATTTCAGGCCTCTCTCTTGTGTTCCTTTGATCTATTTGTCTATTTTTGTGTCAATAGCTCACTGTCTTATTACTTTAGTTTTATTGTAAGTCTTGAAGCCCTGGTGTTGCAATCCTCTAACTTTGTTCTTCTGTGTCAATATTGTGTTGGCTATCCTGAGTCTTTGCCTCTCCAAATAAATCTTAGAATGAGTTAGTGTATATCCACAAAATAACTTACTAGGATTTTGGTTGCGATTGCATTGAATCTATAGATCAAATGGGAAGAACTGAGATCCTGAAAATATTGAGTCATCCTTTTACTTAAACATGGAATATCTTCCCATATGTTTATTTCTTGAGTTCTTGCATCAGATTATCAAAGTTTTAATGACATAGATCTTGTATATAATTTATTAGATTTATGCTATTTCAATTTTTAGGCTGCTAATATAAATGGCATTGTTTTTAACTTCAATTCTACCTATTTATTGAAGGTAGATGGAACATTAATGACTTTGGTATCCTCCTACAACTTTACTGTAATTACTTTTTAGTTATGGGAATTTTTTTGTCAATTTTTATATATTTTCTACATGGAAAAAACAATTCTATACATTCGTTCCCAATCAATATACCTTTTATTTATTTTTCTTGTCTTCTTGCATTAGCTAGGACATCCAGTACAATTTTTAAAAGGGGTGATTAGAGGAGACATGCTTGTTTGAACATGATTTTAGTATAAAGTTTCTCACAATTAAGTATGATGTTAGCTAGAGTTTCGTAAAGCTATTCTTAATCAAGTTGAGGAAGTTTCCCTCTATTCTTAGTTTACTAAGAGTTTCTGTCCTGACTGGGTGTTGGATTTTGTCAGATCCTTTTCCTGCATCTATTGATATGAACAATGCTTTATGGTGTGTGATATATTATATTGTTTTTAGAATACTGAAACTATACCTAGGATAAATCACACTTGGTTGTGGTATTTAAATATTTGTATATAATGTTGAATTCAGTAGAGTAATATCTGTTGAATGTTTTTGCATCTATGTTCATGAGAAATAATGGTCTCTAGTTCTTTCGCTGTTATGTCTGTTTTTGGTATTAGTGTAAAGCTGGCCTTATACAATGATTTAGAAAGTATTCTCTCTAAGTCTATTATCTGAAAGAGATTATAGAGAATTGGTATAATTTCTTCCTTAAGTGGTTAGAAATATTTGGCTGAGACAATTGTGTGGATTCTCATTATATTTGTTTATTTTTCTAAGATTTGAAAATGAGAATAAAATTGACTGTAAAGACCCCATGTGTAGGGAGATCCTGAATATGGAGAAGAGAAAAAAAATAGTATTTGTTGGAGCAGGTTAGTGAGAAGGCAGGTGGGGCTGGTGTACATATCTGATCTATTCTTTAGCAGAAGAGCACTTACTAGTTTAGGGACAACAAAGTAAAAACAATGTGTAAACGCCAGTAGGTTTATAATTTGGAGATGAATAATTAGCCTTTCTAATGGCAACTCTTGTGCTACCTTTTCCCCTAGGAATTCTGAGGCAAGGCCATTGGTGATTGATGAGTGAAGAAAAGGGAATCAGAATTTTTTACAGCATAAAGCAGAGGTGAAATGAGGAGTGGACAATAAAGCTACACTAGCTAATATTAGCAGTGTTGAAGGCCCAGCTAAGGTAAGAAATAATGAATTTATAGTCATATGTAGCTATATGCTCAGTTTTGGATTTTCTGTAGTAGTAGTCAGCGATGTGTATGCTAGGAATATTTTATCATTATAAAAACTTTCTATTAGTTTGTTCTTTGTAATCCATTCTCCCAGTCTGATGCTTACTTTTAAATCTTGAATTTATATATAATGTGAAGAATGAAGTCAGGATAGAAATTTGTTTTAATAGAGTCCATTAAAAGACTCAGAACTCCATTCTAATGAATTTTCTATCTTTCTGTGCAAGAGATAATTTAAAACATTAATTATAATTCTTAGTAGAAAATTCATATAAATATATGGCCCCATTTTGTCATATCTTTCAAAAAGTAAAATTTGCCTAAGAATTGACTAAATATCTAGGGTGTTTTTCTTTTAATTTGTATATATGAGGAAGACATGTGTTGAGTTTTTATTGACTCAGCCTTTGTGGTAGTAAAAGACTGAAATAAATGTACTGTTAATCAGTGGTTATATAAATTACAGTATATGCATAAAGTGACATAAAAATCAAAGTTCCCAAAGAACTAATATTAAAGCACAGTCATATGCATTGAATGAGTAAATATATAAATTGTTAGTATTTGTATATAGCTCTATGCATACAGTTAAAGTTTTCTGAATGGTATAAATTAAGACAGTTAACTCCTAGAATAAAACTGTGATATACCAAAATATAACATTTTTAGACTATGTAAGTATTTTTCCATTCATGTAAGTGTACCTCTGGCCCTGTCTCTTCCTATTCTCTGTCATGGTAGAGACACACCCAGAACATCATTTAAACTGAAGAAAAAAAATAAACACATAAACAGTAACACAAGTCATACATGGAAAAACCAAAATAGGCATGAGAAAAAAAAACTATATTAAATATAAATAGATTGCCCATCTTTAAGATCACAAAGTGACAAGTTCTTAAATCAGAAGATCACTGATCTCACACAATACCAGAAGCATAAAACGATAAAGGAAATCACAAGAAACAGACAAATAATTTCCTGCTTTAGAAGCCTGTCAGCTTCTGCTCCAAATAAAATGTTCTTCTTCACTACAATGCTTTCTGGTTTTGGATTTCACATGCAAAGCGTCTTCAATATAATAGACATGGAGACATACTGCTTCAAATAGGTAGCTTCAGGTTTTGGAACACCTCCATCTGAGGCGACACACTGTGTATTAGCAGTTAAAAATCTATGTTAATTGTTATCAATATATGATTTAGCCTTTACGTTTTTTAAATTTAGTTGTTTGTTCAGCTTAATGGTCGTAAAGTACATAGTCATTTTCACTAAAAAAAAAGGAAAGTAGATACACTTAGTACAATATCCTATGTTCTTTTCGTAAACTCTAAATTTAAAAAAAATCAAGATTTGAGACTACTAATAAAAAATGTATCTTCTCTAGTGTATGAAAGAAACATTACCAGCAGTTTATAATTTTACAAACTGTTAAACTCATGTAAGTTCATAACCATACTAGTTTAAACTCTACCCTCACATCTAGACTAATGTCAGAAGGTAAAACATTTTAACACCAGATTTTTAAATAGCCTACTGTTAATAACATCAGAACTTTTCATAGAAAACTTTATTTACTTGCCTTCAGTAGATTTATACTTACTACCAGGCTGCTAATCATCTGCAGTTGGAGTAAGTTGGCATTATCTCCTTACCATAATTTAATAATTTTTGGCATATATCTAAGATGGAAATTGTTGGATCTTCTGGTAATTTTTGTTTAAAACATTGGTGTAACATAATGGAAGGAAATAGGATTTGTCTATTATAGAAATGAAAAACCTTGGAAAGTTTCTTGACCAAAAAAATATTGTAAGTTAAGAGTAGTACTTGGCTATTTAAAAGTCAATGCAGAGCAGCAGTATGTATAACATAACGTGCATTGTATGTGACAATGTAGTAAATATGTGTGTGTAATTTAAAAACAAACTTGAGAAAAAATATATGTATTTTTAATTATATTTGACACTCAGCGTTATTAATTTCAGGTTACAGCATAGTGATCAGACATTTATATTGCATGTGAAGTGGTCCCCCTAATAAGTCTCGCACCCTCCTGACACCATGTACTAGTATAGTTACCACAATATTGATGATTATATTCTCTAAGCTGGACTTTACATCCCTGTAAGTGCCAATTTGTACTTGTTAATCCTTTCACCGTTTTCACCCCATCCCCTAACATCTTATCCATCTGGCAACCGTTATTTCATTCTCTGTATCTTTTAGTTTGTTCATTCATTATATTTTAGGTTCCACATTTAAGTTATATTAGAAAGCATTTGTCTTTCTCTGGCTTGTTTCACTTAGCACTATAAGCTCTAGATCTACCAATGTTGTCGCAAATGATAAGATTTCTTTTTTCTTACGGTTGAGCAATATTCCATTGCTTATATGTATCACATCTTTATCAATTTGTGTTTTGATTTGGAGAATTTTTTTTGTATGTGGTCACTGAAGTCTCTGTCTCAATAACTTAGTGGCCTGCTTAGTGTTTTGGAAGACTTCTCTTCAATGTCTAGAACCTGAAAAAATATTTTAAATTAGAAAACTTAAAATCTGATTATAGACTCCTGAAACAATATATTCCATTTTGTCCAAAGCAGCTAGAATTAATTATCTTTTGAAACTACAGATCAGATTATGCCATTTCTCAGCATAAATCTACTTACAGGTTTGTATAAGCCTCTAATACAGCAATTTTCAACCTGTGTGCCACAAAAATTTTAAAACATGCAATTCTTGACTGTTTAGTTAGGGCCCCTGACCTTTTGTCCCTTAGATTGTCAAATAAAGCATAGATAACAGCCATCACAGCAATATCAGTCTGGTATAAATGAATCAAAAATACCTGTTTTTTGGTGTGCTGCAGAATTTTAGTAATTAGTTTGTTTGTGCCATTAGTTTAAAAAGTGCTACTCTTAAACTTTAATTCTCTCTCTACCTCCCAGTGGCATCATTGACATTTCATCCTTTTACCTCTGTTAATCAACAATACTAGCCTACTTCGGTTCCTTGAACAGGCAAACATGTAAAAGCATCTTTATTGTTGGTTTTTAAAAATTAGAAACCAGAATAAATGATAAGAAAAGTCAAATTATCACATGCTCTAGGAATTCCAGGAGATTAAAATATACTTCACCATAGGCATTAATTTGAACTGGTCCTTGTTGGATGCTTAACTTTTAACCACCCAACAAAAGTGGAATGGGGATACAGGTTGCAGACCCCAAATTTTCAAGCACTCATTTCCAGGAATATGATTGATGAATACTACACCTTTCGTATCCTGGGCTCTTCATACAGTATCATTAATGACAACAACCTCCTTCACTAGAACTGAATGCAGCCTTCGAGTCCTTCTCATCGTAGCAAGTTAGGCATCCACTACCACTGCTGGTAGCTGATATTCATGCATTAAGAATGGGCAATTAATAATGGCAAGTAGTTTGTTTAGAGTTTTTAATACTGAATAACAGTAGTGGAAATAACTGCAAAACATAGACTTAAGACAAAATACGGAGAATTTGAAAACTCAAAATTTAATTCAAAGTGTAAAAGACCATATAATAAAGCTCATAGTACTCAATAAAATGAACATAATAATACTTTTAAAGGTAAGTATGAAATTCTATTTTATTACTTCAAAATATGTGATTGATATCTATGATTTAATTGAATATCAGAAAGCTTTTAAAAATAAATGCAGAATAATGGGATCATACTGAGTGGAGGCTTGGTAATGGCATAATGGGAATTAGAAAAATGTCAGTTATGAATGATAATATCTGTGTGACAATTTGGAAAATTTAAATCTCACACATTTTTTTTAAATAGTGTCTTCATAGCCAAGTGAGCTGCAAAGCAAATTTCAACTAATTTAATCAGATTTACCATTAAGACACTTAGCATCATAAGAGGAATACTATACTAGGGAAATATTTCTGGGGTCCAAAATATCAATGTGATACAATTATATTTTGTTTTAAAATAGCAGGTAGAAGTTCAGCTGGGTAGCTCAGTTGGTTAGAGCATCATTTTGATCTGCCAAGGTTATGGGTTCGATCCCCCGTCAGGGCACATGCAAGTATCAACCAATAAATGCATAAGTGGAACAACAAATCAATGTTTCTCTCTGTATAATCAATACATATACATATTTTTTTCAAATAGCAGATAAACGCATTGTGCTGGAAAGTGTCACATCAAGAAAAGTAACTACATTTAGCAATTAGCTATGGAATATGATCAGCTGAGAATGAACAGAGATACAGGTAAGCTGGGTTTGGGGGCCTGATTGATGCTAAGAGTCACATTCTGCAGGAAGCATAGACTGAGTTGTAAATCAATAAATTTTATGAATGGATTGTCATGCAACATAATTCTCTACCACTTACTCTGCTTGTCTCTATGCACAAAGCTAAAATTGCTACTCTTGAAATATAGCTATCCACTTTTCCTTTGAAATTTACATGCCTTGTTTTAGGTATTACCCTTCCCAAGTGTATCCTAGTCAAGTATCATTTGCATTGTCTCTATATAGATCATTTTCATTTGACAGATAGTTATTAGCAGTTTCCTCTTATGAAAATACAGATATACATATCCAGCATGCTGTTATTTATATGATCTAACAAGAATAAGTCCTGAATATGTTTATTTTAGGGACTAAGCTTTAGTAACATACAATTATTGGGAACTATGTATATTACTATAATAAGTAGAATTATAATTTCCAGTATCCTTTTTTGTTATTTATACTAAACTAGCGGCCCTGTGCATGGATTTGTGCACATTGAAAGGAAATTAATTAGAAAGTGTCTGGCGGGGTGGGACTGGGTGAGATGGGCCGGCTGCACCTGGGGTGGTGCCGTGGGCATCTGTGGAGTGGGGTCCCTCTGGCTGACATTGGCTCTCTGACATCCCCCGAGGGGTCCCAGAGGGCAGTTCAACACAACTCGTCAGCTCCTGCCTTGAATGTCTGCCCCCTGGTAGTCAGTGCATGCCATAGTTGACGGTCGGTCAGTCACTTAGCCTTTTATATATATAGATACTGTAAGATATGTATATTTGTTTACACTTTAAAGTCATAACAATCATGGCATTATCAACATTGTGGTTATTATAACGTAAAATCCTATATAATAAAGGGCTAGTATTAAAATCGACTGAACGGTGGAACAACTGGTCACTATGATGTGCCTTGACCACCAGGGGGCAGACACTCAATGCAGGAGCTGCCCCCTGGTGGTCAGTGCGCTCCCACAGGTGGAGTGCCGCTCAGCCAGAAGCCCTGAGCCGGGCTCACATCTGGTGAGTGCAGCAGTAGTGGTGGGAGCCTCTTCTGCGGCAGTGCTAAGGCTGTTAGACAGCCCCCAAGGGTGCCCAGACTGCCAGAGGGTGCAGGCCGTGCTGAGAACCCCCCACCCAAGTGCACGTTTTTTGTGTATTGGGCCTCTAGTCCTGTCATAAATATTAAATATATTATTAAAATGTCAGCAAGTATATAAATTCTATTTTTGGAAAACATTTACTTTTTTTCTGTCAAGGTATGCTTCAGATCTTTGAAAGAATAATAGATGAATTAAAAAAAAAAAGTTGATAACCATTATTCTGAAGCATTCTCCATGGTGGGATATCTGAAATAACATTATATTTGGAACTAGAAAGACTGGGTATAAATCCTCTCAGCTATTGCCAGGTTGTATGGCTTTGGAAACCAGTTCAGCCTCTTTAAATCTCTCCTGTATCATTTCTAAATGGGAATAATAATTGTTTACTTCACAGGGTTTTGTAATCATGAACTTAATTAGGAAAATATATCATGGGGTTTGATACAAATGCTATTTTTTTTAAATCAGCTTGATGTAATTGGATTAAAAGTAAATTGTAGTAAGACCAGCTAAGGTATAATCAAGACTCCAGTCACTTACTAGTTACAACAATGTGAGCAACTGAACCTATTGATTTTATTTGTAAAATGTGGTTAATTATGTTTTCTTGCTGGGTTATTGAGAGGATTAAATGAGACGGCCAGTTCTTAACAAAGAAAGGCCTGCCTCTTAATAAACAGGCATTATTCTTATAGTCACAGTTTGTCATTATGTTTACTGATAGTATTCCCCACCCATCAATACTCCTTACTGGGCCTTAGGTTACTCACCTAGTATTTGACAATTAGCTAGGAAGGTTTCTTCAAGGCCCACCATCTCATGCTTTACTCCTTAGATCTCCGTTTCAGTAATGTAAAATGCAAAGCTACATAATGTTCCCATCTATTTAAAGGCAAAATAATTTTGTGTTATCAGCTTAAGGACACCCAATTCTCACAGCTCCATTTTCCTTATGGAACTAATCGGATGTGGCTCAATTTCATTCTTTTTTACACTTTTAAAATGCAGCTCTTAAAAGCTAATCTGAAGTGTTTGTTATTATCTCCACTAGTGCTGTTTTTCTCTCGGATATTCTTTAATTGGATTCCTGTGTAGAGTTAACAATAGCTTTCTGGGTGATGTTAGAATGATTCCCTTTTCTGCCATTTGTCTGAGCTTTTTGCTTCTCAGTGCAAACTACAATAATGCAGCTGTGAAATCCATATCATCTCTTCAAAAGCATCCCAGGTGCGTCTAGAGACCATCGTCTTGACCTAAGTGGCAGTGCTCGGGCTTAGAATAAGCAATTATTGCTCTCTCATAGCTAAAAGTGCCGAAGAGTCCTTTACATCCCAGCAGGAGTGATTCCACTTATACTAAAGGAAATTGCAGCCTTTGTGCATCTCACACGCTTTATTACAATTTTTAAAAAGAGTATATGGTATGTAGAAAAAGGGACTTGGTTCTAAAGGAAAGATTTGAAAACCTGGAAAACGAAAGCATCCCTGTTACTTTTCAAGAATTAAAATGAAAATTATGCCTTTTTCAGGCCATGTGTTGGGTATTTTTTTAGGTATGAAACATTGAATATAGTAGGATACATCAACTACAGACACTTGGGTCCACTCTGTCGGTCACTGTGAAGCTACAACAGTAAGATTTTAGATTTATTATTATTGAATTCTTCAGTGTCCCAATACAAAAACAATAAATGTTCTTTCCCTAGCGTGTCAATCCCCAGCGACTGTGTGATTAGTGCTTTCTGAAGAGGAACTTCACTGTGCTTATAGATGTACCACTAAGGTTTGAATTTAGTAGACAGACACCTGAAATTGCTGTGTTATTTACAGGTTATAATTTATTTTCTCAGAAAAAAAACAACATTTAAGTAATGAAAATCTATAATAAGAGTACTCTGGGTAATATTACACTAAACTAATGCCACGTTCTGTAGTCTGGTGAGATTTAAATGGAGTGAGACTGCTAATAGATTTCTGAAGTCACTAACTTAACTTCATTCTGATTCTAAGAAAAGATGTTCCTGTTGAAATGCTATGCCATTTCTGAGGTTTGTGGCATTTATGGTGCTCATAAAACTGTACGACTATAAAATATCAAAGAAGTTTTACAAAATCAGCCTTAAGGAACAATTTAAAATGAGCTGGTTAAATGAAACTGCCTTGACAATTTTTTTTAAGACACATGAGAGTCAGAGAGGAGGTTAAATGAGGTTCATGCTCTCTCCTAACTCCCGAATACCATGATTTCACAAGTCATGCCTACCTGTTTGTCCTCAGGTTTCATTGTTCCCTGCATCAGTCTTCTAAGGGAAGGAATTTATCAGAGAAATACATTGTAAGTTACATTTTTTGCCTAACTTCTTTACAGTTTGAGAAAACATTATTTCTAAAGGTATTTCCAGTTCACATGTTTCAGGGTGGTTTATTTTGTGTGTGTGTGTGTATATATATATATATATATATATATGTATATATATATATATATATATATATACACACATATATATATATAGTCTACCTATATGCAATTATATTACTAAAAAATTTGTCTGAAAAGATAAATTCCACAATGCAAATGTATATTCAATTCACATAAGATATTTCAACTTGAACACATACCAGTACAAATTTTAAAGGAAAATATATTATTTATTAAAACATTTGGTACCTTTAAATAATATATTCAAATCACTATAGACAGTCATTGAAAACTTTCTATAAAAACCTTTAATTGTGTGAAAATTAAATGTAAGATAAAAGGGTTTAATCAAGTATGATGTCAAACTTCTTTAAATTTGTTAGAGTATGTAAATGTAGTATTGATTACTCTTAGCTTACAGAAGTTCTAAAATTAGTTTATCTTATTTATATTTCCCAATACCTTACATAAAAGAAACATTTAAAAAATCTAAATAGAAGGTTTTACTTTAAAGAGTTATGCATGTTGCTTTCTGTTAATTTATTGAAATCCTCTTTATTGTCATATTCTAGTGATTCTAGAAATATACTAATAATTAAATGTAGTTGCAATATTGTCTATTAGTCATTAAAACTAGTTAATCAAGTCATGATTCTATGGTAAAACTTTTCTGGTTTCAAACACATGCACAGAATTGCCTAATTAGAAAACTTGATATATTTTTAAAACAGTATAGAGAGCAGGTGTTAAGGAAATGTCACCTGGAGATTATGTAACTTCAAATTTAGTGTAAAACTAAGCATGGTTTTACAAAAATGTCTTATTTTGTTTGTTGGCAGTAGCTATTTTCCAGTAGATTGGACTTTGGAAGGAAATTTCAATATACCTAGAAAATAACTTGCTCCACATGAGATGTGTATGATTTGGAGGTCACTGTTGTGTGATTCAGGATTAGACAGTGACTCAATACTTTTTTCAGATGGATAACTATTATGAGCAAGAAAGGCAAGGCTCTGCCATCATTTTGTCAAAATGTAAAATTAGCATTTGACTGGGATTTAAGAAAATGCAATACTAAAGGAAGGCAATCCATGTTTATGCTAAAATACATCTATAAAAATGTTTTGCAAGTATTCCAAGATTCTTTTCTGCCCTGCAAGATGGCTCAGCAGTTGGAGCATCATCCCGCACACCAAAAGGTTGCGGGTTCCATCCCTGGTCAGGGCATGTATGGAAGGCAACCAATCGATGTTTCTCTCTCTCCCCCTCTAAAATCAATAAATATGTCTTTGGGAGAGGATAAAACAAAAAGATTCATTTCCCATTTTATGAACTTTGCCCCTTAGGCTTATAAGAATGGATGCAATCCTGCCATTGTGATAACATGAAAGTAACTAATGTAAGCTTAAATGTGTTCAGTGCTTTATACTTTGCCTGGTGCATATTATATTTAATTTCCAAACATCTTTTTGGTGTTTCAGCGAAAGCATTATTTTCAACAGTGAAGAAACCAGCGAGACATAGGGAGGAGACATGTGACCCTTGCACATACCAAACTCAGAACTTGAGCCTGGTCTTGTGGCTTCAAATAGGTACCTAAATTTTTGCTATAATAGAGTTCATCCCTTAGCCTTTTGGATTGATAAAAAATAACATAAATGGCATGCTTATGGATGTGAAAGACAGTTCAGGTAATTATCTCATTTCCAGAAAAGACCACAAATGATATTCCCAACACATTAACTGGAAAAAATAATGGAATTTATGTTTGGTGAATGATTGAATTAAATGAAATAAGTGTTATCCCATTACTAGTTGGAGTAGTAAGTGGAATTGTTTCATGAAAATTACATTTTTCCTATATTCTTATTCATTCAGCTAGATGTGATGAACTGAACATCAAGAGCACAGATTCAAATAGTTTATAGAACTTTGACCGCAGCCAGTCTGCAGGACTACCATAAATCTCTGGAGGTCCTTCAGTAAACATCATCCTACAAGCTGCAGAGTAGGGTGGAAGACAGCTCTCTGGCTCAGAAAAATGATCCCTGTTCTGAAGCCCTTTTCTAAAACTATAACATGCAACTGTGTTTGTGCTCTTGGAGATTGCTAGAATTCTTAAACTCCCTTGTGTTTCCTATTTTAAAGGGGGGAAAGGTAGCACAATATGCCCATTTCATAATTCGCCTTTTCATTTTGCTGATCGTTTCCCTGACTATGCAGAAGGGTTTGGTTTGAGGTAGCCCCATTTGTTATTTTTTTGCTTTTGTTGCCTCTGCTTTTAGTGTCGAGTCAAAAAAATCATCTCCAAGACCATTCTCAAGCGTGCCACCCTTGTTTTCCTCAAGTCCGTTTACTCCATTGTGTGAGTGGTGTAAGACAGGACTCCTTTAATTGTTCTGCCTGTGTGTAGCCAGTTTTCCCTGCACCACTGGTTGAAGAGACTATCCTTTCACCACTGGGTGTTCTTGCCCCCCCTTTTTAATAATATTTGACTGTGTGTATGCAGGGTTTAATTCTGGACTCTTTATTCTGTGGTACTGTTGGATGTGTTTATTTTTTGTGCCAGCATTCTGTTTTTGTTACTACAGTTTTGTAGGATTTCATACCAAGAATTATGTGATCTCTGGCTTTTTCCTCAGGTTCGCTTTGGCTATTTGTGGTCTTTTGTGGTTCTATAAAGAAGGTAGATTTTTTTGTCCTATTTCTGAGAAAAATGTCATTGAACTTTTGGTAGAGGTTACGTTAAATCTGTAGATTGCTTTGGGTAGTATGGCCAATTGTAAGATTATTAAATTTTCCAAGCCATCCTCATGGATTATCTTTTCTTTTTTCTGTGTGTTCTTTCATAAGTACACACATCATTCACCTTCTAAAAAATTTATTCCTAGGTATTTTATTCTTTTGATGCAATTTTAAATGGGTATGTTTTCTTTATTCCTCTGAGTGTCTGTTATTGCTATATAGAAAAATACAACTGACATTAACTGTTAATAGTTTTACTGTGGAGTCATTAGATTTTCTATATATATCATCTGAAGCAAACAAAGAGATAGTTTTTAATTGGCTACCCCACATCCCAGGCATTAGCATAGAAGGAGCAGGCAAAAACTTCCTTCTCCTAGTCTTTCCTGAAAATGTGTTTTTCTTCCTATTTTAAAATCTACTGATTGAGAGTCAGGCTTCTAACTTAGTGTACACCTAGAACTGGCTGGGATCCTCCAGAAACCAGGGAAGCTGGCTGACACATCTCCCGCCTCCTCCCTCTAGCTCCAACAATAAAACCAGGTTGCTAGTATCTCTCTTGAGGAGCTTATGCATAGGTCTAGCACCAAAGCTATTGTGTCTGCCACCTGAAGGACAGCTCCATAATCACAAGCTCTGATAGCTAGCGATGTATGCCTTCACAAGTCCCACAGAATTGTAGCAAACCCAGAAGCAGAAGCACCACTTCCATACTCTACACCTGAGGCCAGCACAGAGGGAGCTGGCAAAAATGCCCACCCGCCTAAGAAGGGGCTTAGCTGCATACTTTTCCAGCAGGGGTTGGGAGTCCAGCTTCTAATCAGCCTGCATCAAGTGCTGACCGATTCTCCTGTTTGGGAGCCAACCAGCAGCTTGAGTCAGGCTGCCTCATTTCTATCAACAAGACCATTCTATGAAGTGGTGGATATTTATGTAAGGCACAGAAACCAAAACACATACTTAAGAAATGGAGAAACAAAGGAATACGGGCCAAACAAACAAGTTAAAACTCCAGAAAAAAAAAATGATATACCTGAAAGAGTTCAAATTAATGGAGCAATGCATGAACAAAATGAGAATTTTAGGAGAAAAAGAGAATACTTAAAAGTACAAGCAGGAATCATAGAGCTGAAAAATACATTTCTGAGGTTTAATAGCAGATGAGATCCCATGGAAGAAGGGATCAGTAAAATATCAGAGGGCAGTGGAATTTATTCAATTAAAGGAGCAAAAAGCAAAAACAGAATGATGAGTGAAGGCACTTATTATACACCATGGAGGAAAAGAGAGAAGGGGGCAGAAAATGTCCTTAACCTTTAGAAAGAAAACATTCATTTGGCTCCAGAAAGCCCCAAAAGTACCACCGAAGAAGATATATTTAATTGTTGAGATTTAAAGACAAAGTGATAATCTTAAATAAAATGATAATCTTAAATAAGAGAAAAGCAACTTATTACTTACAAGGTAATCCTCAAAGATTGTCATATAATTTTTCAGCAGAAATATTTGTAGCTCAGAAGATAGTAGGGTGATATATTCACAGTGATGAAAAAAAAATTGCCAACCAAGAACTCTTAACTTTATACCTTAGGGAACTAGAAAAATATATGAACCTCAAGTTAGCCAGTAATAAAGATTAGATTAGAAATAAAACAGACACTAAAAAGGCCACAGAAAAGATAAACAAAATAAAGAGCTGTTTTTTTGTAAAGTAATAAAAATAGATACATCTTTGCTAGATTTTACCAATTTAAAAAGTGAGGATTGTAATAAATGAAAGTATGAATGAAATAAGATATTACCATTGATAACATAGAAATAAAAAGGATAATAAGAGTCTAGTATTATTGGAAACATGCAATCTACCAAAATTGACTGTAAGAAGTTACTTACATACCAAAATACTTTTGTACAAGAAGAAAAAAAAGTTGCAGGAACCCACATATAGTCTTTTAAAAAATCCTGGCATTTTGGATAGAATTAATAGGACTTAAGGCAAAAATTAAATGATTAACTAGATATGAAAACCTTTTCAAATACACTTGGCAATCTAATTAATGGCTACTAGAGTCTGGCTACTATTAGTAATACTGGACAGGACTAATCTTTTATACAAATATGATCAGAAACTTAGAAAAAATTGTGAGTATATTAATTTTTCATAACACTGTTTGCTTTAAATGATTTCTCTGCCCATGAATAGGCAATTGAAGACAAAATAAAAGGCTGATTTCAGTGGCAAGAAGAATCTCTAACATATAAAGAGGGAAAATGTTATCTAACAACATATAGGAATATGATCTAAAATTAAAATGTGGTTAGACATGTAGTGGCATACATTTCTACCACCACAACCATTAAAGTGTACCAATTATTAAATGCTTTTTCTTGGGGGAGGGGGGCATCTAATAGTTGTCTTCCCTTTAGTTGAGCTTCTTGAGGGCTAAGGCTATGAATTTTTCTCTCTCTATTCCTAATATCAGAACGAAAAAAAAAAGTTGATTTGCAAAAACCCTAGTGAAAAATAGCAGCAGGTACGTGTTTATATTTATTACTATGTTCCAGGAGTCTATTTTAGAAAAATAAGACAAAATTTATTTCAACTTTTGTGAGCCCCATTTTAATTATCTGTAAAATGAAGATGTAGAAGGATATTATGTAAAAAGGTCCCTCCCAGTTATCTTCTGGAACTATGTATGTGAGCAGAACATCAATATGCACCCAGAGTAAAATTACTCTTCCATACAAAACTTTTCACTTATGGTTAATTTACAGTTGTTAAAGAACCATCATATTCATTGCCTCATTAAATCCCTACATCAAACCTATGAGGTTGATGTTATTACTTGTTCTTAGTTTGGAATTGAAAGATGCTTCACTTGACCAAGGTCATCCACACAAAGTAAGTAAAAGATACACTGAATACTGTTATTAAATCCAAGACCAGCCCTTTTACTACTATACTAATTGTTTTTAGTTTCTGGTTTTGAATTACATTGGTATATATTTTCCACCATCTTATATTGGTGTATTGTCTCTGGCTATTTAAATACAATTAAATTCAATTTATGTTCCTCAATCAAAATTAACTTTATTGTAATAGGGACAATTTATCTTCTTCGTATGTTTCTACATATATGTATATTTCCTACTGCTCTTCACACATTAGGTACATAAGAGAGGCTTGCTGGGTTAATAGCTGATGAAGGTACTACTCTTATTAGTTTTATGTGTAGAAACAGTTTGGCTTGGGAAGTTTTCATGAATTAAGGAAGTTAAACACTTAAATATGTTTTGAAAAATAATTCCTTTAAAAAGAGCAGGTATCCTACAGTTCCTTAATAAGTTATTTAATTAATCTTGATTCAGCTCTGGTAAAGGCATGCATTTTTTAACTAGTTGGACTATTTCACTTGCTCCTACTGCCTGGAATTTGATAGAACATTTTATTCTTTTCAGGGCTTTAATGGTATTCATGGAAAAACAGACTGAATTTTTTAAAGTTAATGAGGTGTCAGCTTCCTTAGTGACTCATTTTCTCTTTTGTCCTTCACTATTTTCCATTCTCTGCCTCTGAGACAATATAGACTAACCAAAGCATAAAAGACTATTAACAAGAAAGCATTTGATATACTCACTGTTAACTTACTAAAAATCAGAACCAAGTCTAAACAGCTACTTAACATTTTCAATTTCTAATTAGTACCACATACTTTGCATGACAGAAAGACTGTATACTTATAACAATATTCAGCATTTAGCTCTTCTAGTGCTCTGGTGAAATAGATTTTAGGGAACAGAAACTGAATAGCCAGGCTTAGCCTCTGCAAAATAACACTAATTTGAAGTTACCAAAAAGTCTCTTATGAGAAATCTCTTTGGTTAGTGTTGTCTGAATTTGTTGTATTTTATTCATATTACTTTAGGGCAAGGGCTAATTAAAGGCAAGTATATTGAATTGAAATTAACATATTAATCCATTTATAACATTATCACATATTAACCAACAGCAATGAGCAGGACTCCATGTAATAAATGTTGATACCTTGTATTATTTGTATTCCACCAAAGATACATTATTGACCACAAGTTAGGAAGCAAAAAGGAGGGGCAGCAATGGAACCAGGGTTATGACAGGTCATCATCAGGCCTTCTCTTCACTCACATACTCAGGTGAAAATATGTTGACATCCTTTAGAACTCTAGCATTGAGGATTTATCAGTCTAGGTGTTGACATTATTCTCAATTGCAAAGGCTCACAGCAAGAAATTTTTATTTTTCAGAAGAACTTTAAATAGCTTATGTTATGACTGATGTAGATAAGTGCAACACCTGTTTTTAAAGGGGTCACTTGTCTGACAATGAAATAACTCCTATTAAAATCAACTTTCTTTCATATCATTTTATAATTTCTATTCAACTTTTAGCTCATTGTATTTTTTAATTTACTGTAAGTTTAGATTTTTAGAGTGTCAATTTTCTTAGTTCTAATTTTACTTGACTTCTGATTAGAGAAATGGCCTGTCATATCTAATTTTGATGCTATGTTCTCTCTCTCTCTTTTCCCCCACAAATACACACATATAAACGATATCGATATAATTACTTTTTTTGTCTACTGAATTGGTCCATATATGTGAGAGAATTACTAATATAAAATTTCCAATTAAATGTACTTTTATCAGTACAAACTCTCTTTTACTCATCTATCTGGGTTCTCCTTAATGGCCTTTGAACATAAAGATTTGAGACATTCTTCATATTGAGAATAGATGTTTCTGTTAGTTATTCACTCTTTGCATGTCTTTAAATTAGTTTACTTTTCTCTGTAGATATTCTCCAGTTGTGTATTTTCCTATTCCTTGAAACGTTCAAAAGTATACTTTTCCTCCATTGCTTTGTACTTGATCTGAAAGAACTGTACATACAAGTTTGAAGAATGTTTAGCTTCTTTACTTTAGCTACTATATCATTTTTGTGGCATCATGTTTCTTATCCTTAGAAATTCTTATTTGAGTTACTCTTGTTATTATCTTTATCCAATTTTTTCCTTCCATTAGCTCTAGTTGTTTAGGCCTATGCTTTTATCTCTCTGGTTAATGGAGAAAATTTAATGGCTATACTATGCTTTTGTTAGCCCACCAAGCCAGCTCAGTCTGGGATACATATTGAAAGACTCTGTGTTTGATACGAGGCAATGCAGTTGTTCCTCCTGCTGAGGATCCTGAAAGAGGCCTCCTGACACATGGGCCTTCTAATAGCCTTTCAGCCTTCGGAAAAGGGGGATTCAGGCTACAAGGTCAGGTCCTTTACTATATGGGGTCAGGGCCATCAGACACATTAAGCAAAAATGATGAAGACTTTCCCTTGCAGGTACTCAGATAAATGAAGGTAATTTCTATATAGAATTACTCAATTTCTATGTCCTGATGCTCTATCTTGTTTTTCTGGTGCTGACACCAAATATAGTGGCAAAAACCTGACCTAAGGTCCATCTTCTGGGTTCCTGGCAGAGCCAAGGCAGTGAGCCCAAGCAGTAATTTTGCTCAGAGGAAGGCAAATGGAAATTGGGTGGGGTTGGGAAGAGAGCTGCATTTGCTAAGTCCTTATTTTGGTCACTGGCCTCTGTTCTAATTGGGAGAGGAAAGAAAGTTAAACTCACATGAAAAAAACATAAAATAGCACTACCTGAAATTAACTATGAAGATAATCAAGTAAGAATAAGTGACAGAAGTTTCCTGAGAGATTTCAGAGCTGCATACGACTAGATGCTTAAGAAAGTACTCTGAAATTGGTAAGCTGAGAACTGAATGTGAAAGAGTTGAAAGTACAAAATCCTGGGGTCAAACATTCAAGACGTAGAAACAGAGAGGGCAACAACCCCAAAATAGGATTGTACTTGATGTGTTAGAAGAATTAAAGGGCCAGTGGGACTGAAATATAATGCTCTGAACATAGTGACTGGTAGAAATACATTTGATGATACTCAGAATAGATTAAAAAAATTTGTTTCCAATAGTGTCCTCAATTGCAAATGTTGGCATTAATATTAAATAACTGCAAGATTTCAAAAACAAAGAAAATATTAGCTCAAATATAAAGAATATTAAGAAACCCACAATTTAAATGAATATACAAATGTCTAAAAATATAAAGAGGTAATTTGTGACATTATTTCAAATAAGTGTCTAATTCTTCTCAAAATAAAACTTTTTTCTGGTGAAACTATATACCACAAATTCAATCAGCAAATCTGTAAATATACCTGGATATAATGTAATCATCAGAATCTATTGTACTTATAGTTCCCCAAATATCAGCCATTTTCTCACTTTTTATCCTATTTTCATGCTATTCCTTTTGATTGGAAAACTGTTTTTATTTTCATCTTTCTTAAGAATAAATAATAGGACTAAAGACCAAAATGGAGATGTGGAAGAATCTGTTCCCCAGAAAAGGTCAACAACTAAATAGCTATCCACAAAGTCAGGGAGCTTGGCAGAATTCCAGCATCTCCTGAAGAAACTTGAGCAGCACAGTGGAGCAAAAAAAAATGAAGTCAACCACACAAGAAAAGATATAGCTTCATTTCCTGGTATTACTCCTTCCTCGAGCCAGCATTATTCAACATCAAGTGGAAACTTTTTAGCTAGAAGGTTGGAGTTAACAACTAGCTGCCCCAGGGTTTTGGGACACCATCTGAAGGTCTCACTTCAGTTTCATCCCACCCAAACCATCAAAGCTGAGACTTATAGAGATGAATAGGAACAAGAGGGGAAAGCAGTGGCTGGCAATAACAGATCACAGTGATCTGCTCTGCCCACAAACCCATCAGATTTCATCCAAAAAGTGTTTACATTTGCTTATGCCAGAAGCCACCCCAGGCTTCTGTGGCTTTGTGAGAGCAAGACACCAGTCTAGAGAACCCTGCTAATGACCACCACCATTGGACAAGAGCTTGAGACAAGCCCCTCCAGCTGTGCCCTTGTGCAATGCCAACCTGATACCTATCGCTGGCCTCTGCTGTAGTGTGCCTGTCCAGAAGGAGAAACATTGCAGCCACCAGAGAGCATGCCAATAGCCAAGGCCGCTGTAGCGGCCAGTGAGCCCAGAGTTGGCCTCACTACTTGCTGCATGACCTGGCCCCAACCACTGTAGGGGCACCTTCAGCTATCCTCCATAGCTGAGTGTTAGCACCCCATCAGATCTCGCTACCCCTGTTACCTGCCCCGGTACTTAGCTTGCTGATTGGCAGGTATCACTAAGGACATTAGCCCTTGCAGCCATTGGATCCTCCATATTGCTCACCAAGGAACACACACTTGTGGATGCTGTGAGCCACAGAGCCTAGAGCTGAAGTGACTTCACAGAGCGCTGGACGTAATGTCACCACACACAACTTGTATTTGAGGCCTGCCCCACTAGAACTCATAGCATGCTCAAGTATGCCCCTATCCACAAAGTCTTGCCTTAGCAAAGTCAGTCCATAAAATCTGGAAGAGGTGACTGCTTCTTCAAATGTGCAGTTACCTACACAAGGCTACATGGATCATGATGAATCATAAAAATATGACTTTAACAAATAAATAAATAAATAAACATCTAGTAATGGGCACCAAAGAATTGGAGAGCAAGAAGTTATACAACAAAGAATTTAAATAATTGTTATAAAGAGGCACAAAGTACTACAACATGGTAAACTTAATCAGAAAAACAGCAGGTAAACAATGAAAATTTCAACAAAGAAATAGAAACATTAAAAAGAACCAAACAGAAACTCTGGAGCTGAAAAATTTAATAGAAAGCTGTAACAACAGACTTGACAAAGCAAAGAATGAATCAATGAGCTAGAAGATAGATCAATTAAAATGATCCAGTCACAGGAACCAAAAGAAATAATGAAAGAAGAAAGCCTACAGCAACTTGTGGGATACCATCAAGTGACAATGTAGACATCATTGGAGTCTGAGAAGAAAAAGAGGGAGAAATGGGTAAAAAAATTATTTAAGAAAAAAATGGCTGTAAGGTTCCCAAATCTGGGGAGAGATTTGGGCATTCAAGTACATAAAATTAATAGGTCACCCTAAAATTTCAATCCAAATGTTCTCCTTAATGACACCGTAGATTATAACTGTCTAAAATTAAAGACAAAGGATTTTAAAAGTAATGCAAGACATAAACTACCAACCAAGTCTACTTCACCCAAAAAACTTGTCCTTCACAAATGAAGGTGAGGTAATGACTTTCCCTAACAAACACAGCTGAAGGAATTCATCAACAATAAACTCAATTGAAAAGAGATGCTAAGAAAAAGAAATAGCTGAAGCAAGGGACACTAATTAGTACCACAAAAACATGAAAATATATAACACACTGGTAAAGGTAAGCATATAATCATATTCAGAATATTCTAATGTTGTAATATGGTAGTATGTTAACTGACTCTAATAGAAAGGTTAAAGGACATCAGTAGTACAAATAGCTATACCTGAATGTCAGTTTCATGGTAACAGAAGTCACTTTTTTTTCCTCTCCCCTTTGACGTACAATTAACTACAACCGTGACTGAACAAGAGGACTGCGGTACAATATAGCAGGATACCAGGGACATCCACCTGCCTGTGCATCTAAAGGTGGGTGGATGGACCTTGAAGGTCTCCCACACTTGAGTATCACCTACTGGGCCTTGAACACAGGCAATACCCCAAGTGCTAAGCCCAAACTTTCATCTGCATAATCACGTCAAAATAGCCTTGCCATTATCTAATCACAAAATTACATTACAAATATATTAATTGATATGTGGCAAAGATGGACATGTGTAATATTAAAGTAATATAAACATCAGCAGACAAGTGATTCTCTCATAGACTTATAAACACAATCAGCCAACCCAGAAAAAAAGACTGTCATCTCTGTAAGTATTGATTAGTCTGCAGAAAAAACGTCACAAACAAGAGAGATTTGGTTAAGGTGTATTTTTTACTCTAACTAGATCATGTTGTATAGGATTCACATTTTTCCTAGCCAAACTCTTAACTGATGAGTGATTGGCCACCAAATTGGCCACTAATTTGACTTACTCCTTGAGTTTAGAGTGCTCACAGGAAATGTCTTTGTTTAATTATTATTGATTCCAAAGATCATTTAAATGAATCTCTCCAGGGAAACCCAAAATGATAACCAGCACACTGGCAGCTGTTGTATAAAAAGAGATGAAATACTTAATAGAGTTAGAAGTGCAATTTTAAGTTTGTAAGCATAATTGAATTTGTAGGAAAACGAATACCAAAGACAAATAGGCCCATGAAAGACTTACAGTAAGAAATGAGATAGCTATGATTGAAGTGTAGCTATGACGTGACCATGCTGAAGAGTGAAAAACCCTGAAAACAGTATGTTATTACTCTAGCTAAATTACAAAATGAATTTCTCATAAGCAACTTACCCAAATAATATATTTTTGTGTTAATGTTAATGAACTTTTAGTTACAATAAGCTCACTCAAATTAACATAGAACATTAAAAAATATACTTCTGTACTTCATTAAGTTTTCGCTGGAAAGTGTATATAAAAATTCCCTTCAGTAGAACTCTGTGTTCCAACAGAGTTGGAGAGAGCTAGCCTGGCCAGTGTGTTTCAATGGTTGTGTCAACCTCTAAACCAGGAGGTCATGGTTCCATGCCTGGGCTGTGGGCTCCCTCCCCAGTAGGGGGTATGCAGGAGGCAGCCGATCAATGATTCTCTCTCATCATTAATGTTTGTATTCCTCTCTCCCACTCCCTTCCCTTCTCTCTGGAAAAAAAAAAAAACACAAAAAAAACTTCAGACCTAAGCTTTAAATAGTATTTTAGCATTGGAGATCAGTGCCTCTTCGTCTTTACACATAATATTTTGAGTGACTTTGGGCTTAGTAACTGAAATTTGTTAAGTCTAAGTGTGCATTTGTGAAACATGGATAATACTTATCACATTGCATGGTTTTCAGCAGATTAAATGGTGTCTAGTACAGATACTGATACATATGAATATTTAAATAATAGCTGTAGAAGACACTCTAATTTACCTGACCAGAAAACATATCCTAACCAACTTTTCCACTACCTGACTTTAAAAGAATTATAAATGTTCTTTACTCCAGAATTACTGTAGTTGGGTGTAGGAATTTGTTATCCTTCTGGACAATAATATGTAGAAAAGATTGGCAGACAAAAGAAAAATTCTAGATAGTCTCTGATGGGAGACATCAGAAATGGTTGATGGCACTCCCCATTCATCACCCTCTCCACCCCCTTCCCCCCCCCCCCCCACACACACTTATTATCTCTATTCTTCCTGTATTGAATTATGCTGAATTTTCAGAGTTGTGGCATAATTTTACTAATAAAAATAGAAGGGCTAATAGAATGACAGGTCCCAATCCATTTAGAAGCATCCATTGAGTTCCAGGTTTAAGTGCTAAATCTTTATTGCCAGGGCTGCTGTCTCTGACCTGAGCCCCACTCCCTGGTCCCAAGTGTTGATTTAACCAGCATTATAACTGCCTTGCTGCCACTGCCCAACTCTACTAATATTCTCCCACCTGCTAAGTTCCAGAGGGCTGATATTTCCCTGAGCTCCACCACCCCATCTCAGGTCTGAACTATAGTTGCTGAGACGAACTCTTGCTACCCTAAACCCTGCCCTTTGCATGCCAGGTACCATCTCTGACACAGTATCACCAAGGTTCTGCTGTGTCCCTGAGCACTGCACTCATTGCAAATTGAGGCACTGGCCCATTAACGCTGGGACCAGGCTACCACTGCCCTGAGCCGCATTCCTGTAGATCATGGCTCTGAATTTTCATTGGTAGGGTCACACTGCTTCTGCTGTGTCTCTCCCCAGGTACTTACATGTGGCTTTGACAGACAGCCATCAGAGTCATTCTGCTGCTGTCCTGTGACTGCCTCCAGGGATCAGAGTTGAGACTTTGCGGCACCCTCCCCAGGCTGTGCTACTAATGCACCCAGGCCAGAGCTACACCTTGTAATCCTAGAGCCTGTGCCACTGCTGCCTTTTCCTCACAAGCTGGAGTCACAACTGTAAGTGCCTGAGAACTAGGTGCCGGTTTCATTCATAATCTATCTGCACGTACCCATAACCTGGGCACCAGTGCCACAGGGACAGTAAGTATACCTGTGACCCACCAAGTACTATGATACTTCCACATGCATCTGATTCTAGGATCCTGGCTCAAATATTGATCTGAGGTTTCTTAGTGTTAGCACTCCAGATCAGATAACATCTAGAACTTCCACCTACGGACAAAAATATATAATAATAATAATTTAAAAAAGGAGAACAGGAAGATCCTAGAAACGTCAGCCTCCTAAGATCTAATAGCCCTACCTGCCAATTGTCACCTGTAGGCTTTCTATAGATTTAGCTAGGCCAAAATGGATTTCAGCCATTGGAGTGGCATAGGGGCTACAACACTGTGTCCTCCAAGAAACCAATAATAAGGCATCCTACCTAGCCAATGTCCGTACAGCCACCTCCAGTGAATATCTTCCCTTTTGAAGTTAGTTCAAAAGACTAGAAGAAAAGACTGAGCACTCAAACACACAGGTATCAGTTAAAACCCATTAGAAACACGAAAAAGCAAGAAATTTTGACACCACCAAAGATAGACAGTAATATTCTAGTATCTCACTCCAAAGACATGGGGATCTATGGATTCCCTTAAAATAATTCAAAATAATGATTTTAAAGACACTCAGTGAGATTCAAGAGAACACATCAATGAAATCAGGAAGACAATACAAATTAAGAAATTCAACAAAGAATTTATTAAAAAATAGTGTGGAAATGAAGACTACAATGAATGAAATAAATAATGCAATAGACTGTTTCAAAAGCAGGCTTAATCAGGTGAAAAAAAGAATCTGTGATCTTGAAGACAGATTCCTTGATATTATCCAGTCAGAGGATAATCAATAAATTATCATGTGAAAGAGTGATAAGTCTATGTCATCTGTAGGACACACACACACACACACAAACCACAAAGCAAAACAAAACAATATCCACTTATGGGAGCCCCACAAGAACAAATAAGAGAGAATAGGGCATTAATGAAATAATAGCTGAAAACTTTTTAATATTAGGAGAGGTATGGCCATCCAGGTAAAGGAAGCTTCAAGATCCCCAAACACATCTAACCCAAAGATAAATCACCAAGAAGCAATACACAGTCATGTGCCACATAACAAAGAATTTGGTCAATGACAGACCACATGTATGACAGTGTATAAAGAAGCTAAAAAATTCCTACCATCTAGTGGTGGTGCAGCCATCCTAAAATCATAGAACACATTACTACTTGTTTGTGGTGATGTTGGTGTAAACAAATCTGTTGTATTGAAGTATAGCACATATAATTATAGTTGTAAGCTATACCATCTATGTTTGTGCAACTACACTATGATGTTTGCCAAATGATTAAATTGCCTAATGTTGCATTTCTCAGAATGCATCCCCATTGATAAACCTTTGGCCATTTTTAAATGGTAAAAAGCTGTAAATCAAGCTCTCAGAAATCAGAGAAAAAGCATCATCACATTCAAGGGAATCCTGATAAAGCTATCAGCAGATTTCTCACAGAAAATTTGCAGGCCAATATAGTCAAAGGGCTCAAAGAAATAAAACTTGCAACCAAATATACTCTACCAAGCAAAGCTATCACTCAGAAATAAAGAAAAGACACTTAACAAGAAAAACAAAAGTGGGGAAATGTATATCCACTAGACCTTCCCTAAAAATGGTAAAAGAAGTTCTTCAAGCTGAAACAAAGATGCTATAATGTTACAATAATGTAATAGACACAATATCAAAAGATAAATATTGGGGGGAGGGATAAAAAAGGATCCTTGCATTTTGAGACAGCATGGAGGGACCTGGAGAGTACTATGCTAAGCAAAATAAGCTAGTCAGAGAAAGACAAGTATCACATGATCTCACTCATGTGTGGAATCTAGTGAACAAAGTAAACCATTAAACAAAACATTCTAAATAAGACAAAGGAAAATCGTTTGGGCAAAAATAAAAAGAATCCCAAATCAATTATATAGAAAAGATCCCTTTATTAACTTGTGGTCGAGAATATGTTTGTATTTTTTCAGAAAACAACTCCAAGACAATGTGGATCCCTGCAACGGAGAGGAATTGACAGGTCTGCTCCAACCACGAAGAGGAAAAACAGTCCAGAGATGGAAGACGCTGACAACGCCTTGCCACGCGAGCAGTCAGCAGTTGTGCACTGCTGCAGGTTGCCTAGGACCAAACCAGAGAGGGTCGGACCTGCATTGCTACCATGTGCCCACCATCCAGATATCATTGCTGACATGTACACATAAGGAACTGTTAGACATTGAAATGGTGACTCAGAACTGTTGGACATTGAGATTGGGACTCAAACTTTTTTTGTTGTTGTTATGATATGTTTATTTCTAGTCTGCAGAGGCAAGATTTTTTAAAGGAAAGAAATGGGGGAAAATAGATACAGAGGCAAAGAAGCATTGAACAGACTGTCAAACTACATTGGGAAGGCAGGGGAGGTTGGGCAAGGGGGGCTGTAAGAGACCAACCGAAGGACTTGTACGCAGGCATGTAAGCATAACCAATGGATACAAGACACTGGGGCGGGGGAAGAGAGGAGGGCGGGCAGGTGAAAGCATGTACTGGGGGGTAGGTCAATGGGAGGAAAAAAGGAGACATATGTACTACTATTTGTAATACATCAAACAAACAACAAAAAAACAGACCCAGAGACATAGAAACATGGAACAGACTGAGGAATCTCAGAGGGAAGGTGGGGAAGAGATCAACCAAAAAACTTGTATGCATATATGCATAACCCATGGACACAGATAATAGGGTCCTGAAGGCCTTGGAGGGAGGCAAAGAGGGTTAGAAGTCATCAGTTGGGGGCTGAGGGGAAAGGGACCTATGTAATACTTTCAACAATAAAGATTTTTAAAATAAAATTTACATTAAAAAAGATAAATATTGGGACATACATTTTGAGGTGAGCGGCAAGTAAATGCCTATTTTATATGCAACTGAAATTAAGTTGTTATAAGCTTTAAACAGACAGTTGTAACTATAATATGTATTATGAAAGACTCATAGTAACCACTAAGCAAAAATCTATAATAGATACACAAATAATCAAGAGAAAAGAATCAAAGCAAACCATTTTTAAAAATCAATTTACAAAGAAAGACAGCCAGAAAGGAAGAAAGAAACTAAGTACGAAACAATTAAAAAGCAACTTTTAGAATGGCAATAGTAAGTCCTTACCTTTTAATAACTAGAGGCCTGGTTCATGAAATCATGCAAGGGCCTTGGCTCCCACCCACCTCTATTATGGCCCCTGCCCACTGCAGCTTTGCCCAGAAGGAAGGACATCTGGTCTAATTAGTATATTACATTTTATTATACATTACTTCGAATATAAATGTTTTAATTCTCAAATTAATTGATACAGAGTAGTTTAATGGATTAAAAAAAAACAAACAATGCCCATCTATATGCTGACTATAAGAGAGTTACTTTAGAGTTAACTACACTCCCAGGCAGAACGTAAAAAGAGACAAAAAAAATATCAAGTAAATCTAAGTCAGAAGAGAATAGGAGAGCTATACCTTTATAGACAAAATATACTCTAAGTAAAAAATGAACAAGATACAAAGAAGGTCATTGTTTAATGAGTAAAGGAGTCAATTCATCAGGAGGATATAACAATTGTAAACATATGCACCCATTATGGGAGCGCTTGAATATATTAAATCATCACTAACTGAACTGAATCGAGAAATAGACAGCAATACAGTAATAGTAGGGGATTTTAATACCTTACTTTTAACCATGGATAGATCAACAACTAAAACATCAATGAGGAAATAATGGATCTGAATGACATTTTAAATCAATGGACCTAACAGACACATAGAACATTACATCCAATAGCAGCAGAATACACACTCTTCTCAAGCACACATAGAACAGTCTCCACCTTAGATCACAGGAGATGTTTCACAATACCTCTTAGCAAATTTAAAAATGCTGAAATCATTCAAAGTATGTTTCTGACCACAATGATATGAAACTAAAAATCAATAAGAGGAGGAAAGCTGAGAATTCACAAGTTACAAAGATTAAACAATATGATCCTAAACAGCTAATTGGTAAAAGGAAAATCAAGAAATATATTGAATCAAACAGAAAATGAAGCACAACATATCTAAATCTATCAGGTATTACAAAGCAGTTCTGAGACAAAAGTGTATCATGATAAATACCTACATTAATAAACAAAAAATGATCTAAAAAAAACTCACTTTAAACCTCAATAAACCAGGAAAAGAACAAATGAAGCCCAAAATTAGCAGAAGGAAATAAGAGCAGAAATACACAAAATAGAAACCAAAAAAAAAGTAGAGAAAATTAATGAAATTAGGAGGCCAGCACTACCCTGATATCAAAGCCAGATTAGAGCCACTATGAGAAAATTTCAGACAAGGATCCCTGATGAATATAAATTTTAAAAATTTCACCAAATGATTAGCAATCCCAGTTCAACAGCATATCAAAAGGATCATTCACCATGATCAAGTGGGATTTATCTTCAGAATTAAAGCATTTTTTAACATGCAAATCAATAAATGTGGTACTCCACATTATAGAATGAAATATAAAAATCATATGACCAGCTCAGTAGACACAGAAAAAAACATTTTAGAAAATACAACATTCTTTCACGAGAAAAATGCTCAACAAATTAGGTATAGAACATATATTCTTCAGCATAAGAACCATAGAACAAACCCCCAGCTAACATCTTATTCCCCTAAGATTAGGAACAAGACAGGGATGCCAATCCTCAGCATTTCTATTCATTCAACATAGTACTAGAAATCCTAGGTAGAACATTTAGGCAAGAAAAATAAAGTATATATATTTTTGAAAGGAAGAAGTAAAATCTGTTTAAGTTGCAGCCTAAAAAATCAATACACAGAAATCAGTTGTATTTCTCTACACTGACACAAAACTATCTGAAGGAGAACTTGCAAAAGCAATCCCATAGGTAATAGTATCAAAAATGATAAAATAGTTAGGAATAAAGTAACCAAAGAGGCAAAAGACCTGCACACTGAAAACTATAAGACACCAATCAGAGAGATTTAAGAAGACCCATAAAAATAGAAAAATAACTCATGTTACTGGATTGGAACAAGTAATGTGAAAATACCCCACTACTCAGAATGATCTACAGATTTAATGCATTCCTAATACAAATTCCAATGACATTTTTTCACAGAAATAGAAAAAAAATCCAAAAGTTAGTGTGGAGTCATTATGTATCTCAAAAAGCCAAAATAATCCTGAGAAGGAAGAACAAAGCTGGAGGCATCACAATACCTGATTTTGAGCTATAATACAAAACTATAGTAATCACAACAGTATGGTATTAGCAACAAACAAAAAAACAGACATATAGAAGAATGGACAGCCACAAAATAAACAAGTGCATGTGTTTCCAATTATGACAAAAGAACCAAGTATATACAATGGGGATAGCTTTAGATATGTTGTGCTACCTTTTAAGAAGTGGTGTTGGCCAAACTGGACAACCACATGCAAACGTGTGAAACTGAACCTCCATCTTATACCACCCACAAAAATGAACTCAAAATATATTATATACTTGAACATAACATCTCAAACTTTAAAACTCCTAGGAGAAAATATAGGTGATAAGCTCCTTGAGTTTGGTCTTAGTAATGATATTTTTCAGATCTGTCTTCAAAAGTAGAGGCAACAAAAAGCAAGATAACAAACCAGTGGGGACTATATCAAATTGAAAAAATTCTGCACAGCAAAGGAAGCCATCATCAAAATTAAAAGGCACCTAATGGCCTGGCCAGCGTGGCTCAGTGGTTGAGCATCTACCTATGAACCAGGAGGTCACAGTTCAATTCCCTGTCAGGGCACATGGCGGTGTTGCAGGCTCGATCCACAGTAGGGGCATGAATGATATATATGTCATACAACTCAATAGCAAAATAAAAAGATTTCATAAAAGCAGAAGATCTGAATAGACATCTTTACAAAGAAGATATAGATGGCACATTAAAATAAGCTTAACATCACTATTTTTGGGGGAAATACAAATCAAAACTATAATATCACCTCATATTTACTAAAATGACTTTTATAAAAACAAGACAAAACAAATGTTGGCACGGATGTGGAGGAAAGGAAACCCTTGTGCACTGTCAGTGGGATTGTAAACTGCTACAGACCTTATGAAAAGTAGCATGGAGGATCCTCAAGTTTATTAAAATGAAAACAATCATACGATCCACTGCTGGGAGTATATCCAAAGGAAATAAAAACAGGAACTGGAAAAGAAGTCTGCACCCCTTGTTTTTAGTTACATTTTATGTATAATAGCCAAGACATGGAAACACCTGTGTCTATTGACAGGTAAATGGATAAAAAAAGTTGTGGTTGTACAGTGGGATATTATTTAGCCATTAAAAAAGAGGGAAATCCTATCATTTTTAACAATATTGATGGATCTTGAAGACATTATGCTAAGTGAAGTCAGACAGAGGAAGAAAAGTACTGTATGATCTCACCTGCATACAAAATCTAAAAGCAATCAAACCAAACTTACAGAAAAAATTATTGGATTTGTGATTTCCAGAGGGGTATAGGGTAAGGAAGAATAGACAAAGGTGTTCAAAGGTACAAAATTCCAGTTATAAGCTCAATAAGTACTAGGGATACAATGTATAACATAATGACTATAGTTAACATTGCTATAAGATATATATGGAAATAGTTGAGAGTAAATCCTAGGAGTGCTCACCATAAGGGAAAAAAAAATCTGTTTTTGCTTTTTCATTTAGTGTATATCTATATGAGATGGCTGTAATCATTTCACAATATATGTAATTTCAACTATTATGTGCCACACCTTAAACTTATGCACACCTTAAACTTATACAGTGGTATATATTAATTATATCTCAACAAAACTGATGGGATAATAAAAACAAATGTTGGTGAGGATATGGAGAAACAGGAACTTTTGTGTACTTCGGGTGGGACTGTATATTGGTGCTGGCACTATGGAGAACAATATAGAGGTTCCTCCAAAAAAAATAAAAAATGAAACTACCATATAATCCAGCAGTCCCACTACTGAGTATGTATATGAAGAAACTGAAATCTGTGTCACAAAGGAATACATGCACACCCATGTTTACTGCAGCATTATTCACAACAGCCAAGATGTGGAAACAACCTAAGGGTCCGCCAACAAATGAACAGAAAACGATGGGTGTATATACAATGGAATATTAATCAGCCATAATAAAGAAGAAGATCCCATTTGTGAAAACATGGATGAACCCTGAGGGTATTATGCTAAGCTAAGTCAGAAAGAGAAAAGACAAATACAGTCTGGCAACACTTATATGTAGAATAAAAAAACAATTTGTAAAAGCATAGATTAGGATGGCGGTTACCAGGGACAGGGCATTTGAGGAGATGTTTGAGGTACAAACTTACATCTAGTAGGTTAGTTATGAAGATGTAATGAACAACATAGTGGTTATAGTAACAATGCTGTATTAATATCTTCAAAGCTGCTAAGACACTATACCTTAACTGTTCTCAACACACATAAGAAATGACAAATATGTGCCATGATAAAGGTGTCATCTAACACTACTGCAGTGATCATATTGGGATATATAAATGTATCAATTCAACATGATGTCCCAGTACATCTTAACCTTACACTCCCCAGCCGTGAGCCCGGCTTCTGGCTGAGTGGTACTCCCCCCGTGGGAGCACACTGACTACCAGGGATAGCTCCTGCATTGAGTGTCTGTTCCCTGATGGTCAGTGCATGTCATAGCAACTGGTTGTTCTGCTATCTGTATGTCGGCTCTCCAACATACCCAAAGGGTCCCAGGTTGTAAGAGGGTGCAGGCCAGGCTGAGGGACCCTACCAGACACAGAAGGTTGGCTAGCCATGGAGGGACTGTGGGAAGGCTCGAGGGTGTGTCTGGCCTGTCTCACTCGGTCCTGCGGCCGGACCACAGCAGCAAGCTAACATACTGGTCAGGGTGTTTTCCCCCTGGTGGTTAGTGCATATCATAGAGACTGGTTGACTGGTTGACTGTCTGACCCCTGGTGGTCAGTGCACATCATAGCGAGCAGGTGAGTGGCCTTAGCATATCAGCATATTACCTTTTGATTGGTTGAATGGCCAACCGAACTTTTATAAAAGACACTTAGCATATTAGGCTTTTATTATATAGGATTATGTCTCTCTCTCTCTCTCTCTCTCTCTCTCTCTCTCTCTCTCTCTCTCTCTCTCTCTCTTTTTAAAGAGCCCAGAACATGCAGATACTCTTATTTCCAGCATTGCCATAGCTTGGAGTAGGCATTTGATACTGTCCTCAGAAATAAGCTATAGAAAAGTTTGGGAAGTGAGCAAAGGCACCAGGTTCTAAAAAACTCTGATGTGGGAAATCAGAAGTGACCAATGCCACCCTACCACCCCTCCTCCAAACACACATTTATGTCCATTATTCCTATGTTGAATGATGCCTTCAATTTTGAAATTATGGCAGAATTCTACTGATAAAAACAGAAGGGCTAATAGTATTGCAGTGTTACCAATCCGTTCATTACTAAGTCTACTGGAAATGATTATCTGCAAACTTTTTATGTGTAAAAAGTTAATTTCTATTTTAAACCACTTTAAATAAGGTTTCTGTTACACATAACTAAATCCAAGCCAAACTGATACAATTACTAATTTTAATATTACTTTCCAAGAGAATTAAAACCTCTCTCAGCAGTGTTAACAATCACCTTACCAATTAAAAACATAAACTATGTGGTCAACACTAACACTTAACAGAACACTATGACAGGTAAGTGGCAGTATTGACATTTTCACTAAATATGTAAGCATTATAGGATTACATAGGTAAATATCAAGTATCAGAAAAAGTGTAAAATAAAGATGTTACTCATGCCATATTTTTTGTTGTTGTTTCTCTTGGATTTAATTATTTATTTACTTTTATATTTGTTTCAGGTATACAAACTAGTGGCTAGACAATCATATAATTTAAAAAGCGATTCCCCTGATCATTCTGGTACCTACCTGACACTATACACAGTTATTGCAATATTATTAACTATATTGCCTACACACTGTATTTTACACCCTCATGTTTAGTTTGTAACTCCTTACTCCCTTTACGTTTTCACCCATTCCCACCCCCCACCCCCACCACACCCCTCATATCTGGCAACCCTCAGTTTGTCCACGGTATCTATGAGTCTGTTTCTGTGTTGTTTGTTCATTTATTTTGTCCATTAGATTCCACATCTAAATGACAGCATATGATATTCGCCTTTCTCTCAGACTGACTTATTTCACATAGCATGATACCTTCTAGGCCAATCCATGTTGTTGCAAATGGTGAGATTTCATTTCTTTTTATAGTAGAGTAATATTATACAATGTATATTTTAATTGTTCTCTCCATTATGTAGAAATAGAAACAAACAAAAGAATGTCTAATTTCATATACTACTAACTTAGTTAAAGTTATAACGCTTATTTTTACTGATAATTATACTTAATTGGTATACTCCAATATCATTTTATCTGTCATCATATCAGAGATCTAAAACATAGGATTCTATATTAGTTAGAATTGGCTAGGTATTACTGCAAAATCAAATAATCCACTGGCTTAACAAAATAAACAACATAAAATAATAATGTATTTTTTTCCATGCAAAATCCACTGGGGAGCCAGGCAATTCTCTATGTTAATTATTATCATGCAGTTAGTGATTCAGAATGCTTCTAAGTTTGACTCCAACAATTAAAATCAAAGACTTCTTCACAATTTCCATACTAACACATGAGAGGCACTAATGCTGAATATTAAATACTTTGGAGATGTAATATGCATCACTTTCACCTTCCATATTATTGAGAACTAGTCAGTAGCTCATGTAAAACTATAAACATAAAGTGTATACCTGTATGTGCTTCAATGCACCTGAGGATCAGCTACCTTTATATTAGCAACATCTATCCACAGACCTAAATATTAGTATCTAATCTAATCTATTGAGCTAACCACTATTCTTATAATTTTTAAATACTTATCTTTTAATTTGGTTATCCAGAGACTAACTGTTAAAGCAAGTTCAAATAATGTTTACTTGAATATCTAGTATTTCATTAAAAACCCCTCTTCAAATATTGTGTATCTTCTAAGGAGCAATAGCATTGATCCTAATAAATGATAGAGTTACATTAACACCTGAAACCTCTTTGGTTTCTTTTCTTTATTAGTTTCAAACTCAACCTACCAATTTAGACAGCACAATTTAGGCAATATTTGTACCATAATGTTCTAAATAGAAGCTTTAATTTAATCAACCATGGATCATGTCTATAGAAACACTTTCTAAATAACTTCTTTCTATTCTTTTTTTAAAAATTTGACCATTCACCTAACAACTCCATCACCCTTGCCTATTTTGAGCTTTGCTTTTTCTCCCCTGCATCTAAATCTTTGTATATATTTATAAATGGCAGAGGAGTTACACAGGTCTATAACATAGGTAATAGGTAATATTTCAATTAATGGTGAACATTTAAAATGACTGAGCGGTTTTGTGTTATATCTTTGTCATTTTTCCCTTTTCCTTTTCATGGTGGCTGCAGGGAACAAGGCCTGGGTTAAGCTGTGACAGGGAATAGAACTGGAACCACAGTGATGAGAGGGCCAATCCTAGACACTACACCACCAGGGAAGTGTTCAAAGTTTAGATATTAAAAATATTTTAAAATATTTAAAAATCGTTGTTGTTTCTCCCCACCCCCAATGGTGTAATTAAGGCATACCTATGCCTTAAATAACTAAAAGAAATATTAGACAAAGCATATAAAACAATAGCATTAAGTATACTGAACTTCACACAATAATAGTGATCCCTGAGAGATGCAGAAGCAGCCACAAGAGCTTCAGGGCTGCTCCAGGCTTTGATACAAGTAGGAGAAACCACAGACAGAGTGGATACTTTGAGATGTAGAAGGGAGCTGAGAATCCAGAGAGATCAGGTGGCTGGAGTCGCAGGCCCTTACTAAATAAGAGAGAACTGAACATAAAGAGAATCCTGGAGACATACACAGATCCGGAGAGTACAATCAGTGATTATCTGTGAGGAAACTATCAAACGCCAGGGGGAAAACCTCTGAAAATACTAGAGAACAGTACCAGGCACTCAGACAGGGACAGGTCTGGAGCCTGTTCCAACAAGTCCGACTGGAGAAATTCAGAGTTAGGTAGATTACTCCAGAAGGTGCTGCCCTATAGCTGAGGAATAACTCTAGACTGGGTATTGCTTTGGACCAGCCTAATGAGCCATAAAATCAGGAACAGTATGTTTTAAGTAATGCAACTGCATTTCAGGAAAGAACTGAAGAATTTTTAAAACTACAGAAATACATAGCACCCAACAAAGTACAATTTACAGAGGTGATCTCAAGGAAGTCTTCAGGCTTTGAAAAAACCAAGGATCATGGCTTATCATAGGGAGAAAAATCAATCAATTAAAACCAACACAGGATTAACACAGCAGTTAGAAGAGAAGCAGATGGAGTTATAATTATATCCCACATGCCTCCAAACTAGCATGATGGACAATATAAAAGACATTCATTTTCTAGAGGTAAAATCTACAATATTTGAGATGAACAATATGTTGGATAAGATTAATATCAAATTAGACATGACAGAAAAAATGAGTAAACTTGCAGCTATCCTATCTAATAAAAGAGTAATATGCAAATTGACCATACATACCCTACACCACAAGCCATGCCCACCAGCCAATCAGGAGGGAGTATGCAAATTAACCAAACCAAGATGGCTGCAGCCATGGAGCAAGCAGGATGCTTGGGTTTCCCCAGCAATGGAGGAAAGCAAGTTTCTCGCACACCCTGGCCGGCCCAGGCCTCCACTCAAGTCTACAAAGTTTCAATTATAGAAGATAAATATATCCCAGATCCCAGGGCCTCTGCTTGGGTCGCCGGGGACTGTGGCTGGCCTGCAAACCACCACAGGCCCCTTGCCCAGGCTGCCCCATGCCCCAAGGGAACCCCAACCCTGATCCAGGACACCATTCAGGGCGAACCAGCTGGCCCCCACCCATGCACCATGCCTCTATCCTATCTAATAAAAGAGTAACATGTGCTGAAACCGGTTTGGCTCAGTGGATAGAGCGTCAGCCTGTGGACTGAAAGGTCCCAGGTTCGATTCCGGTCAAGGGCATGTACCTGGGTTGCAAGCACATCCCCAGAAGGGGGTGTGCAGGAGGCAGCTGATCGATGCTTCTCTCTCATCAATGTTTCTAACTCTCTATCTCTCTCCCTTCCTCTCCGTAAAAAATCAATAAAAAAAAAAAAAGAGTAACATGCAAATTGACCATCACTCCAACACACAAGATGGCTGCCCCCATGTGGACACAAGATTGCTGCCACAAGATGGCCAGCAGGGGAGGGCAGTTGGGAGGGACCAGGTCTGCAAGGGAGGGCAGTTTGGGGTGACTAGGCCAGCAGAGGAGGGAAGTTGGGGGCAACCAGGCCTTCAGGGAAGTGCAGTTTGCGGGGGACGCAGGCCTGCAGGGGAGAGCAGTTGGGAGGTACCAGGCCTGCAGAGGAGGGCAATTAGGGGTGACCTGGCCTGCAGTGGAGGGTAGTTAGGGGTGACCAGGCCTGCAGGGGAGGGCAGTTAGGGGCAATCAGACTGGCAGGGGAGCAGTTAGGCATCAATCTGGCTGGCAGGGAGTGGTTAGGGGGTGATTAGGCTGGGAGGCAGAAGCAGTTAGGGGCAATCAGGAAGGCAGACAGGTGAGCAGTTGGGAGCCAGCAGTCCTGAATTGTGAGAGGGATGTCTGGCTGCTGGGATCTAGCCTAAACAGGCAGCCAGTCATCCCTCGAGGGGTCCCAGATTGGAGAGGGTGCAGGCTGGGCTGAGGGACACCACCCCCCTGTGTGCATGAATTTCCTGCTCCAGGCCTCTAGTAATAATAGAAACTACCAAAACAGAAACACTGGGGGGAGGTGGGGAAGAATTTTTTAAAAAATAAGAAATTATAAAAAGAGAATTTAAACAATGAAAAAGAGCATCTGTGAGATGTGGGGAAACATCACAGTCTGATAGGTACCAATTTGGAGATCCTAAAGGAGGGAGCAGAAAAACATTGATAAAATAATAGCACAAAATTTCCTAGTTTGATGAAACCATATTCCTACTGATACAAAGCTCAGCAAATTCCAAACATGACAACCTCAAGACACAGCAAAATCAAATTCATCAAACAAGGATAAAGATAGAAATCTTAAAATCAAGACACATTATGTACTGAAGAACACAGATGAGGATGACAGATTTATTGTCCCCACAAAGCATGAAAGCAACAAGACAATGGAACAAGATCTTGAAAGTACTTTGGAAAATTTTGTTAACCTATCATACCCACTGAAAAGATCTTTCAAAAATAAAACAAATAATTTTAACATAGAAAATCTAAAGCATTCATCTCCTGCAGACCCACCCTAACGTAAGTGTTAAAGAATATATATATTTAAGGAAGAAATAAGAATATACACAAAGGAATGAAGAGTATTGGAAAGGGTAACCCCATGAATAAATGCACAAGGCTTTATTGTCTTATTATTTACATCTCTTTAAGATATAAGTGAATGTTTAAGCAACTATAGCAACAAGGCAGTGTGGGATTTGCAATATAAGTAGAAGTAAAAACTATCAACCAAAACTGATATAACTGTAAGAATAAATAAAAATTATATAATTATACTTAGAGATCATAATATTCCTCTCTCAGTAATTGATAAAACAAGGACACATACCATCAGCCAGGATACAGCCAACTTGAGCACCACTCTTCAACCAACTTAATTAGCATTTATAGATTATTCCACCCAAGATAAACATTCTTCTCAAGTGCTCTTGGGACATTTACTAAGATAGACAATTTTTTTAGTCAGTAAACAAGTCTCAATAAATTTAAAATAACTCAATTGATATAGAATATTTCCTCAGGACAAATGCATTTAAGTTAGAAATTAATAAGAGAAAGATCACTAGACAATTTACAAAAATTTGAAAGCAGTCATATATTTTTAATTAAATCATGGGTCAATGAATGAATCAAAAGATAAGTTAGAAAATAGTTTGAAGTGAATATAAATAAAAACACAACTGTCAGGAGTTTAGCTGAGGTGGAAGGGAAGGAGGGAGGGATGGAGGGAGGGGGAGGGGGAGGAGGAGGAGGGGGAGAGAGGGAGAGAGGGGGAGAGAGAGAGAGAGAAACGAGTTGCAGTTTGGAATAGCCAATTAAAGCAACAAACCATATATGAAAGAATTTAAGAATTTAATTTAGCCTTTAATCACTTTCCATGATAGTATGAGTAACAGTCTAAAACCAGAGGAAATTCCTACTCGCCCCCCTCATGTATTTTCTCCCATGTAACAGTGCACTGACTGGTTGAGAGCCAGTTGAATCAGTGCAGAGGTGGCCTTCATCTCATTTTTGAGGGACCGCTGGACAAAAAGCTCCAATTACACTTTAGTGCACTCGAGGGTTAGGAAGAGATGAGTGGAGGGCTGGATGGGGAAAAGTACCAGGTACTGAGTGAGGCATAGTGGGAGCAAAGTGCCTTTATGGCTTCCCCAGTATCTCTCCATAAAGAGACTTTGGGAGGTAACTGAAAGAGGCCTCAGCCCATTGCCCAGTAAAGAACCTAGGAATAAAGGTTGCTGTATTAGAAATGTACCTATGGCATGGCTGGCCAGGGGAGCTTGAGACCTTCACTGCAAGTCCCTTCTGAGACTGCAATGCACCAGCAGTGCACCAAGCCTCATGTGGGGAGGGCAGCTCTTCTCTGTGAAGCCTGCTAGGTAAAGACTTTGTCTAATTTTGGGCCTAAAAGAATCACACATAGGTATGTGTTTTCCAGCTTATTAAAGTATAATTTACAAATTAATTTTGTCTATATTTAGGACACACAACATGATTTTAAGGTATACAATGTGATGATGTGATATATGTATATATTATGAAATGATTACCACAATCAAGGTAACTAACACATCCATCTCCTCACATAGTTATTTTTTTATGGTAAGAACATTTAAGATCTACTCTCTTAGAACATTTAAGGCATACAATTCAGTATTATTAATTATAGCCCTCATGTTATACATTAGATCCCTAGGCTTATTTATATGATAAACACTTGCCCCTTTACCCCCAAGTACCTGACAACCATTGTTCTACCCTCTAGTTTTATGAGTTTGGCTTTTATTGTTTACTAGAGGCCTGATGCACGAAATTCGTGCACTGAGGGAAGGTGGGGGGTGTCCCTCAGCCCATCCTGCACCCTCTCCAATCTGGGACCCCTCGAGGGATGTCCGACCACCCACCAGGATTGGGCCTAAACGGGCAGACGGACATCCCTCTCACAATCCAGGACTGCTGGCTCCCAACTGCTCGTCTGCCTCTGCCTGATTGCCCCTAACCACATCTGGCCTGCCAGCCTGATCACCCCTAACCACTCCCCTGCCAGCCTGATCGACATCTAACTGCTCCCTGGCTGGCCCGATTGCCCCTAACTGCCCTCCCCTCTCAGCTTTGTCACCCCTAACTGCCCTCCACTGCAGGCCTGGGTCCCCCCTCAACTGACCTCCCCTGCTGACCTGGTCTCCCCCAACTGCCCTCCTCTGCTGGCCCGGTCACCCCTAACTTCCCTCCCTGCTTGCCTGATTGCCCACAACTGCCATCTCCTGCAGGCCTGGTCCCCCCCAACTGTCCTCTCATGCAGGCCTGGTCTCCCCCTAACTGCTCTTCCCTGCAGGCCTGCACCCCCTTTACCCTTCCCTGCAGTCCTGGTGTCCCCCAACTGCCCTCCTCTGCTGGTCTGGTCACCCCTAACTGCCCACAACTGCCCTCCCCTGCAGGCCATCTGTGGTGGCCATCTTGTGTCCACATGGGGGCAGCCGTCTTTGACCACATGGGGGCGGCCATCTTGTGTCTTGGAGTGACGGTCAATTTGCACATTACCCTTTTATTAGATAGGATTTACATGTAAATGACATCAGGTTTTCAAGCAGGACTGGGCTCCTCAACAACATATCAATGACAAGGATATCATTTCATTAATGCAGTATGTGGGGAAACATTTATAAAGTTAAAGATCTCTACTGGAAAAGCTGAAATGTCTTAAATCAATGACTTCAGCATCCACCTTAAGAAACTAAAAGAAGAACAAATCAAACTCTTAAGAAAGCATAAAAATAATATCAAGGATAAAAGTAAAGATAAATGTAATAGAAATCATTAGTAAATATCAATAAAACCAAAGTTGTTTCTTTGATAAGAACAACAGAATGAATAAACTTCTGCATATGCTGATCGGAACTACAAGTGAGAAGTTTTAAGGTCAAGTTTAGGCTTCCTAATTATATATCTGTGTGAGTTCCGAATGCTTTCAATACCTCAAACGAAAGGATATAATTTAAGAGATTGAATATGGAAGCAGGTAAGCCAGACATCAAAGAGGTTTGAAAAAAATGTAATACAGCCCTTCTCACATATTTTTATAAAAAAATATTTTATTCACATATTATTTGTCTTAACATGCAATAGGATTTTGTCATTTTTAAATCAAATCATTTCAAAATCAGTAGCTTTTGTTTTATAATATTTTAAATGTTAATATAATCAACATGAAACTCTTTAGGGTCCTCAGTTTTTAAAGGAGCAAAGGACTCTTGATGCCAAAATATTTAAGATGCCCTGTAGAGAGTGTTTATTAGGTGTAGTGTAGTATTCTCTATCCACAAATGATGAGAGTTACTCAGAGTAACTCAAAGAAAGTGATACAAAAGTGGACAAAGAGCATTTCTTTTAAAGAACAAAAGAAAAGAACAAAAGAAGTCTCTTTCCTCAGAAGAGTAGCATCCCACCTGACAAGTCAGAAACTATGGACAAAGCTGAATTCTGATCTGAGATGGTATTACTAATGAAGGAACAGAGTTGGATGGACTTGATTGGGATATGGTTGACAAGTTCTTTTTCACATTATTTAGAGACTGGCTTATCTGTAGTGATTTAGTTAAAGACAGTAAGATTGTTAAGAGTAACCAGGTTGAAAATACCAAGAGGGCAAGAAATTGATAGAAATCTCCAGCCTTTCATCAGAAATACAGAGGTTGTCTGTAGATCCGAGGAAGTCTAGCAACAAAATTTAGCTTCAAGAGCATGAAATCCAAGTGTGGTTCCCTAAACTATCACCTATAGTTCATAATTAGGGCTCTCTTACTCCACAGAGGGTTCAGCAAAACAGAACACCCCAAAATTATTTACTAGGTTAACAAGGAATGTTGCATCCTTAAGAAGAATTTTAGGAAAAACCACAGCCTCAATTATTTTTTTATAAACCCAAGGTTTGTTCTTTGTTTTATATCTTCTTTATATTTTATTATTTTGCATTTGCATTCAGGGTATTTCTAGGCCCTCACTCTGCCTCCCCTATGGCTTAGTCCCATTGGCCTAGAAAATAGTCAACATGGCTAGACACTGAATAGGAGAATGATAACTGTATCCTTCGTTAGTGAAGTCACTTATTTTTCAAGGTGGCATTGTGAAATAATGACTACCTTCAGTTATTTTTCTATTCTGTGAGAAATGTTTATATATACTTCATATACAGTATATATAATTTTCTCAAATATAATATTTATAAATATATACATGTTATATATTATAAATATGCACATCTATCTAATAAAAGAGTAATATGTAAATTGACCATCACTCCAACACACAAGATGGCTGCCACAAGATGGCCAGCAGGGGAGGGCAGTTGGGAGGGACCAGGCCTGCAGGGGAGGGCAGCTGTGAGGGACCAGGCCAGCAGGGGAGAACAGTTAGGAGTGACCAGGCCTGCAGGAGAGGGCAGTTAGGGGTGACCAGGCCTGCAGGGGAGGGCAGTTAGGGGCAAACAGGCTGGCAGGGGAGTGGTTAGGGGGTGATCAGGCTGGCAGGCAGAAGTGGTAAGGGGCAATCAGGAAGGCAGGCAGGCAAGAAGTTGGGCACCAGCAGTCCTGGATTGTGAGTACTGGTGGGATCAGGCCTAAACGGGCAGTCGGACATCCCTCGAGGGGTCCCAGATTGGAGAGGGTGTAGGCTGGGCTGAGGGACACCCCCTCCCCTGTGCACGAATTTCGTGCACCGGGCCTCTAGTGTGTATATTTATACTAAATATATTTAGTATAAATTAAGAATAGTAAATACTTGAACACAACAACAAGATTACTTCTTACCTTGCCCAAGACACACAAAATGATTAGTGTTTAGATGTACAACTTGTTTAAAATAGGAATTGATTGAACAAGAAGGATATTAATGATCTATTCTTAGTTTCAAAACAAATTGAGTTCAAATAGTGAATGTTTACTTTGTTAAAAATTAGTTCTCTCGCCATAGGCTTGCCCTATAGAGTGATTTCTTTTCTTTTAAGATTTAATAAGAAAAAATTTAATTCTATAATATATCTGTCATTTAATTTTAAATGGGTTCTCAGTCCAATCACCAAGTACATATTTAGCCTTTAAAAGAATAGCAAGTGGAATTCATTTTTCTGAGATTTCTTTCTATGAAAAGAGAATAATAGGAAACTACCAACCCATAAACTCTGTGTGGTAAAAGAAATAATTCAATAATCTAAATCTAAATCAGATTATTCCATAGTCATAGTGTTTTTATTTGATGATGCCTAAAATACAAATTTTAAAATATTTTAACAGTAAAAGAAAAGCATTTGTTTAAGGGCCCATTCAATTTTAAACTATCAAGCTCATAATGGTAGAGTTTTACTGTTCTTCGGTGGGTTATAAAATGTGGACTTAAATATTTCCTTATAACTTCCAATTTTTTCTAATGCAACCAATGTGTGAAAACAATTGGTAATATTTTGCCAGAAAACATTTCCCACATTATATTCTCACTAGCAGTATGGGCAGCATTAAGAATTATTGCCATGTGGTACCTTTAGGTTGTAGGAAGATACAAGTAGGAAAAGGCAGATCCAGCAAACTCTATTTCCATCTTTTATTAACACATAGGCTTTTTCCAGTTGTAATCATGTCTGGCTTTTAATTGGCTCATTCATTTTACTTAGTACTCCCTTTGGCCCTTGTGCTGACGGCTCCTGATTACATTCCCCAAGTCCACCCTGTGGATCTGAACTTTTCTTCCCATTTCTCCAAAACTGACTTCAGTTTCTCCTTGGCATGTGGCCTACAAAATTTACCGTTGCAAACAAGAGCAGCAAAACAAATGAAAAGAAATTCTCATATAGTGGACATGAGCTGACAATGTGATTCAATGAGATTATGTCTAAGTTACTCAGTTGTAGAACTCAGGCCAGTCAATAAGTAGGCAGGCTCGCTTACTTGCACATCCAGATGCAATATTTTTACTCATTATTTCATATTCTGGCCTCACTGAATGTTAACATAATCTTGAAAACATATATATATATGGTTTAGTTTATTTTAGAGAGAGAGGAAGGAAGATGGGAGAGGGAGAGAAGAATATCAATGGTTGCCTCCCGTTCGCACCACAACCAGGGATCAAACCTAACCGGCACCCTGGGTATATGTCCTGACCTGGAATCTAATCGACATCCTTTTGTTGTATAGGACATTGCTCAATCCGCTGAACCACCTGGCAGGAGCTGAAATATATTTTCATATTGAGTTTGGCAATAACACTTTCTTACATTCCAGCTCATCATTGGCAATCTGTTGATCTTTCCAAGGTAACAACATTTGACTTTATTACTTTTCTTCATTATTTGTGTTTAAATTCATTAAGTACTTTTATAATACTTATTTCCTTCTTTCTACTTATTTTGGGTTTACTTTCCTTTTCTTCTTCTGGCTTCCTTAAGAGGAACATAAGGTCATTGATTCTGGAGCTCTTTCTCATACAAATATTTAAAGGTCTGAAATTCCCTCCAAGCACTAGTATACCTTAATCCCTACAATAATATATATTATTTTTATTTCATATTATTTTCTACTTTGCTGCTATTTAATCCTCACCAGATGATACTTTTCCATTGATTTTTAGAGAGAGTAGAAGGGAGGGGTAGAGACAGAGAAACATCAATGTGAGAGAGACATCAATTGGTTGTCTTCTGCATGTGCCCCGACCAGGGCTGGTGATCAAACTTGCAACTGAGGTACATGCCCTTGACCGGAAATCTAAATCTGGACCCTTCAGTTTGTGGGCCGATGCTCTCCCCACTGAGCAAAACTGGCTAGTCATATTATTTTCTAAATAACCTTGTTAGTACCATTTTCACCCGTTGGTTATACTGTGTGGCCTAATTTTTAAATATTTTTCTAAGTATCTTACTGTTTTAATCTCTGATTCCATTTCATTAGGTTCAGAGAATAAATACAATATGATTTCAGTCATTTTAAATGTATTAGATGTGTTTTATATATTGACATTTACCTATCCACTCTTTGCATTGTTTTTAGAGTTAGTTCAAATTAAAATCTTTACTTTTTACTTTTCATACACATAGAGAATTTTGTATAACTTCATGTACTTTGGAATACTATATGTCCTATTACTCCTGACTTTATGCATTAGTTCAGACATTGACAAACTCCATTTCACAGGCCAGATATGTTTTTGTAGAGTTTCAAGAATGGTTTTTATGCCCAGCCGGTGTGCTCAGTGGTTGAGTGTTGACCTATGCACCAGCAGGTCACAGCTTGATTCCCGGTCAGGGCACATGCCCAGATTGCAGGCTTGATCCATTATAGGGGGTGTGCAGGAGGCAGCTGATCATTGATGTTTCTATTTCCCCTTCTCTCTTCCTGCCTCTCTGAAATCAAAAATGTATTTTGAAAAATGATGGTTTTTACCTCTTGAAAGAGTATGTATTTTTAAAATAGAAAAAGAAAGGGGAAGAGGAGAGGAAAATGAAAATCAAACAGACTATAATTGTTCTAGCCTAAATTTGACCATTTGAACCTTTATAGAAATAAAATGAGCTTACATTTTTATGTGTGTTAATTTTCAATATAGTAATTACAATTTCTAAGAATTTATATATACTTTATGAAGAGAAATATCTTACTTTACTATTTCTTGACAGAAAAAAAGAGAAAGATACATCAAATACATTACGAGAAACATGAAAATAAGTATCAAGTTTATTCTATACTGTCATACGTAATGATGATTTAATAAAATTCTAACTAATCCTCAAACACAGTAAACCAGAGATTGCATTTTGAAAGGATCAATCAGTAATTCATATTGCAATAATTGTCTGATTATAAACTTGGGTAAAAAAAATAAGACCTCATAATAGAGACTTGACTTTGAGGAATTAACGTCTGCAATAAAACAATAGGTTTGCTGTAAGAGCTAGAAGATGAATCAAGTAAATTATTATACAGAATTTGGAAGATTATCCTGACAGGAAGCGTATGTCATTTTTGAGGACTAGAAAGGTTGCTGTGTGGCTGGTGCACAGAGAGATTTGTGACCTGGTAGGAATGAGACTGTAAAAGTAAACCAAGACCTGGATCATAGGACATGAGAGACTATCTTAAGTCTCATAGTATTTATATTTACAAGCAGTGAGGATTTTGAGGATTTCTTGCCCATGGGACCATGTAAAGGGTTTTCTGTTTTGTAAAATCACTCTGGCTGGAATGTGGAGAACAGTCTGCAGGTGAAAGAGTAAATGAACATAGACAATGCAGGAGGTCACTGGAGTCAGCCAGCAGGAGAGAGAGCTACAGCACAGGCATGCTGCTGCTGTTAAAGATGGAAAGGAACAGATGAGAGGCACTTCACAAGTGAAATAGGTAGTCCTTCGTGACTGTCCCTGAGAGTGCAATTCACCCAAAACAATGAGGAGAATGGAACTGGTTGCTATGTAAACCAATACTCGCTCATTATTATTATTATTTTTGGGGGGGATTTCTTTCTAGTTTATTTTTTCCCATTTTTTTAATTAAGGTATTATATGTGTACATACCTTACCACTGCCCCCCCACACCCCACTTCCATACATGCCCTCACCCTCCAATGTTTTGCATCCGTTACTTGTATTAATGTACCGTCTGACTGCCTAATTCACATTTTTCTTTAGTCAATTTAGGTTTTTTTTAATTGACTGTTATGACAAAAAAATTTGTTTTCCTTAATATAAAAGCCTCCTTCACCTATTACTTATCCTCACACTTTCTTTAGTCATTTGAATACAGAATGTTAGCACAATTAGGCTTCACTATAGACCAAAAGCACAAAGGCATATTTGGGTTACTCTAATCTCGTGACAGCATATGAAGAATTGTAACCAAAAGAAAACTCCATAGATTATGTTTGAATAACTGTTTGAGAAACACTGCCTTGTAGTACTTTCTTACGCTTAACCCTAGTCTGGCTTCTGAATGAACTATTTCTGCCATTCCAATTATAAAGTCAATTAGAAAAATCTGACATTTTCTTCTACTAAATACTGCAGAACTAACAAAAGTACCAAATACGCATACGAAGCTTAAGAAGTACCATGGAAATTATCTCTGTTTTCTAGTGTCAGGATCCTTTGGATATGGCAAATTGAGGCGTTATTAGGCTTCTACTCCAATATTTATTTCTAAGAATCTGGCTTCCATATCTTCCCCTCTCCAAACTTCTCCCTTCAAAAAAAAGTTCAAGGAACCTCATTTCCCCAACAGCTCTTCTGTCTTACCTAAAGATGTTACTGCAAAGAACAGGAGAAATAATTTTTTTTTAATTTTAAATATAACATATATTTAAATTAATTATATGTTAGCATAAAATATAAAGAAAAATAAATTATATCTGAGTTGATAATACCTATCTGTTTACTTCATGTATTTTCATAACTACAAGTTATAAAGTAAAATGACTGAAAACAGTGATTTCAATATTTCAAATGTTGTCTCTAACTCATATCTATTTTTTTCATTTCTTATTCTAAGTAATAAATAAACAGATTTGCTTTATTATCATGTAAGGAAACCATAGGAAATAAAATTATACCTACATATGTTTTTCATAGAATGATTCATAAATAAATACTTATTTTAAGCTGGTTTATAAAATAAAATCAGTAAAAAAGTAATTTTATTTTTTAAGAAAAACTCTACCTTTAAGCATTATTTTTTGTTTTCATTTCTTATCTACAAAGTAACTGTTCATCTCTCAGCCTCTATGAAAGGCCATTTATTTTAGGAAGCTCTTTTAGCTGTTTATATTATTCAATAAATAGCAAAAACAAAGCTTTGTCAAATTACACACTCTCAAAAGGGTATGCATGGACTCAAGGTCATAGGACATCCATTTGGAGGGCAAGGTTTCATTTCTGAAACGGACTGGACCTAATATCTCCTTGAAGCATATCTTGTCTCTTTTAAGGATGAAAATCTTAAAAGATCTCAGATACATTAGAGAAGAAAGGTCATATCTTTTATTAAAAATCAATATTACTTACTTCTCAAAATATACTTAGGCTGAGTCCATTTAGAGACCTGAAAGGATCCTTCAAAATCTTATTACAGCATTTTAAATCTCCCTGGAGGGTGGGGCAGGAAGTGAGAGTTGGAGCATTACACACTCAATTCCCATTCAGTTCTCAGACAATATACCGACTGTGTCCCTGGCAGTATGTCCGGACATGGTGTATGAGGAAATAAATGCCATGGGCTCCTGACCTGGAATTAACTGAACAGTTTTGACAAGTTAATGTGATTTACCAATGGTATGATTTCGAAAGGAAGTTTGCCCAAAATGTGTTAAGTATTGACTGCAAAAGCAATTGCACAGTGTGGGAGCCAGGCCAGATTGCAGCCACTGTGTTCTCTAACCTGTAATATCTAAAGTTAAAAAAAACATGTTTTTAATTTGAAACTGTTTTAGAAAGCCTATAGGTAAAAAGAAACTATTGAAAAGGCCAACTTACCAGTGAGATTTCTTATATGGCAAGCTTGGTGCTAAATATAGAAAGAGCATCTTTGCAGTAATTAAGGAGTTGGAGCAGAATCTTGCAGATTTCTGTATAGTTTAATAACAAAATTAATAAAAAGCTAGGTATTATGTGTACTACAGGAGAAATACATCAGGGTTCAGATCTTTGCACTACAAAGACAATTGTAAAGAATACCTGAACCCAAGGCAAGTGTCTGACAGCAATTGTCCTTTTGTATTTTACTCTAACATTTAGGATAAACTGGTCCTTTCCTTATTAAGCAGCCTATATGCTGGAGCCTGATACTACTAGGCTCTCAAAAATACTAGAGAACCTGCCAAAACCGGTTTGGCTCAGTGGATAGAGCGTCAGCCTGCGGACTGAGGGGTCCCGGGTTCGAGTCCAGTCAAGGGCATGTACCTTGGTTGCGGGCACATCCCCAGCAGGGGGTGTGCAGGAAGCAGCTGATCGATGTTTCTAGCTCTCTATCCCTCTTCCTTCCTCTCTGTAAAAAATCAGTAAAATATGTTTAAAAAATACTAGAGAACCTTTGAGAAATAAAAGGACTGTGAGGTTTCATGTTATTTTCCTCTTTTCAATTATGCTTGGATAGAGTAAAAAAAAAAATAATTTCCTTTTGGTTAGTTTATTCATAATCCAATAATAGCTTCAAAATCTACATGTGCTGACAAAAAAATCAGAGAACGTATGTTCAAGTTAACATAGATAGTATTTTTTTTCCAGGATATAGATTCCTTTATTGGGAGTGAATTTAAGGAGTATTCAAATTGGTACATAATTTGAATTATCTGTTGTATCTGAATATGACTAAAATTTTCACTTTTCATTATTAAGCTCTGGTCTTGAATTAATAGTCACTGAGTTTCTTGACAACTTTATAGAGAAAAAAAATTCTCTATAGATAGTATTTTAAAGTTGAATTTTATTTCCTACAGAATTATTTATATAAGGCATCCCAAAATGTATTATAAAGGTAGTGTTTATTAAAATACATTTCATTTTCAAAATTGAGCTATCAGCTATTAAAGTGTGTATACATTTTTGGGACACCCTATATTTTGATACATTAAAGAGGTACAAGATATGGAATCACTGTTTGGTAAAAGCCATTTTTTATGTATTACTCAATAATAACCTGTCCTGAAGATCCCACATGTCCTGATGGGGTAAAATAACTCATATTTTTACAAGTGATTAACATAAAACAAGGAGTCTTGATGCAGACTGAAACCAGATCATGGTTCAACTGAATCACCAGGTGGCCCTATTCAATTTAAACATTAAGGTTTTCCCATTCCCCAACATTTTGTTCCTATGATTATGACAATTAATTAAAGAGATTATTTCTGGAAAAATCAACCCCTGGCAGTTCCTCCTGCTGAACCCAATACTTTTGGGAACCTCAGGCCTAAAACTAATTAGAATGTCAAAATGTGCTGATGACCTACACATTTAAGAGAACCATACAGAAGTTAATAGCAATGGGCTATTTAGACTATAATCATCTCATTAACTCAAGCATGTGCTATAGCTAGTATTTTATTAGCACAGGAGTGGGAGAAGATGCACACAGTCAAACAGGAAAAGAAAAAATATCTGTACAACCTTTTCTTCATCATAGTTGAAAAAAGTTATAGAAAGCAAAGTAAAATGATAGAAATATAGCCATTACCACGAATTCAAGGTGCAGAAGGAAAGTGGCTAATGTACACATACACACACAGATGTAGCTTATTCTCTTCATTTCTCCCTCTTCCCTTTTTTCTTTCATTATTTGATTCGACTCTACAAGCTTCCTATTTTTTTTAAAGTTGGCTGCACACATTTATTGTTGCTAACAACTTAATCTTAATAAAATGGCAGACATGTATAGATTTTAATTTCACTACAGAGCACCCAATTTTATTCCATAAAAGCAACTGATTGTTTTTAAAGTACATACTAGTAATGATGCTCAGGAGGGTTAGAGAGGTATAGAAAGTAAAGAACTAAGGATACGGGGGGTAAAAGAAAGGAGAGACCTCACAAGGAAGGATCTTTTGGGGCCTGTGTGGGGTGATCATGAGCTCTGGCAGGGGAAACAGACACAGGGCACACGTGTGGGCAGAAGACACTCACAGGAATGCCAAGTAGTAAAGGTATGCATGTGAGAGGGCCAACTACAAGTTGAGCATATACTGTACAGTAACTTGTTGGGAAATCGCCAAATTCCCCCTCCCCTAAAGCCTGCTATGATCTGCTTTCCTGTCCAATTGAATCTTTTCAAGCACAATATGAATTTGCTTCCTGCTCCAGGTTGTTTTCCTTGGATTCAAGTTTATGCAGAAACTCACAAACTGCATCTAGTATTCTGATAATCTTATTACTAGCATTCTCTTTTACTCTTCCCAGTGATAAAAAATGGACAATATGAGGAAACATAATTAAAAAAATAAAACCTTTAAAAAGCTATTTAGAGGGGCAAAAAAAAGCTAACTTCAGTTTGTAGTTAATCAGTTCTCCTCATTAAATATTCAGAAGTTCCACTCTGTGTGGATAATACAGAAACCTCAACTTACAAATAACTGAATCCTAAGACCACTGTTAACGGCCTTCAGGGAACTTCTAACATCCTCACCAAAAAGAAAAAGCACAACTTGTAAATTATTAACTGCTGACAATAGTATTCCATATGAAAAATAAACATCCCATTGCCTGCTTATCTCAATTATATGTTTTAAGAAAAACAATGAAAACAGGCATTGCCAATGTAGAAAACTAACCCTAAAGAAAAACAAAGAGAATAGAAACAATTAGGGCAAAGGGAATTAAAAATGTGCTTTTTGTGTGTTACACACACACACAAAAACACACACACACACACACACACACACACAATGTACTTAGTTTTTAAATATATATTTTATTAATTTAGGGTGAACCTATATAAACTATACTACATAATATTGAAAATATTTTCTGTGATAACATTAATTCGAAAGATTTACTTTTAAATATAATAGGGTCACATATAAAATACCTAAATTTAAATTTTTTATATCTTCATGCAAGTTGTGATTAATAAATTTCTAAAATGAAAATTAAAAATTACTGTGAACTATAACCCTGTGTCAAGAAAATCAGCATATTTCCTTCAAGTCAGTTCCATTCAGTATAGGTACACGTGTGTGTGTTTGTAGTATGTGATATATTTTCTTTAACTGTTTTATGAAATAAGATAATATACTTATGTAATATTTTATCTTGATTTTGTTAAAAATTGAAGTTGTATTTTTAGCATTAAAAATTGGAAATTATTTAACATCATTGTTTTTAATAATTGTATAATGGTCTATTTCAAGCTGAGTTTCATCTCATGCTATCATAAAAAAGTTAATCCATTTCCTATAATCATTTATTCCATTACTAACTAGAGGCCCGGTGCATGAAATTCGTGCATGGGAGGGCGTATCCCTCAGCCCAGCCTGCATCCATCCTCTCCAATTTGGAACCCCTCGAGGGATGTCTGACTCCCCGTTTAGGCCCGATCCTGGGGAGTCTGACATCCCTCTCACAATCCAGGACTGCTGACTCCAACTGCTCACCTGCCTGCCTTCCTGATTACCCCTAACCGCTTCTGCCTGCCAGCCTGATCACCCCCCTAACCACTCCTCTGTCAGCCTGATTGATGCCTAACTGCCCCCCTTCCAGCCTGATTGCCCCTAACTGCCCTCCCTCTGGCAGTCCTGGTCACCCCTAACTGCCCTCCCCTGCAGGTCTGGTCACTCCAAACTGCCCTCCCTTGGCAGGTCTGGTCACCCCTAACTGCCCTCCCCTGCAGGTCTGATCACCCCCAACTGCCCTCACCTACAGGCTTGATCGCCCCCAACTGCCCTCTCTTGCAGGCCTGATCCCTCTCAACTGCCCTCCACTGCTGGCCTGATTGCCCAAACTGCCCTCCCTTGTAGACTTGGTCCCTCCCAACTGCCCTCCCCTGCTGGCCATCTTGTGGTGGCCATCTTGTGTCCACATGGGGGCAGCCATCTTTGGCCACATGGGGGCAGCCATCTTGTGTGTTGGAGTGATGGTCAATTTGCATATTATTCTTTTATTAGATAGGATTGCTACATTTTTTATTTTAAAAATGCATTACTCAGAATCTATGGATTGTATGCAGGTTCTTGATTCATACCGCCATGCCAATATTTACAATTTAATTTCCAACCAGCTTTAATAAGGAAAACTGTTGCCAAACATTTGCAGACATGGCATATGATCCATGTCAAGATATACTTTACAATTTTATAGATGACAAATAATATCCCATGTATTTTTTATAAAAAGGTTAAATAACTGTTAAAACACATGTCATTAGTTACTAACTGTTTCTGGAAGGTCATAAAGTTTTACTTCAGAAATGGTACAGTATGCTGTATATTATTACAGTATTGAGATAAATAAAATCAATAATAATATTGTGGCAAATTTGTAGGAGCATTAACTGTTTGTATTCCAACAATAATTTAAAAATTCTTAAACCAGATATGTAATGCCTGATTGTACCATTCAGAAAACATTAGAGTGTTCTCAATGGAAACATAATTATCTCATCTCTAAAAATCTTGGGTTTAGCTTCCAAATGCTGTTTCCATTTTCAGATGCTACACCACAGTTCCAAATGAACTAAAGCAACTTGTACTAAACACAGAATGCATTTCATAAGCTTTTATATACACTGAGTGACCAGATTATTATGATCTCTGAACGCATAATAATCTGGCCCACTGAGTGTGTGTGTGTGTGTGTGTGTGTGTGTGTGTGTGTGTGTGTGTGTGTATGGGGCCTGGTGCATGAATGCATGCATGGTTGGGGTCGGGCTAGCCTGGCCAGGGGGAGGGGACATGGGCAGTAGGCTGGCCTGCCTGCTGGTTGAACTCCTGGTCAAGGGGACAATTTGCATATTAGCCTTTTATTATATAGGATATACACTGAGTGGCCAGATTATTATGCATTCAGAGATCATAATAATCTGGCCACTCAGTGTATATACTGGTTCCACAGTATACAATAAGAACTTGGCTAGGTCATTTATCTCATTTGAACTTTGATTCTACAATTGACTTGGTAGGATAATTATTCAAATTCTCTCAAAGATTTTTTGTAACAAGATGACAGAATTTTGGAGCACTTTACAAAATTAGTGTCTTTCTGATTCTAAATGATTAATACTTCAACTTCCACTTTCCTCTATGTAAAATTAATAATATTGCAGCCTCTAGTGTTAAAATGTAACAGAAAATGAATTGGACTTAAAAATAGAAGAGCTCAAGAATATTTCCAGCTTTGCTGCTTACTCCATGATACCCAAGTATGACAAAACTTCTATAAGCTTAAAAATCTATCCTCAGTGTGAATTAAATACCCTTATTAATTCCTTTACAACAGCATCAAAAAATACTTAGGAATTAACTGGAGTGGCGAAAGACTTGTAAAATAAAAGCTACAGAACAATAATGAAAGAAATTAGAGACATCAATAGAAGCTTTCACATGTTCATTAATTAGAAGACTTAATATTGTTAAGATGTCAAAACTACTCTAAGCAATCTACATATGCAATAAAATTCCTATCAAAATCCCAGGACATTTTTTTGCAGAAATAGAAAAAGCCATACCAAAATTCATATTCTTTCCCTGCCCCTTTGAGATATAAATTTTCTTCCACCCTCTTGCCAGTTTCACATCCAAGAAATGTCTTTCTCAAGAACATGAGAGCCATTTCTATAAAATATAATCATGTAAAGGTCTCCCATCACCCCGAATAGCCTCAGCATTCTGGAGAAAGAAGAACCAAATTGGAGGTATCATGCTACCTTGTACCAACCAAGCCCACAGTAATCAAATCAGCATGGTTCTGGCATAAAAACAGACAGAGAGCTCAATGAATAGAGAGCCCAAAAATGAACTCACACCTACATGGCAAATTAATACTTGACAAAGGAGGCAAGATTACACAATGAGATAATGACAGTCTAATCAATAAATGGTGCTGGGGAAATTGGAGAGATTCATGCCAAAAAAATGAAACTAGACCACCTTCTTGCACCATATCTGAAAATGAACTCAAAAAGGATTAAAGACTTACTTTTTTGCCTAATACCTTCACTTTCTTTGACCCAGTTCCCTAACTCCTCTCCCCTATGACAGCTGTGAGTCTGGTGAGAGTCAGAGGGAAAGGGGCTATTGGTCTCCAACAACCCCCAAGGGGTCCCAGATTTCGAGAAGGTGCAGGCAAGGACAAGGGACCTCACTGGTGCACAAATCTGTGCACTGGTCCTCTAGTCATCAATAAATCCACAAATGACAAGTATTGGTAAAAATGTGACTTTATTCACATTAAAGCATACTGCTCTTTGGGTTTTGGTTACTTAGTAATTCAGTTAAGTGAGAAAAGGGTACCCTCATGCACTGTTGGTGGGAATGCAGATTGGTGCAGCCACTACGAAAAACCATATGGAGGGTCCTCAAAAAATTAAAAATTGAACTGCCTTAGGAACCAGTAATTCCACTTATATTGGTATTTTTCCAAAGAAACCCCAAAACACGAATTTGAAAGAATATATGCACAACTATGTACACTGCAGCATTGTTTACAATAGCTAAAATATGGAAGCAATACAAATGCCCATCAATAAACAAGAGGTTTAAAAAGTCCTGGTACATCTATACAATGGAGTATTACTCAGCCATAAAAAAGAAGAAAATCTTCCCTTTTGAGACAGCCTGGATGGACCTAGAGGGATTATGCTAAGTGCAATAAGTCAGTCAGAGAAAGGTAAGTACTATTTGTTTTAATGTATATGTGGAATCTAAAGAACAAAATAAATTAAAAAAATCAAAACAAACTCATAGATCCAGAGAGCTGACTGAAGGTTGCCACAGGGTAGGAGGGTTGGGGGACTAGATGAAAGAAGTACCAAGTAGTAGTTACAAAACAGTCACAGGGATGTAAATTACAGCATAGGAAATATAGTCGATAATATTATGATAACTATGTATGGAGCCAGGTGGGTCCAGGACATATGGAGGGGACACTGGAAGTATATGAATGTGTAACCACTATGCTGTACACCTGAAACCAATAAAAAACCCAACATTTAAAATAACTATAATTGAAAAATAAAAATTAAAAATGCAACAAAAAGTGGGTATCTATCACCCAGACTCTGTGGGAGGATAGCTGCCTAACTTTAATAAGCACAAATTAGCAAACACAGAGAGCCTAATCACATAGCCCAAACTCCCCTGTACTGTCCATCCTGGAGTACCTTTACCCTATCTCAACCAGCACTCTCACCTTTTGATTCAATGGATTTAGTTAAATTTCTTCATTGAAAAAGGTATTACATAGGTGTCCTCATCCCCCATTGCCCCCCATCCCCCTACTCATGCCCTCACCCCTCTGTTGTCTGTGTCCATTGGTTAGGCCAGTGGTGGGCAAATGCATTAGTCAACAGAGCGGCAAACTGCAGCTTGCAAGCTGCATGTGGCTCATGAGCCACGGTTTGCTGACCACTGGGTTACAATTATATGCATGCATAGAAGTCCTTTGGTTGATCTCTCCCCCTTTCTCCTACCCTCCCCTGCCTTCCCTCTGAGGTTTGACGGTCTGATTGATGCTTCTCTGTCTCTGGATCTGTTTTTGTTTATTAGTTTATGCTGTTCATTATATTTCATAAATGAGTGAGATCATGTGATATTTATCCTTCTCTGACGAGCTTATTTCACTTAGCATAATGCTCTCCAGTTCCTTCCATGCTGTTCTAAATTGTAAGAATTCCTTCTTTTTTACCGCAGCATAGTATTCCATTGTGAAGATGTATCACAGTTTTTTAATCCACTCATATGCTGATGGGCACTTAGGCTGTTTCCAAACCATTCCCCCTTAAGTACAGGAACAAGACAGGGATGCCCACTCTCACCACTCCTGTTCAACACAGTACTGGAAATGTTAGCCATTGTCATCAGACAAGAAAAATAAAAGGCATCCAAATTGGAAAAGAAGAAGTAAAATTATCCTTATTCGCAAATGACATGATAATGTACATTGAAAACCCTAAAGAATCCATCAAAAAACTAATAGACTTAATAAATGAATTCGGCAATGTAGCAGGATACAAAATTAATGCCAAGAAATCTATGGCATTTCTATACGCCAATAATGAACTTACAGAAAGAGAGACTAAAAAAAAATCCCATTTACCATCGCATCAAAAAAATTAAAATACTTAGGAATAAACTTAACTAAGGAGGTAAAAGACCTATACATGGAAAACTACAGGACACTGAAAAAAGAGATAGAGGAAGACATTAACAGATGGAAGAACATACTGTGTTCATAAATTGGTAGAATCAATATTATCAAAATGTCCGTAATACCCAAAGCAATCTATAGATTCAATGTACACCCCATTAAAATACCAATGGCATATTTCACAGACATAGAACGAACTTTCCAAAAATTCATCTGGAATAAAAAAGACCCCAAATAGCTTGCAGCAATCCTGAGAAAGAAGAACAAAGTAGATGGGATCTCAATACCAGATTTCAAGCTGTACTACAAAGCCACTGTTCTCAAAACTGCCTAGTACTGGCATAAGAACAGACATATAGATCAATGAAATAGAGTAGAGAACCCAGAAATTGACCCAAACTACTATGCTCAATTAATATTTGACAAAGGAGTCATGAACATACAATGGAATCAAGACAGTCTCTTCAATAAATGGTATTGGGGAAATTGGTCAGATACATGCAAAAAAAAAAAAATGAAACTAGACCACCAACTTACACCATACACAAAAATAAACTCAAAATGGATCAAGGACTTAAACATAAGATGGGAAACCATAAAAATCTTAGAGTAAACCATAGGCAGCAAAATAGCAGACATTTGTTGTAGCAATATCTTTAATGATACAGCTCCTATAGCAATAGAAACTAAGGAGAAAATAAACAAATGGGACTACATCAAAATAAAAAGCTTCTGCACAGCAAAAGAATCCCCAACAAAACAATAAGAAAGCCCACTGCAATGGAGAACATATTTGCCAATGTTATCACCAATAAGGGTTTAATCTCCACCATTTAAAGGGATCTCATATAACTTAACAAAAGGAAGATAAACAACCCAATCAAAAAATGGGCAAAGGACCTAAATAGATACTTTTCGAAAGAGGACAGAAGGAAGGCCAAGAGACATGAAAACATGCTCAAAGTCACTAATCATCTGATAGATGCAAATCAAAATGACAATAAGATACCATCTCACACCTGTCAGAATGGCTATTATCAACAAATCAACAAAGGACAAGTGCTGGCGAGGATTCGAAGAAAAAGAACCTTCATGCTCTGCTGGTGGGAATGAAGACTTGTGCAGCCATTGTAGAAAAGAGTGTGGAGTTTCCTAAAGAAATTAAAAATGGAACTCCCATTTGACCCAGTCATCCCACTTCTAGGAATATATCCCAAGAAACTAGAAATACCAATTAGAAAGGATATATGCACCCCTATGTTCATAGCAGCACAATTCACCATACCTAAGATTTGGAAACAGCCTCAGTGCCCATCAGCAGATGAGTGGATTAAAAATGTGGTACAGAAGGCACCATCTTGAAGGGGAAAGTGGATATTATCGGAAGCCTGAAAATCTACAACTATGGCACCCACCGAACAGCTGAGAACCCCAGAACACCGGTCCCCAATTGGTGTAAACATGCGGATTCAGAGGAGCTTCACTACGGAAAGGTCAGATTTCGCCTGGGATAAGGTGAGGTCTCTGCTCCCAGCAGGAAAGAGAAACACATGCACTGTGGGAGCTGGAGAACCGGGGGAAGTCTACGCCTAGAAAAATTTGTGACTGTTGGGGCTGGCGTGATCCGTGAGTGTAGAGGGGGTCCTCAGAGCTGCTAACAGAAAGGAACTCTAAAAAGCAACCCATTTTGATCTGATGCAAAAGGACAGCTTAAAAATTTTTAAAATGTGCCGGCTGCTTAGACCCAAGGGGAAAAAGACTGCATAGACTTGTGCGCAGCCCCTGAGTTCACACACTTACGATGGCTCTTTTTGTTTGTTTGTTTGTTTTTCTTTTTCTTTTTTCCTTTAAATCCTTGCTTCTGATTAACTAAGCCCAATACATAGGATCACGCAATTGCGGACACCCTAAGAGACTTCAGGGGAAAGTTGTTTTTCTGGAACCTGGGGATCAGAGTGGGGAATAACCATCAGAGAACCAGCTCTGGGGCAGCCCACTCCCACAAACCTGTATTGAGTGTCACAGGGAAAGCAGTATCTAAGCACTGGCTAGAGCGGACCTATATACCTGGAGGTCAATCCAGGAACAATGCCACCCAGAGGTTGAATCAAATTGACTCTTGTGTAAACACAAATAAAGGAATATAAGAAATTAATACACACTGCCTGCTTAAAAATCAGGACTGGCTTACAACACTGAGGAGCAGTGGAACTCAGGGAACTGCAATACTGTCCTGGCTAGCAAACAGGTGTGCCAAACAAAACAGCAGAGGAAGTGAATGACCTTCACTACTGCATATTTTATTTTTATTTTTTTCATCTTTTACTTAAGAAACTAATTTTTTTTCTTTTTTCCTTACTTGATTTTACCTTTTTAATTATGACATTTTCATTTTCAATCAGTATTATTACTACTACTATTTTACCTTTTGTTAAAAAAAAAGTATCACTTTATTTTCTCTTTATTTTACTTTTGGGATTAGTGATCTACATTCTATTTTCATCTTCCCTTTAGCATAATTTTACTCTATCTCACCTTTATCTTTATGCCATCACTCTCTTCCTAACTTTTCCCCTTTTATTGTCCTGTTTCTCTTATCCTTTTCCTGCTTTAGATTTTCCCAATTCTTTCTTTTTACCCCTTGTTAAAATTTCACTCTACTTTTAAATCTAATTTCCAATCCCCTGCTCCAAGTCCATACACACCTCTCTCTTCTCTGCTTCACTATCCAAAAAACTAAAACTGTTTTTCTCTGTCTTTTCGTGTTGTTGCTTAATTGTTTTTTGTTATTGTTTTTTAAAAGACACATTTATTCAGCGTCATTATCAGACTATTACATTTAGCAATCAACAGCATGGGTGCAAAAAAAAAAAAAAATCTACATTAAAACCCTTGGTTGGAATGCTTTATACTTTCCACAGAACAGAAACTAAAATAACCTGTTATACAATTAGTCACCAATACAGTCCTTGAGGTTGTTTTTTTTTGCCCATTCACATGAGTATTGTCTAACACATGTCTTCTTTGTAGCAGCTAGGCCCTGCCACCACTGTGCTTTGCTGAGTTCACAAATCTGTTGTAAACTGTAGCTTCCCTGTCACTTCTCTGGCTCTCCTCTCCTGCTAAGCTTTGTTTCCTGGCAGTAATTAAAACCTTCTGCCACTGCCATAGCTACTGCTGCTGCTGGAACCGCCATAGCCACCTTGGTTTCGTGGTTTGGCAAAGTATTGACCTCCACCATAAGGGCCAGAGCTTCTGCCTCCAAAGTTTCCTCCTTCCATAGGCCCAAAATTTGAAGATTGATTGTTGTAATTGCCAAAATCATTGTAGCTTCCACCACCTCCAAAATTGCTTCCACTACCACCGCCAAAGCCGCCTCCGCCTCCTCCGTTGTTATAGCTGTCATAGCTGCCACTCCCGCCATAGCCACTGCCCTGGTTTCCATAACCCTGTCCACCACTTCCATAGCCTCTGCTTCCTCCAGAGTAACCAGGGCTGTCTCCTCCATAACCACCATCATTACCAAATCCATTATAGCCATCCCCACTGCCACCACATCCACCGCCACCATGGCTGCCACCAAAGCCACCTCGACCACTGAAGTTTCCTCCGCGACCAAAGTTGTCATTTCCACCAAAACCACCTCCACGACCACCTCCGAAGTTTCCAGAACCACTTCGACCTCTTTGGCTGGACGAATCACTAGCCATCACTTGCTTAGATAGGGCTTTCCTTACTTCACAGTTGTGGCCATTCACAGTATGGTATTTCTGAATGACAATCTTGTCTACAGAGTCATGGTCATCAAAGGTTACAAAAGCAAAGCCCCTCTTTTTGCCACTGCCTCGGTCAGTCATGATTTCAATCACTCCTATTTTCCCATACTGTTCAAAATAATCTCTTAGGTGATGTTTTTCAGTGTCTTCTTTAATACCACCGACAAAAATCTTTTTCACAGTTAAGTGGGCACCAGGTCTTTACGAATCTTCTCTTGAGACAGCCCTCTTTGGTTCTACAACTCTGCTGTCCACCTTGTGTGGCCCTGCATTCATGGCTGCGTCCACCTCCTCCCCAGTGGCATAGGTGACAAACCCAAAGCCCCTGGAGCTCTCATCACCACACAGTCCGTGAGCATTCCCCATTGCTCAAAATGGCTCCTCAGACTCTCATCGGTTGTTTCAAAGCTTAAAACTCCGATAAAGAGCTTCCGCAGCTGCTCCGGTTCTTTGGGAGACTCAGACTTAGACATGATGACTGCAACAGGGGAAATCCCAATGATGCTTACTCCACGGCGTTCACCAGCAGAAAGGAGTGATCTAAAGAACCTATCTCCTTAATTGTTGATTATATCAATTTTTTATGCTTGTTTGTGAGATTGTTTTGCTTATTATTTTTGTTTTGTTTTGTTTTTGTTTGTGTTTTGCTTCCGTTTTCCCTTGCCTCGCTTGATATTAGTTGTTGTTTGCAGTTTGTATTCATCTCCAGGTAATTGTGGCTGGCAATTTTTGGGATTAGTGGCTGTTCAATTGGAGTTTTCTCCCCATATATATATTTTGTTCCCCTCTTCTTTCGTATTCTTTCT